>VYZV01001437.1:469836-622959 GCA_013401275.1 Pandion haliaetus | reverse complement strand
TCCCTTCCCTTCCCTTCCCTTCTGTTTTCTCTTCTTTTCTCCTGAAGTCAGTAAATACTTCCTTATCCCACTGCTATTTGTGCCTATAGCTTAGCAGATAAGATGGCGTGTTTGATTAGGCTCCTAAAGCTGCAGGGATTCCTTGGTTCATGAGTGGCTTATTTTCTCTCTGCGGGTAGCTGCCCTACATAAAGCTGCCTATGGATCACATGTCATAAATGCACTTGTGCCTGGAGCGGCCTGGCAGAGGAGGAGAGGAGGGAGATGTACGGATCAGCAGGGTTTTTGGGACTGCCTGTGGCTGTTTCCCTGCCCTATCCAGAGATGATGGGGGTGATGTTTATGCCCTGCTGCCCTGCAGAGCTCCCCCCTCCATCCTACAGCCCCGGCAGCTCTGTGTGGCCTCTGCCAGGAGACCTGTCCTAGCTGGAGGCTTCCCAGTACAGAGTCAACTGGGTCTGGTCGGATGGGTGCTGAAGCTGGCAGCTGCCTAGTGAGAAGGCAGGGGGTGGCAAAAAGCGTATTTGCAAATGTGGCACATTTATTATTCACCAGCAATTAGCACCAGGAAAGGGAGAGAGTAAAGAATCTGATCTGCTTGCAAGGGAGGCAATCCTTTAGAGTCGGAGCAGGAGGGAAGTTGCTAATGAAGGAGTGCACTAGGAGTTGTGCTCTGTGTCCTCGCAGAGCAGAGCGTAGCACTGGGGGGCTCTGCCTTTGGCCCAGCTCTCCAGGAGGTCCTGGGTCCTGGCTCTGGTGGTGAAATACCCTAAAAGATCACCTCCATTAACAAATACAACTAACATCAGTGCTGGATGCAGGGGCAGAGAGAAGTCTTTGGAGGTTGGACTAGAGGAGCTTCAGCAGTCCCTTCCAACCCAAATTATCCTCTCGACTTATGAGATGGGACTCAGTCAGCCGTTGGGCAATCAGACTCCCCAGGACTGTATCTCAAGAATTTCTTCAGTGCGAGCCTCGCTGGCAGCTTTCCCCACTCACCCTCCTGCCTGAGCACAGCAAGAGGCTTTGCAGGCAGGCAGTGCTCTGGCTGTGCTTCCCTTTGAAGCTGCCAGTGAACCAAGCAAAACTACTCATGTTGGAAAGTCTCCTTATTTCAGGAGAAATAAGTCCAAGCCTTTGATTTTCACTTGGAGCCCTAGCACATTTGCTTCTCAGGCTCAGCAGAGCTCTCCCTTTCGGGATCTGCCAGGTCGCAGCACTGCTCCCATCACAGTAGGATACCTCTGATGGAGCAAATATTCCCAGTTGTCATCTGTGCCAAAACCAACCTTTCTCTGCCCTGAATTTTCAGAGAAAAGCTGTTTTTTCAGCTTGAAATCTCAAGTCAAAATTGTTTACAGTTTTGACAGTTGTCTTCTTAGATTTCAGCCAGAAGTTGGCCCATTTGTACCGAGTAGGAGCAATCGGTCAACATGTAGGGGCTGTGGCTTCCCCAAAGCATCACCACGCCCGAGAGCTCAGCTGGTTTTTAATTACACTGCTCCACTTCACTTCACAGAGAGCTGTTTTGTTTCCGCCAGAAAGGAGCAACAAGGAAACTCAGGGAGTTCAAGTGAGAGAGAAATCGCATGCAAGGGTGCACTGGGGTTAAGTATGCCATACATAGAATAGCAGGTCACATATATGTGTGTGTATATAAATACATGAACAAACAGACATATGTGTGTGTGGGGTATATATATACATATATAGACATTACCTATATTATTTGTGCTGTCACCCATTCCTGTAACAGCTCCAGAGTTAATATCAGAAAGGATTTATCTATGCACCACTAGAGGCCAGTGTGTACCTTGAATAAAGAGGCCAGTGCACTAATCAGTAACTGCTTTTTGGGAGGACAGTGTTTCTTGGGGGATAAGGTCTTGTTGCAGAGAGGATGCTGGCCAGGTCAGGGGAGGGGGCTGCCCACCGCTGGCAGCCCGGCAGGATGGGTAAACTCTTCCAGGTATAGGCCCTGTGTAATCCTGGCAACTTCTTGCAAAATCCTGCTGCACTGTCATGGCTTGAGCATGGTCCTGTCCAGGACCTGCTACATGTCCAGGGTGTAACGCAGCCATAATGTCCTCTTCGCCAGCTCTGCGCAGAGAGGTAGTCACATCCACTGGGAGCCAGCCCTGTCCTCGCTGCTGTTTGGGGACCACTGGGACATAGTGGTGGCATAGCAGGTCCCACAGCTTCCCCTCTCCAGGCCACTGCCACCCCAACGCCAGGCTGGTGCAGCAGCAGAGCTCCAGGTTGCAGATGCGAAATAACCACCTGCCTGCTTCTCTGGATGAGCTGCAAACAGTGGGTTTTGGATGGCCCTGAAAAGTAAAATCAATTTCTGAGAAAAAATGGAAAACCATTGCAACACTTCATTTAACTAAAGATGGAGTGTTTCATGTTGTTTTGCAGAAGTTTTGACCTCAGCGTTGGCAGTAACGGCAGCAAATTGAAACGCCTTTCTCCATACGAGATCATTTTGACACGATAACAGCAGAACCTTTGTTTAGTGAATGTCAAAATAAAACATGCAGCCTTTTACAATCTGTTCTGAAATGGGTACATTTTAGCTATAATTATTTGCCAGCCCCAGATCCATCGGGGGTACCTCTTTAGCAATGGGGAGATGAGGGGAGAGATGGGGGTCAAGCCAGGGAGGGGGCACCGGATTGCGAAGCAGGGCTGGAAGGGCAGCAAGGAGGGAGCACTTTGCTCTGTGATCTCCTCGATAATGCAGCTGTATTTTGGGAACTCTTCATTTACTGTTGATGTTTTTTAAAACCTTGTTTATTGCTTGGCTGCTTTTATCTTTGGGAGATGGAGAAGGAGACCAGAGTGTTGCTCTTGTGTGTAACAGCTTCTCTCCTGTGGCCAGTCTGGGGGAAACAGTGAGGTTCAGGAGTATGACTTCATGTCCTGTTAGAAGCCCCAAACCAAATTCTCAGTCCTAAGTCCTTTTTTGTCTTTTTTTCTGTGGAGCATAAATAAAGAGAAGAAACAAAAGCAAGGTGATATTTTTCCCAGAATCCTTCCAAAACCTTTTCTTTCTGCCTCTTAAGTATGTACTTGCACTCCTGTTCACAACCTGGAGGAGATGAGATTTGCCTCAACATGTCCTGAAACAGGTTAAGGTCTCAAGAATGACCCCTCGGGTTGAGACCAAGGGTCTGTCCCAGTGGTCACAGGCAGACACCAAAAGAACAAGAATGGGGCAAGTGTACATGATATCCCATATTGACCTTCCATCTGTTTTCAGATCAGGGGATTCTCCTGCTTGCTTAAAAATTAGCATTTTCACTTGCCCCATGCTCCAGAGCAGCTACTGGCAGAGAAGACCAGGGATTTGATATAGCCCAGTGCCAGCACACCTCAGTCAGGATCACCCCAAGTGATCCAGGGTCAGAGGAACTGCCAAAAAGCAGAGGAAAGGCCACTCAGGAGGGCTGCCTCCTTGGAGTCCCTGGGAGGGACACCTCCCCTCGCTGTGCCCCTGGAGCACTCACAGCCATTACCAGAGATGTGGCGGGCTCCAAGCTGGCTGAAACTTCGAGTTCTTTTGAAGTCTGATTTTGGTTGGAATAGGACAACCTCCGTGCCCAGGCTGGTGGTCGCTGCTGCCTGCAGCTTTGCTGGTCGGAGACCTCGCGGGAGCAGACAGTTTGTTTAACCCAGGACACTTCAGCTGGGAAATGTCAGACTGAATGAACTGCCATCTCCTGAGGGACTTCACCCCGCTTGGCTCTGCTCCAGCATGGCAAGAGGAGGGTCGAGGAGGGAAGAAAGCTGCTGTCCTTTGCTCTGGGCAGCTCACAGTGTGCGACTTGGCCATCCTGGCATCCCCATGGCCTCCCATTGCTTTCCGGAGCTGGGTGCAGAGCTGCCCTGCTGGGATGGCTGCATCTCTCAAGAAAGCTTTGCTGGGCACCATGCAGGGCTCCTTGTGCTGATGAGCACAGCTTTGGAGGAGATCCACTGGGTTGCAGGGACATCTGCAGATCTGCCGCTCTGGCATACACCATCAGAGGGCATCAGTCTGGCAGCCTCAGCTGGCACAGTCTGTTGGACTGGTCTTGCCACCCTGCTCTTCTCCTGGTACAGAAAGAGCTGTTTGTTGTCTGTATCTGGCAGTAGGGTGGAAGCCCAAGGAGCATGTGAAGGAGGCTTGTCCCACCTTACTCAACGTCCATCCTCTTGCAGGACCTGCCACTGTGATGCTTCCGTGAGCAAAGAGCTCCTGATCGTCGCTCTGTGACATGGATGGAGCACAGAGCTGCACTATCACACGAGAACCAGCATGGCAATTGCCTCTTCTTCCCCCTCCAGAGACCTGCCAGGGAAAGATGCCCCATGGCACCATGTGGAATTTGCAGACCACCACGCTGCCAGTGATCCCGCCAGCCTGGGAGCACTGGAGCCTGGGACCAGCACAGGAGGCCAATGGAGCTGTAACATCATGTTGCTTTTTACAGAAAATCCACATGAGCAAAAGCCTCCTGGGGAGGACTCAGGGTCGCTGTGTCGGGGCCAAAACAAGCGTGGAGCAACCCTGAGAAGAAACAACATTATTAGACCCACCTCACTTTTCCCCCGAATCCCAAGGCACAGCTTTGTTGCTGAGAGCGGTCTGATGGAGGGTGCAGGGTGCTGGGGGCTGCGCCCCAGAGGCACACGTGTCCCAGTGGTGTTTCATGGGTAGTGCTGCTCCAGTCGCCTACCCACATCCAGGGCAGTGCCAGCACTGCAGCCAGAAGCTGGGCCCAGTTGGGTGTCTCAATGGAGTGCAGCCACACAGGGGTTAACCAGGAGCCTCTCTCTGTGAACAGCTCTCCTGCCAGTCTGCTGAAATCCACTAACAGAATTAGCACTGGAAATTTNAAAAAAAAAAAAAAAAAAAGGCATGAAATATATTTAATCTCTCATTTCAGAATTGCATTTGACATCTAAGTTAAATAAAATGTTCCTGAGGTCATTAAAAATCAGAAATAGTACAAGATTTGGGTTTACCATAGTTTCAGAATGAATCAGGTTTCTGAACTTGTTTTAATCTCTGTATAATTGCTTTTCTGTATACGGTAACCTTTAGAAAATGAGTTTAATAATTAGTCATCTCAGACTAGTTAAAGACAACATCCTGCCCTCAGTTCAGTTTTATTTTCAACAAAAAACCAATGCCAAAGTAAATTCTTCACTATAGCTGGAAACATAGATTCAGGCTACATGTTCGGCAGGTGAAACAGCTTGTGTTAAGCCCCCTAAGAGTTTGAAAGTTCAGCAGTGCTCATCTTCATGGCTTTTCACTCTCCCTCCACAAGAAGAACTGGAAGAGAAGTGGAAAACATCAAGAAGCAGTGCCAGCCATGACCGGTCCCTCAGCTTTGCCCTCCCGGGGCATAGACCCCCAGACCAGTGCAAGGAGAGGGTTTGACTGGATGGTGAAATAAGGGACCTCATGCATGGACCCCCTCTTTTCCCAGGATGGCAGGTCTGGGCAGAATCCAGGCACAGTTTTCAACTCCTTGGGCCCATGCCTGGTGCCTGCATTGCCAGCCTGTAGATCATCACAGCTGGGGCATGCTCATGGTCCTGGTCCTGCTCACGCCATCATCCCCCCGACTTCCACAGCAACTCCCTCATCTATATTAAAATCTCATCTGCTTTCTCTCTCTCCCCATCACATTTCATGCCGTCATGCCAGGCTCAATCTCTCCTGTGTTTATCAGTTTCCCAGTGCCCATACATTATCCTCCCTGGTGGGTCAATATCCTCCAGGTCAGCAGCTCAGCAGTGTTGGTGGCCCTTTGGCCCCTTCCCACTCCTACAGCACGGGGTCCCTGCAGAGTTTGGTACCTTCTTCCTGGCTCCTCACAGGGTGTGGGAGACCATCCCACACCTCCAGGACTGCAGTGAAGAAAGAGGCAAAGCCCAGCCTGTGCTGACAGCGTGTGCTGTGCATGGATGCTGCAGGGACGGGGCACCCCATGTACCCAGCTGCTGTGACCCACAGGGCTGCCCTTGCCCTCGGGAGACAGAGTTGCATCCCAACACTGCCATCAGATATCCAGCTCCTCTTCCCTCTTGTCTTCTGGCAGTCTGGCACAAATCTGAACCGCAGGTTTCCTTCACTGTTGCAGAAGGCAGTGGAGGAGGAATGTCCTCCTCCAGGCTCTGTTTCTTTCTGTGGTTGCTGGTCTCTTCTGTCAGGTGGCTGGTGATAGGACAAGAGGAAATGGCCTCAAGTTGCAGCAGGGGAGGTTTAGATTGGATATTACGAAAAAATTATTTACTGAAAGGGTTCTTAGGCACTGGAACAGGCTGCGCAGGGAAGTGGTGGAGTCACCATCCCTGGAGGTATTAAAAAAGCATGTAGACAAGGCACTTCAGGACATGGTTTAGTGGGCATGGTTGATGTTTGGATTCGATGATCTTAAAGGTCTTTTCCAACCTAAATGATTCCATGATCCTATGATTCTTCATCACACTGGAAAAAGGACTGCAAATACATTCCTCTACATTTATTTAGTTTAAATTTCTAAAGGGTTGGACCTGCCACTATTTCCCTGGAGGGATTATTCCAGTATCTGATAGATCTCACTCTGGGAAATGCTTCCTGCTGCTCACCTTACATTTTCTGTTTCTTAATTTCACCTCATTATTCTCAGCTCCAACCCCTTGGCTGGTAGCCATCCCTTTCCTCCCTGCTGACAGAGCCTCTCGTTGGATTTGCAGGAGTCTTGGCATTTACCAGCCAGGTCATTTCCACCAAAGCCAATGGTTTCCGTGGTGCACAGGCTAACGGCAAGTGCTCCTGGCTTGGAGAGACCTTCTTGGTCATCCTGTTCCCCTTGGAGGGACTGTGCTGCCGTCTTGTTCACCTGGTGTTCCCAGAAATTGGTTAATCCCACCCTGGGGACTGCAGGTTACTGATCTTGTTCCCAGCCCTGGAGTGCCCATTGGAGTCAGTGGAAAAGCTCTCATCAGGGGTGGGATGAAGCCGTAATCCCACAAATGTGCTAATCTTTGGATCAGGAGCACTCAGTGCTTAAATGTCTCTCACAGGCAGCTGAGAGTGTGTTTTGCTAAAGCAAACTGCAATTACATTTAGTATCTTCAATTTAGCTTGACATGTTTCCTCTAGAAAGAAGAGATGTCTTGTATTAAGGGCTCTGCAGCACAGACAGTATCTTTGACCCTCTCCTCTCTCCTCTTGCAGCCCCCCCAAACCATTTCCCAGGCTGCATGGCCAGGCAAGCAGAGATGATGGCAGCAGAAAGGAGCTGCTAATGTACAGCTATTTATGTCACAGCAAGCAGCATTGTGCAGCACTGGCCAAGGAAATGAAACCAGAGCCTGTGTGGAGACCAGAGAAAACCCAGGAGAAAACGCCAGTAGGAACCAGCTACTTCACTACAGAAACCAGAGGAAGCAGCTCACCAGAGCACAGTGATGGATAAAGGCAAGTACCAGCACGCTACAGCTCTGTGCTGGTCAGCACATCTGGGGCAGCGGGGTGAGGGTGTTTTCCCCAAGATGTGAGCCCATCTAGCAGTAATGGAGATGGATTTTCTTTTCACTGTCTTCATGGAGTAAAGGTATAATTAACATATTATCTGTATTGTCCATGTGCCATGCAAAAGTGAAGGTGTCCTCCTTCTGTGTCTTCCTAGGGAAGAGCAACAAACTGGAGACAAGGTGAAGAACTGGGTCCACCTTTGGCTGCTTTTTCCAGGAAGTTATTTTTGGTTCAGAAACATTAGATAACTGATAACTCCTTGTAAATGTAACAGTCGAGTCCCTTGCCCAGTCCCACACACTGACACTCATGGTGGCCTTTTTTCCACCACCTTCCCCTCTCCCTTGTTACACTTCTCTAACTTTCACAGTATATGAGGCCATGAAGTTTCTCATTAGGTCACTGTTAAACTGGACTTTGGGAACAGCCATGCCATAACTAAAGATCTCCTTCGGCTCCTGGAGAGGAGCAGACTCGCTAATGAGTCAGCCAATAGTCTCCTAATACAACTTCATCATGTCTATCCAGGTTACTTGCAGGAGTATTTCTGTTGCCAAAGTTTTCTATGATAGTCTTTCAAACCACTCAGCTTAGGTTAGTTTTTGACCACACTCCTACCCAACGGTTCTCTTACACCGCATCCACCACATGTGGGATGCGGGTATGCAGCAGATCCCGTACCAGCCATTAAAACAGTCTCATTGGAAGCCAAAGAGAAAACAGGGGTGTGTGAATAAAGTGCCTTAAGACACATATCTAAGGTGCCTCAGGATGTCAAGAAGGGTGAGGATCTCCCATAGGTCCCATTGAATCCCTGAGGATGTCTCAGCTACACCATGTCATTTCTGTGGTGCAACAAATCCATGTTTAGACACCCAGCCTCTCCCTAGGTTTCTGGAGCCCCAGGACTCATCAGGAGCTGTAGTGCCATGTGTTTGTATAGACCTCAAAGATAGAGCAGCTCTGAGTTTTTAGCAAAGATTTAAACAATGAGAATGCTGATATCTGGACAGACTGATGGTTGGCAGCAGGAGTTTTCTGGACTGCTTGGTGTGAAACATGTTTTCAAGTCCACAGTGAACGTTGAACATGAGGAAGAACAAAGCACCCACAAGAAAAGAGGCAAACGCAGCACTTGGTGAGCATCTCCACAGCGGGGTGGCATCGGAGCATGGCTGGCTCTGTCTCACACAACCCCTGCTTTCCTGGAGAACATTGTGCAAGGGGAGACAATGGCAGTGACAGTTGCCCAAAAGCAGGCATGGGCAGGGGTTTCCCACAACTTAGGCATGAAAGTGCTTGCCTGTTGGTGCCCATGGAAGCTGAGCTCACATGTGCTCAGGTACTCACTAGTGCGAGAGCTCTGAGACTGCAGTGTGTCTAACTAGTTTTGAAGGCTGCACATTTCAAACCTGGTCCTCTTCTTAAGACCTGGTAGTACAGCTACTGCTTGAAAGCACCAGATCTCACTGAAGTTTCCAGAGATCCTGCAAAGCACTCTTCCATCTCATCCCCAGTCTTTTATATCACTCTGCTCAGCCAGGCCCAAAGGCACTTAGATGTGGAGGGTCCACGTGTCCCACCTGGCTGTGACTGGGGGCTGCAGCAAAGCAGCTTGGTGGGAAAATCAGTGTGGGTTTGGATGGCCTGGGTGACTGGTGGGAAA
Organism: Pandion haliaetus; assembly: GCA_013401275.1. Taxonomy (NCBI): domain Eukaryota; kingdom Metazoa; phylum Chordata; class Aves; order Accipitriformes; family Pandionidae; genus Pandion; species Pandion haliaetus. The sequence continues at coordinate 613,777 of VYZV01001437.1, read as the reverse complement.
GGATGTATAGGACCAGGGAGGAAGAAGGAGGAATGCCACTGTCCTTGGACTGTCATCACTCTGTCATAGTGGGCTGATATGTTTAAATATATGCCGACAGGCTCCAAAGCTGTTGCTGGGATATGCCCAGAGGAATTCACCAAAGTCAGCATCTAAATAAGGAAATACTGGACTTGGAAAGCTGGTCCATAGTGTGTGTGTGGAAGCAGCGTCAGCAGAAGAAGGTCCCTTCCCCCTCCCTTCATTGCATTAACATTTGCTTTCATTTTACTACTGAACAAATGAAGACAACAGCTGTGTTATTTAACAGTGTGCATTTTACTACCAACAAAGAATGGTCCTTTAAAACATGGAAAATGCTGTGTGCCCTTCCAGTGAAAAGTGGAATTGCAGGTTTGGACAGAATGACCTGAACAATAAAAGTGCAGCTGGAGCATTAAAAACATAGTTGGTGGCAAGGATGGTTGGGTTTGGCTTGACTAATTGGAATGATGATCAAAAGGACAATTATGCTGCTTTAGGAGCAGAGCCATTTGCCACATATTATTACAATGTCAAAACTTAAGGATTGGTGGATATTCAATGAGGTGATCCAAAGTAAAAAACCGTATCTCTATTGCTACTATTTTTCAGATATCATAACAATTGCTTCATAATGAAAACCTTGAATGCAATAAATAAGCATAGGTTATCATGCCTGTGCTGAGTGAAGGAGATGAAAGCAGCTCTTGGGGCAAAATTTGAGCTGACCTGGAAACAGCCACAGCAGGTACCAGAAGTGGTGAAACCGTGGCAGCGCACAACTCTGCACGTGCTCAGTCAAAATATTTCCCCTGCTTTCAGCTTACTGCTTGCATTTACCTCTTTGAGCTGCCTTGACCCCAAAATTGTAGTGTAGGCTAGTATTGAGTCTGGGGAAAAGAGTGAGCTTGAATATTCATGCTGCAGTTGCAGGGAAAGTTGTGCAGAGAATAATTCTCTGACATGAATGACACAACACATCCAACATCTTGTCTGAAGCACTCAGAAATGAAGCTTGAGCGTGCAAGGCATTTTGAAACCTAAATGGGAATGTTTGTGTAAGCTCAGGTGACAGTCAAAGGAGATATGATGCATCTTTGGGGTTAGTTTGATGAAAATGGGCACTTGAAAAGAAATGTGATGGTTGGTTAGCCAAAGGCGAGCGGTAATGTGTGCTAAAAAAGCTATTGTATTGATTGAAATGCATCTAGAAAACGTCTGATGTAAAACATAAGTAATCAGCAGAAGCTAAAGGCTATTTCATAGAGCTCATGAACATGTGTTTTTGAACACCCTTCATTAATAAATCAATGAAATGTTTATGTTGGCAGAGGGTTCAAAGCAGCCTTTGGTGAGTTGCTGGGGGAGACGGCTGTATCTCAGGCTGCTGGAGGTGGTAGCTGTACCTCTGAAGGGATGATGAGTGGCAGGGTGCTCAGGGACACCAAGGTCTCCACAAGCAAGTGACTAGCAGTCACAGAGGATGGTGGTCCTGGGATCTGTCATGGACAAGATGCTGCAGAGCACTAATTGCAGAGCAAGGGATCTGCCTGCAGTGCCCGGGCTCACTCAGGACCGGCAGCCAGTTCCTGCTGTGCAGTCGGACCCTAGACTGGGAAATCCATGCACCCTCTCAGTGCAAAGAAGTTTCATTTCAAAGAGTAAATCCATCACTCTCATCCAGTATCCATTGCAAAGGAGTTCTTCAGTGGCCTCTTACAGAGGTCTCTGATCTTTGCAGCTCACAGACGGTCAGAGAGATGCTGTGGGTCGTGCGAGACAGAAATTTAGAAGATACATGCAGAGCTTGCATGCCTGTCCTGCCAGAGAGACCTGTGATGTAGCCCTTAAAAAGATTATGTTTTCTGATAAATGATTGAACTTTCACTGCCTCCTGTTGGTGCCTCCATCCACCAGCCCCTCAACAACTTCTGCTGCTGGTTACCTGATGGACTCAGACTGTTTCTGTCTATGGGACCTTCTGTACATCCTGGGGACCAAGTGGGCTTCCTGAGTCCTGAAGGACAGGCAGGACCCCTTCCTCTCTGCCATGCTGGGACTGCACAAAACCCTTGGGCAGTTTCACTACAGAACTGAGAAGCTGGGTCTGTCCCAAGTCATGTGTGGGGTAAAGACCCCCTGCCCTGGTGCAGAACCCATGTGAAATTTTTTTGTATAGGGACGTTCCTGCTGCAGCTGTTCTGCATCCTTCATGGCCCTGGAGGTTGACTTTTGCTCTCCCCTAGCCCAGTGAGGTGCCCTCAGTGCTGGCCTGGTGGTCTGTTCCCCCCCCCAGTCTCTTTCTTACTAAGTAATTTGTATAAAATCCAGCATCTCTGTCTAGAGCTGGTTTTGGAGGGAGAGGCCACAAGTGAGTGATGGGACCAACTTCTTCCCCAAGGCATGTGGTACCAGTTCATGCATCTTTGCCTGTGTGAGCTGGAAGCAGGACTGGCCAAGGTCAGAAATAAAAGTGTTTTCTGGCTGCCCTCCCCTCCACAGCACCCACCATTTACAGAGCAAGGCACTTTTTAAGCACTTTTCCATGCTGCTGAAGAGCTCCTGTCCTGGCAGCATTTTTAGCTTGTCCTGGTTTCAGCTGGGATAGAGTTAATTGTCTTCCTAGTAGCTGGTATAGTGCTATGTTTTTGAGTTTGGTATGAGAAGAATGTTGATAACACACTGATGTTTTCAGTTGTTGCTAAGTAATGTTTAGTCTAAAGTCAAGGATTTTTCAGCTTCTGATGCCCAGCCAGCAAGAAGGCTGGAGGGGCACAAGAAGTTGGGAGGTGACACAGCCAGGGCAGCTGACCCAAAGTGGCCAACAGAGTATTCCATACCATGTGATGTCACATCTAGTATATAAACTGGGGGGAGTGGGGGCAGCGGGGATCGCAGCTTGGGGACTAACTGGGCATTGATCAGCGGATGGTGAGCAATTGCATCGTGCATCACTTGTATATTCCAATCCTTTTATTATTACTGTTGTCGTTTTATTAGTGTTGTCATTATCATGATTAGTTTCTTCTTTTCTGTTGTAATAAACTGTTCTTTTCTCAACCCACAAGGTTTTCTTCTTTTCCCCGATTTTCTCCCCCATCCCACTGGGTGGGGGGAAGTGAGTGAGCAGCTGCGTGGTGCTTAGTTGCTGGCTGGGGTTAAACCACGACACAGCTACTGTATCCTTCCACTCCTGGGATTTTCAGCCCGTAAATGTGAGTTAAAACATGCACTGGTGTGAACTGCAGGTTCCTGTTTCTGCACCTGCCTGCCTGCATCTCCTGGATACTCCATCCAAGGGGGAGCAAGGCTGGGAGCAGGCTGTGCTGGTGGCTCGAGAGAGGTTTTAGTGCAACAGCGAGGTAAATGGCTTTGGGATCTCGGGAAATATTGCTTTCTCTGTGCCACTGGGTCATATAGCATGAGCTGCACTGAAGCTTTCCCCCTCCTGATCATAATGCAGGCTGATGGCCCTGTCATGGCAAGAGGCTGTGACACCAGCTGACTCTGACGTGGCCCTGGGGTGTAACCGTGCAGTGGGTGTGTGCTGTGGCAGGGGTGTCACTGCATCATGACAGTGATGCCATAGGATGCGAGGTCATCGCAGCAAGACGATGATGGGCTGTGACGGCTCCTTCACAGGGATTGGCAGCAGTGACTGGAGAGCTCTGCAACATGATGCTGATGCGGGAGGAGCGTGATGGCACTGCAGTGCCAAGTGGTGTCCATCATCTGTGGTCGGTGAAGAAATGGATGTAACAGGTGTATTGGGTTGCGAGGACCAATCTCCTCCACCAGTGACCTCCCTGTGTGACCATGGGCATGGCTCCAGCAGTCAGCAAATAGTGGGGCCACAGGCCAGCATCCATGCTGAGCTTGCTTGAAGGAGCTTGAGCCAGCCACTAACACCAGCTCTCCAGCACAGGGCATAGGATGCATGCCTTGCAGAGCTCTTAATGTCTCCGATCAAGCTGAGTTTGTAGTCTAAAGCTTGATTTCCCTAAGGATCCTAGAAATTAATGTATACATTAAAATTCACTTTGGTGCTCATGGCTTCATGCCTCTGTGGTGAGTAAACCACGTGCTAAGGACTCACGTGTCTGAGCAGCACATGTTGGCATGCGTCTTTCTCCATAGTCTCATCCAGGCACAAGCAACACTGTCCCATAGAAAAGCCATCTGCAAGCTTGGTTGGTCTTGGCTCAGCACCACAGCCCATCTTGATTTCCTTGGGAGGGGGCTTCCCTCAAGAAGAAATGTCCACGTCCCTGTTCATAGCAAAGAACCACCACCACCCCCCCACATGCTGTAAAGGTAAAGCTGAACCACCTGGGTGTGCCAAGCCCCCTGGCTGAAAACAAAGTTGTCCTGAACTCCCCATGACTCCTCGTCAGTGTGTAGCTTGTGCACTCCTCGCCCAAGAGGGAACTGGGAGCCAACGGGATCCCTGGGAGCAAGGTTCTGCCCATGTGCAAAACTCTGTTTTTCTGACCTTTCAGACATGGAAAAGTTCAGGAGGGTGGTTTTTTGTAAAGAGTTGCAGTTCAGTTGCACACGTAATGCCCCTTGCAGAGACCACCAAAAGCAAGATACTAAAAATGAAGCAACCTGACTGTTCTTGGCCCTCTCCCTCCTTCTACCACCAATTTGTACAGTAAAATAGAGGTTTTACTTCAAGAACTATGCATTTTTAATAGATTATATTTACATAATTTTTCTGTTTAACAAGATGGGTTTTAAATGCATTAACTGCAGCATAGTTCTCTCAGACCTTTGGAGAAAAGAAACTACAATAAAGATTCTTGTCTCCTAATGTTCTGGGTTTCAGGCAAAAATTATACTCTAAGATAGGAATGCTTAAAAAAAATGTAGTTCCACTGAACAAGAAAATCCAGTTAGAAAAAACTGTATTGGAAAACATCTATTTGCCCACAAAATAATGTAAAAATAATGAGTCCATATTCCTCTTTGATGTGTGTGGCACATGCTCCTTTAAGGAGAAATTCTGTATTTCAGAGATAGTGTGCATATCGTGGAATGAAACGGTTGTTATGGCAACAACTCTCAAAAGCAAGTACTTAACTGAGAAATGTGTTCCACATAGCCATAGAAAAATGAAAACATGAAAACAGAGACAGGAAGAATGGACAAACAGAAGCAGTATGAGATGGCAAAGCCATTTCTGATTTTCAAGCACACAGAGAAGCAGCACCGAACTAGCTTTTGGGATTTTTTTTTTTTTTTTTTTTTTTAATTTAAAGCCAAATTTAAAGCTGCATCTGTTCCTGGAAGGTTTAATATGTCTTTTATTTGATGTTGGTGATCTAATAATTAAAAAGTACCCTATCATATTAGTCTGTCCTTATTGTTTGGACCAAAGGATGGGATGCAGTCGGGCTGGCGTTTATTGCTGCTGCATTCAAACAGCACACCCAGCCCAGGGCACAGGGAGCCGGCACTCCAGGGGAGCTACATCTCCAGAATCCCTGGGGTGGCTGGATCCAGTGTCCTATGGCTCAGAGCCCAGGGGTCTGGGATCCCTGCTTGACAGGTCACTGAAGGGTGGTGTAACCATCTGCCACCTCCATGAGGGCTTGTTGCGAGGCTGAACCCCAGACCCATGGGCTGAGCCCGGTCCATGCAGACCCTGGCCACCACCCAGCAGAAGATTAGTGTGAAGCACTATGGAGAAGAGAGAGAGAAACCCAAAGCACTGACTGCCCTTGCATTGCTGGTGTCTTCTCCCATCACATTCACATAGTCTGGTGACCAGACCATTTCCCATGCTGCAAAGAAAACCCCTCTGGTCTGTCTCTTCCTGGGAAGAATGTAATTCCTGAGCCCAAATCTGGTCATGGGTTTAGCCCAGGAAAAGCAAGCGAGGCAGAAGGTGTTGTGGCCAGACCCTGTTTTATTTTGATATCCATTTCATCATTTCCAGTATGGTGATCTGGACTCCCTCAGCAATGGCAGTACCTTCTAACTTCATAATATCCCCCATTTCATAAGCACACACCTAACTTTTGCATGAAGACCTCAAGGCTGGTCCCTGAGCAGCACCATGCAGCACTACTCTCTAGGCTGATAACTTCGTTCTGTACAGCATTCAGTTTAACTGAACTCACATCCACTTTGAAACTCCTGTAACTCCTTCAACAGAGATTCTTCCCAGAATCTCTATTGAAAGACTAATTTCCCATCAGGCTCTGTATGCAATATTTTGTTTAAACTTAGATAGATTAGCTCCTCTGCTCCTCTCTGGTTTCCTATTAAAATTATATTAAATTAGTCTAATGTGATCTACTTTTGATAAAACCTTCCTGATTTTTTTTCCTCTCATTTTGTATTTGCCTCCATGTCCTTGGAGGGCCATGTCTCAGTAGAATTTCTAGGATGAATGGAAGGGCCTGAAACCAGAAAGTTAAGCAGCATAGAAAAAGAAATTATTAAAAAACTCTCCAGTATTTGAGGTAACCCAGACTGATCTTCCTGATTTCTTTAAGTACCCTGTTACATATTGCTACCAAAGCACCTATAGAAATGACAGAGCCATAGGAACTGACTTAGTTGCAAAGCGAAACATGTTGGTGCGTTAGACTAAAGGTTTTTACTTTGCAGTCGAGGTGGGCTAAATGCACGAGCAGTAACCAGGTGCACTGCTGCAGCTCAGCTGTTTTCCCTGCACGTCCATAGCTATCCTTACTTTACCTGCATGACTGCCTCTTCCTGGCAAAAGATAAACTGTGCTGGAAGCCTGATTTTCTGTGGGAAAACCTGAGTTTGCAGTCTGGGTGACTTTGCCCAGCCTTGTTCTGGCTTTGCCCAGCCTCAGCTGGATTTGGGTATGGTCTAGGATGGGATCTGGCTTGAGCGGTGTTGGCTGTGGCCGGTTGCTGCTGCACACCTTGCCATGACTTACCACACTGAAGCACCCAAGGAGGATGAAGGGTCATTGCTGGTGGGTGGCATCTTCTGTTTAGTGATGCCAGGTGTAGCCATGGCTTGTGGGACCCCACTAGACCCATCTCCATGAGGAAGAACAGCAAAAAGCCTGGGACAAATGGGGATGGCATCACCTGGCTTCACCACTCCTACCTCCCACCGACCTCCTCAGACCAAATTTCTGAAGGTGTTGGCGATCCTCAGGTTCACATCTAGGGCAGGGCACATCTCACCCAAGCTCTCTCACTATGAAGCCTTTCCTCTGAGCTATGTGTTCCTCTCCCTCTGCGATCGGTGGGGAGAGGAAGCATCTCCAGAGCACAGGCATCCTAAGACGGTGTCTAAACTGGGAGGCTGACACCCCTTCAGAGCATCCATTCCTCTCCATTGACTTTTCTGGAGCTCATTACTAACCCCAAACTTCATTTAGGAGACAGATATAGACTTTCTGGATGAGGATTTGTCCTGTGTTGTGTGTGATGAGTGAAGGGAAGGATTTCTCAATCTAACCCAGGTCTGCTGAATCCTCCTTTGCAAATAAGTCACTTACATGTCCCAAAGGCAAAGCAAGAATTTGTAAATGAAAACTTTTTCAAATAAATCTTTTGTAGGATTTACAAACCTTCTGATCGGATTTGTAACTCCAGACACAGATTTGTATACTTGCTGCAAGATTTGATGGATTTAAAAATCCATCTCTTGACTTGTGAAACAATCCAATGTTTTAGAAACCAGGTAGCTAAACCTAAGACTAAAAGCACACAGCACTTGGGCCTAAAGGTTTAGTGACAGGATTTATACATTAGAACAGGGAGATAATGTAACTCAGGTGTATTAAATCCTGATTTATTAACAAACTCAGAAGTAATAGCTTTACAAATAACTCCCAAGACTTTTAAAAGAGCTTAACCCTTACAGTACTAGCATTTTTCAGACTGCCACCTCTGTGAATGCCAAGCAATATGTTTAAATATACCAGGTAAAATTCAACTGCACTGCAGACAAGCCCTGCAGCCCCTCTCCCTGGTGTTTTACTCTCCATGGGAGCTGGGAGCAGCTCCTGAGGGTCTGGAAAGGGGCTTCCCCAGGTGCTGCAGACACCCCTGGCATGTTTCTGGGGTGCTTTTTGGTCCCATTGTGCTCAGACACTCATCACGGCTACATGTCTCTGCCTGCTTGGTGGGATGGGGCCCTGTCGCATCCGTCTGTTGACACGTCCCAGTGCCACCGTGGTCTCTCTGCCTTTAGGGTGGTGATGGTTGGGCTCAGAAACCTCTGCTGAGGAGGGCAATTTGGTGGGCTGAGACATGTGGAGAGAGGGCTGGGAGCACGTGGGGACCAGGACAAGCTGTCTCCATTTTTTAGGGCTCTGTGAAAAAAGACTCTTTCTGGGGATGGTCTCCCTGCATCGTCTCTTTCTCTTCTCCAGCAGTCTCAGTTTCTTTCCAGTTACCTCCTGTCCAGGCTACATGGCTTTGAGCTCCTCAGGGGGTGGAGAAGGGGGACCTCCACTTTGGGATGATGAGGCAGGATTTTGTCCAGCTGTTCAAGTGTTCTGTGTGCTCTCATATCTTTAAATCTCTTGGGTTCGGCAATAACCAGAAGCTGATTTCTTCCTTGTCACAGTCAATTCTGCAGTAGTTTTGCCTTTGACAAACCTGTTCAAAGGTAAAGGTTTTTCACTGCAGAATCAAGTCTTCTCCATTCATGTTTATGCCAAATGCACCAGCATAATAAAGTGGCATTTCCAGAGGAGCTGTAATTTTTAGATACAAAAACCATAATTACCTGAAGGAGTCTGACAGGGCTGCTAATTCTCCTTTCCTCTTTCCTCTGGTGCCCTATTAGCTTTTGTTTAGCATAATTAAGTTTTCATGGCAGTGGCATGCCCCAGTGAGCAGCATGTTTTGGGATTGCCCTGGGCACTTGACAAACTCCACGGGTATCCAAACCCTCGTCCAGGGAGAGAAGCTGAGCGTGTTTTTAACTGGTGAAAGAATTCGATGCCGTTTGTGTCCAAACTTGCTTGGAAACAAAATGACCATTCACAACAGCTTGCTCCATTAATGGTATAAAGTGCACTAGAAAATGATTGTGAAAATAATAGCTACTTCTTAATGAGAGAGACGAGAGCAGCAGGCAAAGGCCGGAGCACCAAGTGCAGGGGGAACTGGAATGGAAAAAGCACTTGACATCTCTTGCGGGTGCAGTTTGCACGAGCAATTAAACATTTTTAAAACTTAACTCTTATTCCCTTTGGTGGGCTTTTCTCTCTTCCTTCTATTTGGCTCTTCTACAAATGGCTGCTCATTATTTTTGGAATGTTTTTCTATCCTATTTTGATCAGGGCTGATTATACGTAGCATTGGAGCACCCAGAAACCAGCCACTGAGTAAATGTGGATGAAGCCTTCCCGCCTGCTGAGGTGTATGTGCCACCTCTGCCTGCAGTCACTGCAGCATCGCTGAGAATCCCTCCTTGCCTTCTCTATGTTTTTAGAAATACATTTAAGATTTGACGTACAATAGAGATGAAATATCTGCTGCACTTCCGTTTATGAGTTTAGCTTTTGCATTGTTCACTTTAGACATTGAAAGGCATCAGGAAAGGTTTCCAGTTTCTCTCCTGAGTTGACTCGGGTTTGTGGTGGACCAAAGCCCTGATTCAATAAAACATTCAGTCACCTACTGAACTTTTACCACATCCTTAAGCTCAACTTTATTCAGAAAAGCTCTTAGGCATGAGATAAAATCCCATGAGTTTTCAATGATTTGGAAAATGCTCCTTTGTCCTGCCAAAATGCTCAGCAAAGCTTGCACTGAAGGCAGGACTGGGGTCAGTGTCTCTCTGTGAGCACATTTTTTGCGGTGCTGGGCCAGGATGCAGTTCCTAAGGACACTGTGATGTCTACGATACCTCGCAGCGAGAGAGCACAGAGTCTGCCCCTCCATCCACCCATCCAACCACCCAGCCATCCATCCTGGGCCACTCTGTGTTGAGTCCTGCCCTACACAAGCTTGAACACCATGGTTGCATGGGGCAAGAAGAAGGGCAGTTCTTCTAAACATGGCAGCAGGTAGGGAAGAAGAAGAGGTGGCAATGGCACTTATTGGTTTAACCCAGAGCAGCCAAATAGCTCTTGGGTCACCCATGCACACCCGGCTCCATCTGGGCCATCTCCCAGCAGAGATGGTGGAAACAATTGGAAGGATGCAGCGGCTCTGCTGGGCACTGCCTCCACTTCCATCATCCTTCTCATGATTTAGGTGACCAGAAGAAGGGAAAGGGTTACAACCAGAGTAATTAATATAAGAAGACTGTTCATTACTGTAAGACGTCTGTGTATCATTAAATTTCATTTGAGCTTTAATTAGACAGGTTTTTTTTCATATAAAAGTCTTTGTTGTGTCAATTAGTTGATTGACTATCATCTGGTTTCTGGGTTAGTGAAACCTGATCCGTTGTGAATGAATTTATTTATCAGGGAAAAGGGACCAGGGGATGGAAAAAAAATTCAATTAAATGTCAGTGTGTGGAGTGACAAGCAGCATTCGATAGGGCTTTTAGTTTAATTGCTTGTATTTCATTAAGAGATGTATTTATCACAAGAATTCTTCATTTTCAAAAGATCTTGGATGTCTTCTTGTTCACTTCTGGCTTTTAGATACTCTTGTAGTATTCAAAAAACATAGAGAACTATTTTTGTAATTAGAAAAAGCACCTTATTGTGACATGTCCCGAGACTGTTACATCACTGACATACAGTGACAGCCTTTCGATGACATCCACATGCAAATTGCAGGGGACAGAGTGTACCCCTACATCATTTGAAAGGCTATCACTATGATCTGCTGCTTCCTCTGCTGTTTCGCGGTCTGTGGCTGTGCTGAAAATAGTGTGTTAGTCCTGTGTGAGGAGGAAATCATTCAGCTCCGAGCCCTGGGAACATTTTGGAAGGTCTGTTTTAAATCTTTTAAAGGCTGTAAATCCCTTTGGGAGGAATGGTTTTCATTTGCGTTTTATCTGGATTCCAGCTCATCACTTGTGGTTGACAAATAAAAATGAAATAGCCTTTGGTAGAGGGCTAGCAGGCACCCTCATAATACAGCATGTTTGGCCTGAACTGGTGTAGTTATATAGGGGCATTGCCTGCAGTATATGCAGTCACACTGGAATAACGTGCTGAGAGCACTGAAGTTTATTTTGATAACTTTCTGTTTATTTCTAATCCAGCCTAAAATCTGTGAATAGATAAGGGTGCAGCTGGGTTTGTTTGAGAGATGGCAACAGGATTCCAACAAAGCTTCCAAAACGTTAAATGAATGGTTATTTTCCTGAATGTCCAGGGAAACAGCAGGAGCAGGGAAACCCTGCACACAGAGCATGGTGATGGGGGCTCACGCCCAGCACGCCTGCTGCCACAGGAGGAGCAGTAGGACGTGGATGCAATGGCACATGCCCCCTTAGTATAGGACCTCTAGCAACACTGCTCCAAGGACAAAACATCAGAGCTCAGTTTTAGTGTTGTAGAAGACTGGGGATTGGATCCGTCGGCCAGCAGCTTTTGTGAAAAGGAATATCTTTTGGCCTGGATGTAGGAAATTACCTGGCCAAGTGATCAGTCTGTTGGGTATGGAGGAGAACTGGAGCAAAGGAGCCCCCGTGACACCAAGTCCTGCCCTCCACTCATGCAGCAAACCCTGTTGAGTATTGGTAAGATGATAAAGCTCCACCTCAAAACTAGTTTAATTCCTTGCCCTTGGACGATTTTCTTTTCAGATATTGAGGCTTGGGAGCAAGGAGTATCTCGCCATGGATTTGCTCTGTGCCCAGCAGAAATCCTGACAGGGCCTCTGGGAGTGTCTGTATGATAAGTAGCTCTAATGAGTACTAATTACACCCAGCACATGGGTGATCAAGCTCTTTGTCTAAAACACATCAGTACAGTTCAGCGTTTTCTGCCATGTCTGTATTCTGTGCCCCCATTTGCTTGGAAAGTACAGCCAGGACACTGTTCTCAGAAACTCATTATTTCTCTCATTCTGTGATGAGAATTCACTTTCAAAGAGTTCAGATAAGATGTTGGGAGGCAATGCAAGAAGCAACTGGCAATTATATCCTCCCTGAATATTATGTCTGCAATGCTATGCCAGCATCACGATGACTGGAAAGCGGGCGCTTTTACATGAGCAAACCAGAATGGCACTGCATGGAGAAACACTCCAGGTTGTTCTCTCTGGGAGCAAACTATCACTTTACAAATGTACTTGGAGAGACCCAAGGTTTGGGCAGAGCAGATCTGACATCGGTGAAGAGTGTATTTTACCCGAACCTACTGAAGAAGGAAAAATAAACAGACCAGCCTTTCCAAGAAGGCTTTGTAGAAGAAGAAGATGATGATGAGGAAGAAGAATAATAAGAATAATAATAATAAGAAGAAGAAGAACAAGAAGAAGAACAAGAAAAAGAAGCAGCTGTACAGAGGGAGGCAATACTGTGTGGTGTTTGGGAATAATTATGAAGAATCTGATGCTGGACAAGAGCTCTAGAAGAGCAATGGGAGTGTGCTGTGAACATCATACATCTGCACCAGATACTCCTCCATGCTTCCAACTGGGGTGGGCTTGGCAAACCTGGCTTCATTTTGAAGGCTGAATGAGGCAGCTCAAGGTCTGAATGTCTGGCCTTACTCAGCATCTCCTTCTGTATGTGGTGGGAGAGGGCTCACAGCGCTCATCTTCCCCATCTGCCCGTAACTGGCGATGGTTGCACAGCCACACGGCTGTGTGGCCGTGCAGCTCAGGATAACCCCCAAGGGGTTTCTCTGCTGACTTTATGGAGTGCGTGGTCCTGCAGGGTGCTTCCCTGTGCCCATCGGGAGCTGGCTGTTCAGAGTCAAGAGACCACAGGTTTTGATCCCTGGCTGGGCAAGCCATAGTCCTTTTAGATATGTGTGCCTTCATGGATGTCCAGACATGGACAGACTGTGTAGGCTGGGACAGGGGAAACAGAAGGGCTTGTTGGCATTTGTTTGTTACAGCAAACTGAGTTTTCATAAAAAAAAAAAAAAAAAAAAAAAAAGAAATCTCGTGAAAAATGTCCTAACTAAGAAACAAATACAAACCTAATCACCTCCCCAGAGCAAGAGCTGCCTGGACATGCCCATCCAATGTCCCTAGGGGAGGTCCCTAATCTGGGCAGGTGTCTCTGCAGTGTCACCCCCAGGTGCCAGAACAACCTCGTTCCTCTTTGGCAGCATTAGTCAAGCTTGTGGGGTTAACCCCTAGGGTTTTTAACTATTACTTTTTCTGAAAACTAAAAACATTCTGTTGGGAGAAGAAAGGCTCTCCAGTCACGCCTTCTCAGTATCCCCAGTGAGCTGCTGGTTGTGTGCAGGAGATGGGGCATTAATATTGCTCTGGAAGTCCCTGGCCTGGTGGAGAGCCACATGGTGACCATGCAAGCTGACAGCCCCGTGGCTTTGAACCAGGACCTCTGACTCGTTAGACAGATATCATTACCCTGGGTAATGCCCTCACTTACCAGACATTGTGGCTGCTGCATCTGTCTTGACTACTGTGACAATTCAGAGGTGTGCAAAGGTTCCTGGTAAACCAGTCAGACCTGCTTCACTCCCTCAGTTTTGGGGGCTTCCCTGGTCAGGGGAAGGAGTGACCACATCCTACGCATCACCTACTAGGCATCCTCATCCTGTCCTTTGCTCCACAGAAGCTCCTCTGCTGCAGAGCCCATTGAGCTATCTCCTGAGGTCCTGGCAGTGAGCCCATGGTGGAGAGGACTGCTGGGAGGTGCTGCGGGAAGCCGGTTCAGTGTGCCAAGTAGCTCCAGCCTCTCAGCCACAAACACTTTGTTTTCATGTCTAAGTAGCTGAAGAAGTGTGTGCCTATCAGTAAATCTCCATCATCCCAACTGCAGCGTGTTTCCTCAGATAAGGGTGCTCTGTAATGGCAATTATATTTTCATTTGTTGTGAGAAAACTTAATACGCAGAGTGGCAGAAATGTTTTTTATCCGCTGTTAATTATGAGCTACTTACTGTAGGGAATCATGCAAAAACAAAAAAGTGTAATCACATGAAATAAAGGGGAAGCAGCTTGTGCACTTGCTGTCATGCCAGGTGGAATTAGCTCCTGCAATGCTCCGCCACCAATTATCATTAATAATGCTGCGTGGCCCCATGCGTGACCTTGCCTTCAGCTCCGCTGCAGCACGACTCCTTGGGGAGATGGGTGCAAGGGCCTGCGTGTCGGAAGGCACTGGGGACCGCAATCCAGGGGTGCCTAATGCAGCAATACTCCCATGGGACTGGGCTTGCGTGAACTCTGCCTGTCCCACCACGAGCTCTGAAATGGAGCTACAGGAGAATCTCAGCAGAGCCCCAGCTGGATCAAAGAACTCAGGACGTTGCCTTTTTTACGTCGCCGTGTGTTCCCCCTCCAGGCTGTGGGATGCACCAGGAAAAAGATGGGGTCATGCTGGGGATGACTGTAGGGCTACAAGGCCAAAAGCAGGACTAGCTTTTCCTGCAGGTGCAGAGCCAAGTTAATGGAAGGGACAGATGTGATCCCACATGGTCTAGCGGTCAGGATTCCTGGTTTTCACCCAGGCAGCCCGGGTTCGACTCCCGGTGTGGGAAAAGAGTTGTATTTCATATTGTGCCTGTTTTTGGGCCTGCCAGGACAAGGAAGATGCTGGCCTGCTGGAATGGGCCCACCGCAGGCTGCCAAGGTGGCCAGGGCTGGAGTGCAGGACAGAGGAGGGGAGGCTGAGGGACAGAGCTGGGTCTGTTCAGCCCAGAGAGAAGGCGAGGGGAAGATTTCATTGCTGCCTAGTGAGAAGGTGCACAGAAGATGGGGGCCAGGCTCTTCCCGGAGGCATCCAGTGAGAGGACGAGAGGCACCAGCTGGAGCAAAGGAAGTTTTCTTTAGTTATGAGGAATGGTTTTATTACCATGTGGTGGTGAAACACTGGAACTGGGGCTCAGGGGAACTGTGGGATCTCTGTTCCTGGAGATATTCAGAACTCAACTGAACAAGGCCCTGAAGCATTTGCTGCAGCTGGACCTACTGGAGCATACAGGCTGGACTAGAAAACTTCAGAGCACACTTCTGACCCATAAAGTTCATTCTTGGAAGGTGTTAGGATGGTTTTAATTTCCCTGGGGACAGGATAGTTGGTGGTTCCTCATCCTAGTGGAGCTGCCTGAGCTCTCTTCATCTCTCTAGTGACCCAGGAAATTGCTCCATTGCAATGCTGGGTTACATTTGAAGTCAGTGAGACACAAAATCTGCCTTGGAAGGAGTCAGAATTACACAAAAACATTTATTTGAGATGGCAAGGCGCAGACTATCAAGGAGGCAAGGCTGGGATACTGCTTCCCTGATGGAGCTTCTGCTTCAACTGTGTATACCCTGCCCCTGCAGCTAGCACATCAGTTACACCAGGCCTGTGAAATACTTATGCATGGGTATAAATTTGCCCTGTGGGTAAGACAAGAATGAAATAACAAGGGTGTGATCTGTACAACAGCTCGGCAACTGATGAGGATTTTCAGTAATGCTTTTTTTGAGCACTGTAAGCTTAACAGCCTGACATAATGTTGCAAGCACTTTAGCTCCCAAAGAAAGATTTTTTTTCTCCAGAAGGTAATAAATAGCAACTGTAACTTCTTTGAGGGAAATTTCACCACAGATCTATGCTATATCTAATGAGAAACTTCCTTCTGAGCTCATAAAATTAAGTATATAAGAGGAGGGACGTTACCTACATTTTGCATCCCCTATAAGTACCTCTGCATAAAGAGAGAGACTTTTACACAGTTGTCCACCTAATATGTCTGCATGGCATTAAGAGACTTGGATTTTCAGGATTTTCCACTGAATAACTTTGCCTTTGTCACACAAGTATTCCAGTTGAGTTACTCGGACCATACCAGGGGACTCACCAGACCTAAAACCCCATGAGTACGTTCAAGCCTTAAAATGGACACAAGCTGCAAACAATGTTATTTGAGTCATTTGAATGATGACTAAATTCTTGATTACTTGGATCTTTCCAGGAATGACCAGGAATGAAAAAAGAAGTGAGATTCATCGTCTCAGCCCTCAGCTGTGAATTTTCTGCTCAGCTTTGCTGCTGATACCGAGAGAGCAGATGCTTCCTTACTCTGCAGAAACGCTGCGTGTGAAACAGTATTTTAACAGCTTTATCTGATATTTTATATCTCACTGTCAAACATAGCAATGATTCCACTTCTATTTGGGTAAGTAATCTGAAAAGAAGGCAGCAATAATCTCTCAGGAGAGCCAGGCACGGGACTAATTACTCCAGCTAGAGATTTGTAAAGACACATTTTCAGTGCTGGGATTTTATCATTCCACAGGGTAATTAAAAGACAACCCTGTCAAAGGAAGTTTTGCAGTCTTAAAGATTCTTTTTCCTCTATGAAGAATAACCCTTTCCAAGCTTAGCATTGGGATGGCTTTATTTCCCAATGATGAGTGAGGGCTACCCATGGTACCTGCCCACCAGCCAGATCAATGTCATGCTTGGGTGCTTGCAATGGCTGGGCAGAGCTGTGGCTGTTTCTGTGACACCTCTGAATGTCAAGCATTGGGAAGGAGGGATGCTTTTGCAGAGGGCTAGACCCAGGAAGAAATAATCTGGCCACTGGGGAGGTTTAAAGAGTGTCCTTGTTTTGGCTGGGATAGAGTTAATTTTCTTTCTAGTAGCTGGTATAGTGTTATGTTTTGGATTTAGTACAAGAAGAATGTTGATAACGCACTGATGTTTTCAGTTGTAGTAGTGTTTATACTAGGTCAAATATTTTTCAGCTTCTGATGCCCAGCCAGCAAGAAGGCTGGAGGGGCACAAGAAGTTGGGAGGGGACACAGCCACTTCTCTTGGGCATGTTGATCAGATTGTCAAATGCCGTAAGTTGGAATCGTGCATCAGTGACTGACCAGAAGCAGAATTTGTGCTTGAAATTTGCTTCTTCAGTGAAGCACTTGCTGAAATCACAACAAGGAAACCTGCTCATTGCAATGGGTCATGGCTCAGCTGCCTCTTGAATGGGGGTCCACAGCCTGGGTCCATAAATAACATCCTTGGCTGCTGCAGAAAAGGGTGTGTGCTGTTATGGACACTTGTTGCCCTTAGGTCATTCCCCTTACCCCTGGGTGGGAAACAGCCCTCATATGGAGTGAGCAAGGTGTTGCTGCTTTGATCCCCTTCTCTAAGTTTATACAGCACCATGCTTTCTGCACCAGGCTGGCTCGGTGCAATCAGCAATGATCACAACAGGAATATAAAGCAGATTGCAAAGGATGACTGACTGACTGGCAGAGGGGATTCAGACACAGGTTTGCAAATATCATAGAATGACAAATTACATTCAGGGCAAACTATTTGGTTATCCGAGGCAGTTCAGACCTCTAGTTAAAGGGTCAAACTGCTTAATATCCACAGTCTCCTCCAAGGCTACTGCTGGGTTTTTCCAAAAGGTATCACTGAGCCATTTACTCTTTTGGATAACTTGATAACTTCGATAATTTGAAAATCCAAGTGTGGTCATTGTCTCCAGGTCCCCATGACTCCTCCATAGCAGCAGGAGTGCTTGTGCACAGTATGGCAATGATACGGGATGGTCCGTGCAGATGAAAGCATGAGAAGCACATCTGCACTGCCTGGTCCATGGGATGCCAGGTCAGCCTGAGACCTCTGCTTCATGCCTGTGTCCCATGCAGCCCCTTTCTGCATCTTCCTGCTTAGACCTCCCTGGTTTTTAAGATGGGGTTTATGTCCAGTAAAGGATTTGGAAGTTAAGGAGTTAATTCTTAGAGAAACAAAAACTTTGGAGCTGACTTTAGTGTCCTTGGGGAGAAAAGGAAACCACTGGCTATAGTCTGAGAACAAGGCAGTGCACCTGCACCTTGTCTTGTTGTCAGCTCTTCCTTCTCCTCTCCATTAGTGCCTTTTGTTGCGTACGGGGACTGGGGATATGACAGGCCAGTGAGACTGATGTGACATGTGTAATGAGAAAGAAATAGTATAAAATACAATGTATCACAAAATTAGCATCACCCAACTGCCTGTTCCTTGGCATCCTGCCGGTTTCCATCTTTATCTGGGTATTGTTTAATTGCCTAATTGTTATACTTAATTTTTTTATTTTTAACTTGCCGTGAGCATGTAGAAATGTAAATTTACCATTAGAAAACCACTTAACAAAGGATTCTCTTCAGAGAGGTTGACTTCTTATATTTTGTCCCTGGGATGTGAAAATTTTAGGCTCCAGCTGTGCCAATTCCAGCCAGACCCTGGCAGATGGCAGTTAAAACCATGTGGCAAGACTGGCAATTGCAGAACGGGTCTGGTGCATGGGGGTATACATTGCCGAGCTCTCCGGTTCCCTTCCACCAGCAGCACGCTTTGCTCAGGATTCTCTTTCCCCCCTGCATGGATCATTTCTCAGCTTGAGGCTTCTTGCAGATATGAGAGTGGGAAGACCCAAGCATCAGAGAGCTGCTCGGGCTGCGGAGGGGGACTTTGTGGCATGAGTTTGTTTATTTGGTAAAAACTGTAAAAAAGGATCCTCGAGGAACATGGCAATCTCTCGAGCTGAGTTCAACTCTCATGAAATACCAGTCTTTGACCATGGAAACACACTTCGCCAGCCCTGGGAAGGGCACGTCAGCGCTGTTCGTGTCCCAGCAGTCTCCAGATTTCCAGTCCAATTTTAGGACTGGTGAAAGTGGAGGGACTCCACATTCCCATGGGCAAGTCAGAGGCCCTGGAGGAAGAGTAAAATAGCAAATGGAGATGAGAGTTTCCCATTTACTCCATCCCAGTCAGGCCACGGAGCCTTAGTGCAAACAACATTAGCTTATGCAGCCATTTACCTTTTTTTTTTTTGCCAAATCAGTATTTAGAAACTTTCCCATATGTCTATGAAGACAATTCCTTATCACCCTCTTTATCTTCTAGGGAGTGTTCTGATCAACAGGAACTCTATGCTAGGAATGGCCTAATTAAACAAAATTAACATTTTATTATCTAATACTAACAATTAATCCTATATTCATGCAGCTTTCTTTAAATATACTCCCTGCACATCCTTTCCTGTAAGTCTCTCATGCTATGCCAGCTCCACTCTGTTTTTATCTATAAGGAATTGAGCTCGTACCTGTGACAGGTGCAGAGTGTGTTAAATCTTTTGATCATCACACAAACCACTCATGCTGATGTCCTTTAATCTAAGCAATGCAAAGAAAATCCTATGCACTAGCTTTATGCTTCTTCCATCTCCCCGAGTTTAAACAGGAGGCTCCGCAGCTACAGATCAATGGACCTAAATTGTTTGTCTTTAACTTAGGTGGGTTTAAAGGAAAGCTGCTCAGCCCAGCTGTCTGGAAGTTCACAAGATGGAAAGAGCTATGTGCTGCCTAGTGACGGGGGAATTTGAGTTACCTTTGAAACTTGGTTTAGTTTTTACAGCAGTCAAGTAATTAAACAGGAGAAAAAAATCACAGCAAATCACTTACTGCTACATTTTCCACATCTTTCTTGTTGTTATGCTGAAGCTAATAGTGAAATTCTTTAATTTATCAATTATTAAGAATTTCTGTAGTTCACAAATGCGGTTAGGAATTTTTTTTTTTTTTTAACCCTTTGAGAATTATTCCTGAATAATTTGTGTGGAATAACCAATATTGCAATACTCCTATTGGTTCACATGGGTGGCATGAGCCATCTGTGCATTCCTGCCTCTAGACTGGCTGGTTCTGGTGCCCAGCCAACGAGGCGTAAAGATTGGGACAGAGGACCCCACTTAGCATGATAAAACACATCTCTGCTTTTGGTGAAGTGTCCGTTCTTACATTTCCTCTCCATTAAGTGGCTGAGTGTTGTGGGAAAAGAAGAGGGAAGGGTCAGTGGAGGATCTGGGGCTGGTCATGGTGTTCATGTGCCTGGGATGCAATCCCTGTGAACCAGACATGTTTCACAGGGAAGGGAGACACTGGTTAAATCCCAACCATAATTTTTTGCTCTTTGATGCTTTCCTACAGCCTCAAGCCCATGGGCATCAAAACTTTGTCAGAAAAGCTTGAAGGGATCCCAAAAGAGGTGTGCTGTCAGGTAACTCCATACAATCATCTTATTTCACCTGCCCAAATAGGTGTGTGTGGAGAGCAGACACCCAGGAGATGCCCTAGACTGCTGAAAATGCGGAAAATGTTTTACCTTACAGTTAACTTAAAAGTTCATTCCAAATATAAATATTCTTCCATGAGTGGGGAAAAAAGTTTCTCACTATGGGACCAAAAATTCCTTAACTAGAAAAAATAGGTGTTGTTCCCTTTAATACTGCCATCAGGATGTTACAAGAAAAAAAATAATGAACAAAAAACCCAAACACAAAAAGCCCTCCATGCTATGCAAAATATCACAGAAACCTTTTTTCCATTACAGTGGTCACAGGCCATTTTGCTCTTCACTAGTGACAGGGGACCATTAGAATACAATCCCTGATGCCTTCGTATCATAATGAAAATCATATTTCTTCCTGAACTGGTACATCAATTGTCTTTTTAGTAACCTGGGAAGTGCAGCTGTATGCAAACCAGGGAACGGTCCTTCACTCTTAATCTGTTCTCCTGCAAGATAAGTGATAACTTCTTAATGTAACTTTCCACTCTGGTAAATAAGAAGTAGCTACCACATGATCCTGTGGTTTAAATAGAATCGTCTTCCTGAGACTGAGTAGCTGTTTTCCATCCTCCCCTGGGCAGGAAAACTGATTTTGATAAAATCGGAGCATTCCTCTCTGTCTCTCTCTCCTTCCCTGGCACCTGCCTGAAAATCTGCAGGCAAACCTATTTGCATTTCTAAAATCATGTGCTGCAGGAACTATTCCTAAAAAAAAAAAAAAAATTATTTAAAAAATCAGTGGCAAGACTCTGTCCCAGCTCCTTGCTGCAGCACTACATGTCAGGGGGATGGATGAAGTGAGGAGCTTGGGGTTGGCAAGGGAGAGAAGGCACTGGGGCTGATTGAAACAGTGGAGGGGGTTGTGTGTGTGAAGGAGACACAAGCTGTCCTGGCAGCTCCCTGGAGGTCCCCCACTGCTGTCCCTGCCACCAGGCACCAGTGCCACCAGTCCATCCCCATCAGGAAGCACCGATTTCTTCACCTGTGACCTGTTTGCCTGCTAAACTCTGTGTGAACCCCTGTAGCCACTGAGCCTCTGGCTGTAGCCATGCCCAGGGCAACTGGCGCATCCCAAGTTGGAAGTGAGCATGGGGTCAGGGCTGGCCGGTCCCCGCGGGGGGCAGGCGGGGGCACAGGGCAGGCAGCAGGCATATCCTGACCCACTTCGGAGATCATCCGCCGCCAGCCCGGGGGTGTTTGCGGGTGTCCAGCTCTTGGCGTGGACTGCAGGCTCAAGTCCTGCATTTTACTTGTATGGTACAAATGATTCAATCAATAGGAGTGAACTTCAAAGGGAATTTCTGGCAACGGCTGATACGTGGATGCATTGCGTGAAAGTGGCTCCCAGTCCAATCTCTGCAGCATCTCCTGTGAGTTGGGGACACCTGCCCAGCCGAGGGACAAAAGCCACTCATGCGTGAGCCTCACCTCACCCCAGAGGCAAAACTGAGAAACCAGGGGAAGAAATTTGAATCCCAAAACTGGAAACATTTTACTGTGAGCAGCATTGTAGCTGGCTCTGGGAAGGTTTTACTCCTGGAGGTTTAATTTTTTGTGTTTCTACTTTTTTACTGCCCCAAGCCTGCATTTTTTTCTAATAGAAACAGTAAGATTTCTTTTTGCAAAAATTTGCTTGGCTCCAGGCAGCGAGCCCTTGAGTCGTGCCAACCCCTCCCAGGAGAAGGAGCTGGCAGAGGAGCGGTGCCAGCACCATGCACCCGCCTGGCTGCACTCGCCATCCCTGGCAGCTCCCTGAGGACCCCCATTTCTTTAAATCCCTTTTGCAGGCACCCTGGTCTGCACCCAGGCGGGAGAGGAGAGGACAGATCCTGGCTCTGGCTTTGCCGGAGTGGGAGCACACTGCCCCGCGGCACTGGAGGAGGTCGTGGCTTTTTCTCTCTTCCCTTTTCACCTCCCATTGATGTGCACAGGGAACCTTGAGGAGCAAATAATTCAATCTGCTGCTGGATTGCCAAAGACTTTAATGAAAGCGCTATTTATTTAGCGTCGTCTGATACCGCATCTACAGTGACAAGGCAGGGGACTGAGTAATAACAGGTCTGGAAGCAAAGTGCAGAGCAGAGCATGCCACCAGCATAGGAGTGTTCCAAAAATATATTATTTCAGTTTCTGGTTTAATTAGAATTTATTTTAAGTGGGTTTGCATCAACTAATGAAACAACTGTCATTGATGAACTGCTGCTGGGCAGGCTCGAGTAGATTTTAATCTCTAACCAGCAGCTCAGGCAGCTAGTGTGAGGGGAGCCTGAGGAAAGTCTATTAGAGATAGACATCAATTTAAAATTAGTCATCTTAAGGGAGTATCGGTGCAGAGGGGAAACCATTACAGAAGAGAGAATTATGTCATTAGATAACTGATCCAAATTCAGGGCTCACCTTAAAAACTAAATGATATTCTAGACAGCTTGTGCATTAACTGCTGGAAAGAGGGTATTTCTTACCAGATCATCATGCCTCAAAAGTTCATGCTGTGTATGGGGAAGAGTTTTGGAGATTGATGGCAAATGGCAATCTGCAGGCCAGATGTGTACCCCCAGGTTCCTCACAGCTGGTTTTGCAGACAGTCCAGGAAAGTGGTAGCCAAGGAAGGATTGAAAATGCCATCCTGCCAATGGGGAAACTGAGGCACAGCAAAGCTATGCAAATTCCTCAAGGTTAAACTGTCTGTGGGAGACCACAGGATTATTCAGCTGTCCTGAGGATTGCTCCTGCAGTCCAACACCTGCGTTATCCTTCACCCTTCAGGAACCTTTGATCCTTAATCCAGGTTATTTAGAAATAGCTGGGTACTCCTGTGCTTCAGAAAAGGCCCCAATGTTTATTTGTCAGACCTGAAACTAGCAGTGCCCTGGGTGGGTGCTGGCAATGGCTGATGCAGGGACATTCACCAGGCCAGTGGCCCCAGCAGCTACCCGGGGCAATAAGCAATTCAGCAATGCTGTGAAAAGACAAGGGGACAAGTGTGAAAATCACTGTTGATTACTAAGATGCTGTTTCCCATCACCTTGCACTGAGGCTTGGGATGAAACTGCATCATACCTCTGGAGTCAGTTCTCAAAGGTGGTGAGGGCTCCCCTGGGCTGGTCCTTGCTCCCGTGAGAAGATGTTGGTGCCAGATATGGCTCCTGGAAGCATCTTTCCAGTGGCAGGTGCTAGAAAGAGGCCTGGTCGGCAGGATGGGTGCATGAGAGAGCAGCATCCAGCTTCCCTGGGGACTTGCACAGAGCAGGCGTGCTGGAGGAAAAGCACACACGAGGCCCCAGTCATCTCTGAAGCACTTTCCAAAGAGGAAAGTGTGACAGCCCTAGTCACTGGGGTATGCATGGAGAGAAAAAATGAGGAAATTATTATAAGGAAAGATAATTATCTATTTATGGTTATTATAAGGAAATTGTAATTATTATAAGGGCAATAAGGCAAACAAAGACAGCCCTTCACCACACAGCCTTTCTTTGAGCCAGGATGTGAGAGTGTTCAGCCCAGCCTCAAAACCACCTGGCAGATGCTGTGGTGCTGCCTGCCTCCTTCCACACCACGTGACCAAGGTGCTGCTCCTCTTATCCCTCTGTGCAGCCCTCGCAGCCCACCCATCCGCCCCAAGCAACCTCAGCGCCGGTGAACAAGCGTGCAACACAACCACGGCAGGGCAGGGGCATTTCCCACCTGCTTTTGCAGAGCTGTGCGTGGTGCTTGCAGGCACCAGGTGATGGAGATGTGGGCTTTGTCCCGGGGAAGACCCAGGACTGTTACACAGCAGCTTCTGCAGCAGATCCAGACAGAATCAGGGCAGGAAGAGAAATCATCCAAAGGATGTTTGACACAGTAGAATTTGTTTTTACCTCTTTCCTTTACAAAGCAAAGCAAAGCAAAGCAAAACAAGCTAGGAAATTACATGCATGCTTTTGGAATGAGACAGTAGCTCAGGGTCATCTGTGTTTATTATTTCCACCATTTTATCTTATTTCCATGTGCACTTTTTCAAAACAAGGCTTTTGGGTTTTTCCTTTTCTCTTCCATTTAGTCTGCATGTCCAGCAGCCTGAGCTCTGAAAGGTAAGCTTAGCACTGAGCTGTCATAAACAACCTGTAATCACACAGCAAACACATTCCTTCTTTCCTGCAACTGTCCCTCTCCTCTCCTCTCCACTCCTCTCCTCTCCTCTCCTGTCCACTTGCACAGTAACTTTATCTTTCGCCATCAATGATCCTGGAGAAGAACAAGGATGCAAACAAAGCCTGTGTTATTCAGGACCACCCTGATGACCCCCAGATTTAGAAGACACTGTCTCTTCTTGTGATCAAAACAAGCAATGACATGGACATTGCTGAAATGGGCTGGAGTACTGCAGCCAGGGACAGCAGCAGCCCAGCTGGGGTCCCAACGCCATGCTGGGGACCAGGGCTGCCATCCTCCTCTCTGCACCAGCCTCCGAATCTGATGGAGATGCTTTCTCTAAACCACCAGACTGGGAGTCAGCAGCCCAGCCCATACCTTCTCCAAACCAAGCAGCACATCATGGGTGGGATCTGTAGCATCAGAGCTTTGGGAAGCTTCATTTTACATCTAAGCTAGTGCCTGGCCTGGCAGCTGCTGGAGGTTCCTCCTGCAGTCCCCATTGTCCTGGCTCCCTCCTCAAGAAGGCAATTTGGAGGGAAAAAGAGTTGGGTGTTACTTAATTTTTTTTTTTCAGCAGAAAGAGGGGAAAATTTATGTTATATGTGGGGTTTTTTTTTCTTCTTTATTATTTTTCTGGAATGAAATGGATTTTTTTGATATATTGAATATATTTAATATTCAAATGCCAAGAATTTGCAGGACAGAGCAGACAGAGACTGCCTCTTGCGATAAGAGACATTATTACTGTTGTGAAGAATTCCTTTAAGATTCCATCTTAATCATTCTGCTATTGAAATGGAAGAATAAAGTAATAAAATTAGATGTTTTGAAAAGACTTGATTAAAAAAGTAATTATCCTGCCGGCTCGCGGGTTCCCACATCCTGTCAGGTTCCTCCAGCTCAGCCCCTCTCCTCACCGATCCCCTCCCCAGTTCCCCATGGGGACAGCAACCCCTTCATGGCTGGGCATCTCCAAGGCAGAGCCCCTTCTTCCCAACATGCTCTGGGGCTGTTCTGGGGTGCAACTTGCCTGCTGGTCCTGTCCCCCGACCTGGCACCCCCAGTGCCCTTCCCCTCTCTCCCCAGCTGAGGTCTCCCACCCTAGGTGACTGCCTGCGGGTGCCCCACAGACCCTCCTAATTCAGGGCTGCTGCTGGGCACCGCAGCAGTGCTGCGTTCTGGCTCTTGGCTTGGGCCATCGGGCTGGAGGGAAAGGCACAGCTTCCTCCCAGCAGCCTCAATTCCTGCCTTGTGGCTTCACCAGCCCATGTGAGCATGCACAGGAACCCTCTGAGGTCTGGGGCATCTGGGGATCACTCCCCGCATCTCCTTTGAAAGTGCCTTATGCCAACGTGCATCATTTCTGCCAGCAACTTTGTGGGGTGCCAGCCTGGGACTGAGCTCCCCCTGTGCCCCAACAGCAGGCTCCCCACAGCCTCCCACAGGAGGTCCTGGCCCTGCACACCTGTGATGAGGACAGACAGTGGACACAGGATGATGCCCTGTGCCTGGGAGCAGCCTTGCAGTGCATGGGATCAGTGCCAGGTCTGCCCAAGCACTGGCCCCAGCAGCAACAGACCATGCTGGAGGGACAGATTTTCCCAAGGAGGAGAGGTATGCAGACCTGTGCCGGGCCTCCCAGATCCTCACAGCTGTAATTGTGGAGCTTGTTCATTCTGCATTTCTAATGGGAAACACAGATGGTGACAGCTGAGTGCAAAATGCATCGATTAAAATCTGCTGCTGATTGTTCCTCATAATGGGCTTTGGGTCTTTTGAAATATGCTGCAGAGAATACACATCTGCATTTGGGGATGTAGCAGGTTACGGGAGACTTGTGCCTGTGTCTGTCTTTGTCTCCTGGAATCATAGAATCATGGAATCACACAGTGTTTTGGGTTGGAAGGGACCTTAAAGAGCACCTAGTTCCAACCTCCCCCGCCATGGACAGGGACACCTTCCACTAGACCAGGTTGCTCAAAGCCCCGTCCAACCTGGCCTTGAACACTTCCAGGGATGGGGCATCCACAACCCCTCGGGTCAACCTGTTCCAGTGCCTCACCACCCTCACAGTAAAGAACTTTTTCCTTTCATCTAATCTAAATTTACCCTCTTTCAGTTTAAAGCCATTACCCCTTGTCCTACCACTACATGCCCTTGTAAAAAGTGTCTCGCCTGCTTGTAGGCCCCCTTTAGGTACTGTAAGGCTGCTTAAGGCCTCCCCAGAGCCTTCTCTTCTCCAGGCTGAACAACCCCAACTCTCTCAGCCTTTCCTCACAGCAGAGGGGTTCCACCCCCCTGATCATTTTTGTGGCCCTCCTCTGGACCCACTCCAGCAGGTCCTTGTCTGTCTTGTACTGAGGACCCCAGAGCTGGATGCAGTACTGCAGATGGGATCTCACCAGAGTGGGGCAGAGGGGCAGAACCACCTCCCTCGACCTGTTGGCCGTGCTTCTTCTGATGCAGCCCAGGATGTGGTTGGCTTTCTGGGCTGCACATGCTCATTGCTGAGTCTTGTTGATCTTCTCATCAACCAACACCCCCAAGTCCTTTTTCACAAGCTTGCTCTCAATCTACTCATCACCCAGCCCATATTTGTGCTTGGGATTGCCCTGACCCATGTGCAGGACCTTGCCCTTGGCCTTGTTGAACTTCATGAGATTTGCATGGGCCCACTTCTCAAGCCTGTCAAGGTCCCTCTGGATGGCATCCCTTCCCTCCAGCATGTTGACTGCACCACACAGCTTGGCGTCATTGGCAAACTTGCTGAGGGTGCACTTAACCCCACTGTCCATGTTGCCGACAAAGATGTTAAACATGAATGACACTTGTCACTGCTCTCCACTTGGACATTGAGCCACTGACCACAACTCTTCAAATGTGACCATCCAGCTGATTCCTCATCCACTGAGTGGTCCATCTGTCAAATCTATTTCTCTCCCATTTAGAGAAGAATGTTGTGTGGGACAGTGTCAAATGCTTTGCACAAGTCCAGGTAGATGATGTCAGTTGCTCTTCCCTTATCCACCAACGCTGGAACCCCATCATAAAAGGCCACAAAATTTGTCAGGCACGATTTGCCCTTGGTGAAGCCATGTAGGCTGTCATCAATCACCTCCTCATTTTCCATGTGCCTTAGCATGGTTTCCAGGAGGATCTGCTTCATGATCTTGCTGGGCAGAGAAGTGAGACTGACTGGCCTGTAGTTCCCTGGATCTTTCTTTTCTCTCTTTTTAAAAATGGTGTTTATGTTTCCCCTTTTCCAGCTAGTGGGAATTTCCTCAGACTGCCACAACTTCTCAAATATGATGGATAGTGACTTAGCCACTTCATCCGCCAGTTCTCTCAGAAGCCGCAGATGCATCTCATCAGGTCCCATGGACTTCTGCACCTTCACATTCCTTAGATGGTCTTGAACCGGATCTTCTCCTACAGTGGGCGGTTCTTCATTCTCTCAGTCCCTGCCTTTGCCTTCTGTGACTTGGGTGGTGTGGCTGGAGCACTTGCCGGTGAAGACTGAGGCAAAAAAGTCGTTGAGTACCTCAGCCTTCCCCATGTCCCGGGTAACAAGGTCTCCTGTTTCCCTCCTCCGCATTTTCCCTGGTCTTCCTTTTACCACCAACATACCTATAGAAGCTTTTCTTGTTTCCCTTGACATCCCTGGACAGATTTAATTCTATGAGGGCTTCAGCTTTCCTAACCTGATCCCTGGCTGCTTGGACAATCTCTCTGTATTCCTCCTGGCTACCTGTCCTTGCTTCCACGCTCTGTAGATTTCCTTTTTGTGTTTGAGTTTGCCCAGGAGCTCCTTGTTCATCCATGCAGGCCTTCTGTTATTTTTGCCTGACTTCCTCTTTGTTGGGATGCATTGCTCCTGAGCTTGGAGAAGGTGATCCTTGAATACCAACCAGCTTTCTTGGGCCCCTCTTCACTCCAGGGCTATATCCCATGGCACTCTACCAAGCAGACCCCTGAAGAGGCCAAAGCCTGCTCTCCTGAAGTCCAGGGTAGCGAGCTTGCTGTGCACCCTCCTCGCTGCCCTAAGGATCTTATACTCCACCTTTTCATGGTCACTGCAGCTAAGGCTGCCCTTGAGCTTCACGTTCCCCACCAGCCCCTCCTTGCTGGTGAGAACAAGGTCCAGCATAGCACCTCTCCTTGTTGGGTCCTCTATCACTTGGAGAAGGAAGTTGTCATCAACGCATTCCAGGAACGTCCTGGATTGCTTATGCCCTGCTATGTTGTCCCTCTAACAGATATCGGGGTGGCTGAAGTCCCCCATGAGGACCAGGGCTTGTGAACATGAGGCTGCTCCTATCTGTCTATACAGGGCCTCATACACTCAGTCTTTCTTGTTGGGTGGCCTGTAGCAGACCCCCACTATAATGTCACCTGTCCCTGCCCTCCCTTTAATCTTGACCCATAAGCTCTCGGTTGGCTCCTCAGCCATCCCCAGGTGGAGTTCCACCCACTCCAGCTGGTCACTGACATAGAGGGTGACACCCCCTCCTTGTCTCCCCTGCCTCTCCTTCCTAAAGATCCTGTATCCTTTCATGCCAAAACTCCAGTNTGCCTCTCCTTCCTAAAGATCCTGTATCCTTCCATGCCAACACTCCAGTCATAGGAGCCATCCTACCATGTCTCCATGATGCCAATAAGACCATAGCCCTGCAGGTGTGCACACATCTCTAACTCCTCTTTTTTATTCCCCATGCTACATGTGTTTGCATAAAGTCAATTAAGTTGGGCCCCCAATGAAGCTGACTTACTGGCTGGAGTGGCTGGAATTCCTTTGTGCTGCTTTTCAGGTGCTCTTTCTCCTGCTGACCTGTGATCCCTCTCCAGGCTCTGGCATCTATTGCAGGCACTAGCATCAAACTGGTAGAAGTGGGATGGACTGAGCTTCCCCTCCCCATGCAACTTTAAAGCCCTCTTCACCAGCTTGGCAAGCCTATGACCAAAGATGTTCTTCCCTTTCTCTGACAGGTGGACCCCATCAGCCCCCAGTAGACCAGGTTTCTCCAAGCGAGTCCCATAGTCTATGTAGCTGAACCACTGGCTGTGGTACCAGTCCCATAACCATTTGATTCACCAGATTTTAGTGGCCATTTCAAATCCCTTCCCTTTGACCAGGAGGATTGATGAAAAAACTACCTGTTTTCCAGAGTCCCTTACCACCGCTCTCAGGGCTCTGTAATCCTTCTTGATACTCCTCAGACTGCTCCTGCCTGTATCACTGGTGCCCATGTGAAACAACAGCAGCGGATAAATCAGTGGACTGTACAAGGCTTGGTAGGCTCTCAGTGACACCTCTGATACAAGACCCTGGTAAGCAGCACACCTCTCTAGAGTGTGTCACGTCGGCAGATGGGTGCCTCCGTATCTCTCAGAAAAGAGCCACCTACTACTATCACCCATTGCCTTTTCTTAAGTGCAGTGGTTATATGGAGAGCAGATCGGGCTGCCTTACTCAGCTCCAGCATCTCTTCTGATGTGATGGGTCTTTCCTCTTCAGTCTGCAGAGTGGTGAAGCGGTTCTGCAAGGGCACCTCAGGCTTCAGGGGAAGTCTCTTCCTGCAGTTTCTTGCCATTGCAAGCTTCCCTTCTTCTGCATTATTGCCTTCCTCCTCCCTTCTGTGTGTGCTGGTGGGGGATTTTTTGGCTGTTTGGCTGTGGGCTGTGGGTCCACTGCAGACTGTGCTTGGAACCAGCTATCTAACTCCTTTGCAGCCTCCCTGATGCTACACAACCTTCTTACCACCTCCTGCAGCTCAGCCACCTGCTGCAGGAGGTCCTCCACCTGGGCACACCTTTTGCAGGTAGCTCTGCTCCCTGTCCCTGCCCCAGGAGGAAGGTCTAGGCATTTTCTCCAGTCTGAGGTCTGCACTGCAGCCTCTCCCTTCAGCAGCTCCGCCTGGGTGGAGCTGGTGCAGACCCCCCAACTGGAGCCGCGGCCTTTGCTCTCAGGCAAGTGCCCACTGTTCTGCCTTGAGGCTCAGGCAGGATGAGTGCCCTTGGCCTGCGCAGGTGGTCACAGGACGGTGCCCGGTTGCTGGGTTATGGGGACTTCAAGCCTCTCCACTCAGCCAGTGGAATGTCCCTCCTTTGAAGAGGTACCCTTCCCACGTGCCTTCCTGCACAAACTGTGCCATGCCCTGTTTGCCTGCTCTGTTCACTGCACTCCTGTGGGCTGCCCTTTGTGGGAGCTGGGGGTGGCCATTGCTGCTGATGGCCCTGCCCACACCTCATCAGCCACTCTCCCTCCTGAGAGCTGCCGGCTCCTGGATGGTCTCCTCACTCCCCCGGGGTTTCCCCGACTCAGGAACCCCCCCTTGCATGCCACAATCCCAATGCACCTGCACCAGAGCTAATCGCCTCGGCCAGTGATTGCCCATTGCTAGACATTTTCTGGTCATTATTTATTATTTTCATAGTAGAATAACTGGAGATCCATCTCTGCTGGAGCCAAATGGGAATTAGAGGTGTGCTGGCTGAATAAGTTCTCCAACTGAAGACATGAGGCCACCCAAGGAGTATGTCCTTCCCAGGAGAAGGGCTAGCTGTGCTCCAAGGCTACCCTTTAAACAACTAGAGGCTCTAGCAGCAAGGTGGTGGGATACTGTGGAAGGAAGCCATGCAATGAAAAGAAGATTCAGAAACTTGCTGTTTGAGAGCAGCAGGTGTTGGGAAGCCAGCTCTCCCTTTGGAAAGCCTGGTGGAAAAGGTGGATATCATCGGGACCAGCAATTTCCCCCCACATGCAATAAGCAGGGTTGCGCAGGTCCACCCAGGCTGGCTGGTGAACACAGGCATTTGCACTGT
Organism: Pandion haliaetus; assembly: GCA_013401275.1. NCBI lineage: Eukaryota > Metazoa > Chordata > Aves > Accipitriformes > Pandionidae > Pandion > Pandion haliaetus. The sequence continues at coordinate 582,626 of VYZV01001437.1, read as the reverse complement.
CCCTCCACACCATGCAGACAAGGTTGTTGTGCAACCAGTCATCCCACCGAGGTCCTCAAATACCTCCATGAAGAGGTGTGGGATGTAAATACTCACCGAGCCTGAAAAATCAAGGTGAGGTCTTCTGCTGGCCATCCTGAATGCAGGGACATTTAATTTAGCGGATACTCTTGAGAAGAGAAGCTTTGCCTGTCTCTGTGCATGAGCTCCCCATTGGGGGTGGATTCATTTTCATGTGTGAAGCTGTTCACCTTCAGCTACAAGGGGCTGATCTCCTCCTTAATCACTCCAGGACAGAAGTGGAAAGGTATTTTGTCACAGAGAGATTTGTGGAAGCCAGAAGTGTTCATAAGACCAGCCTCATGTTAAGCAAGGCAGGGTCTTTCTGCTGGGGAGGAGTAGACCTTCGTGTTAGTATTCACCGCTTTCTGCCTGGGAAGCTCGGCTGGGTGGGGAGGAGAGTGCCATGGGGGCTGTGGCTCCTACTGTGCGTGACAGGCTGCTGAAGGCACGAAGGAAATGAGGTGCCATCTAACCCAAGCCTGGGAAGCCAGCTCAGAGCTATTTATCAGTGATGCCTTTCCATCATCCACCACCTGCAGGTCAGAGGACCTGTGAGACCAGCAGATCCATGGGGGGACCAGAGAAAAACCTCACAGATGTGGAGAAAATTCGATGCCAACTCCAGACATCTCCACTTGTGCCCAGAGCAGGGAGCGTGCTGGACTTCCCACTGCCAGACTGGGGTGGCTTCAGCTCCTGGACACACTGCTTGCTCCAGCAGCCCTACCCAGCACTGACAGCCATGCAACCCCATCCCAGGGCTTTGCTGACCCATCCAGCTCTGCCCACAGTCCTGCAGTGCCTCACTGCTCAGAATCCACCTGCACCACTCATGCTCTGATCTCTTGCCATGAAAACCACCACTTCGCTGGAGGAAATTTCCAAGCTGGCAAGATTTCTCCTGAGTCGGAGACTCAGAGAAGCTCCCACCGCTCTGGCAGTGGCCTTACAATTAAGCAGTGTAGAGGACACTGCTCCCAGCCAGCTCCCTGAGTGCTTATATTTCAGTTTGGGCTACATCCAGCTCTAGTAAATCCATTAATTACACTTCATACAGTGGCATTTACTGTTGAATGAAAGATTTCATTAAGTCCGCCTGCTTCCTGAGGTGCAGTAAGACCTCGGACAAGCCCCCCTGAGCCCTGGCCCTGGTTATTTAAGTAGCAGAGCTGTGCCTCCTTGTTACACACATGCCTCACCTGCGGGGAGGATTTAGCCAAAGATCTTTTATCTCCACTGTGCTGCTCAGTCCCAGGCAGGGAGAAGCAGGGCAGCAGAAGGCAGGATCGGCTTCATCCTCACTGGCCGTGCAGCCTTGCTCTTGTACTGTGCAGGGACACAGGAGCCAGCTCACTTCCAGGGAGAGAGAGGAGATGCATTAAACTTTCATGAAAACAAGTCAGCGACAAAGGCGGAACATGAGCTCTTCCCACCGCGGCAGCTCAGGAGGACTCTCCAGGCGCTGGTCTTGCAGCTCAGGGACCAGGCACTGATGCAGGGTAGGGCAGCCTCTTAAAGAGGCTCTGATCTGTGCTCCAGAGGATGTCCGTGTGCCCATGGCACCTCCATGTTTGCTCTCTGAAATCTTCCTTTGTCCCATCAGCATGTGATTTTCAGTGTCAGAATATACTGAGGCAGTCCAGAGATGAGAAAGCTTGAAAAGATTGGGTCTCAGCTCCAGGGCAAGTTTGGTTGTAGACGCCTCGCTCTTTAGAGTTTCACTGGAGGATGTGACCTCCACAGTTAGGGATGCTGGTGCTCTTTTAATTGGAGGATTTATGTGGATCCTCCCTGCATCAGCTCCGGCAGCCCTTGACCAGCACAAGCAGTGAGCAGGGCTGTTCCCATCTGCTCTCGTCCTTCTCTTTCTACCTGGTGGCCATGCTGTGCCGTGGGAGCTGAGCAGGCACTGAGCTGCAGGAGAGGAGTGGGGAGTGAGATTTAGTGGCTAACACAGCTGTCTTCAAGCACCATCAATCTTCTGTGTTTCTTCCATGTCAGGACTGGAGTTATCTCCCAAAGCAGGGCTGCTGCACTGCCTGGCCAAGTCCCACGTGCTCTTGAGCACAGTGGCGTTGAGAGACATGGTGTGAGCCACAATTATGCACTGTCACCACCCCACTGGACATCACCAATTACAGGCTCGAACACTGATGGGTGGGAGAGCGCATAGCGAAGGTTTATCTGTGAGTTCTTCTTTTAGGACCTTCGTATCTCTGGGAGGTTCATTTCAAGATTTTGTCCTCAAGGAGAAGGACCATTCTGGGAACCACCAAGCTGGGACTGAAGCCCAGAAATCTTGGAAACTTGCTGGCATCACTCATTGCTCCAGCAGGCTCAAGGACTAGGAGTCCTGTCATCCCCTCATCTGCAGATCATGTGTTGAGAGCAGAGGAGCTGCATCCTCTCTTCCACCTAAACCCATGATCAGGCTGGGAACGGACATCTCCCTCCCCATCTCAAGCTCTGGGCACACTTTCCTATGGATATATTTAATAACTATATGGCAGTTGCTCACACAGAAAAGCATCACAGGTGAGGCTTTCATGATTTGTACGCCAGTACTTGGCTAGAAGAACAAATGCTATTTCCTCTGCTCCCACTGCAAAGCGGTGACCAGTTCCAGGTGGTTTAACGGCCTCCCAAGGATGTTTACTTGACATGGGAACAGCTGGAAGTGAGATGTTAGAGGAAGGTAGGTATGGTTTCTCTGCTGTGTGCTAAGCCTCAGGAGATGTGTCCTGTGGGGTTACCACCATCCTGGTGGGAATAGTACAGACAGAAATGTTTTGACCTAACCAAGTTACCTACCTACCAGTCTCCAGGCTGAAAGAGGCTTTGTGTGGTGCAGTGATGGTTAGGTTAGACTTTCTTCTCTCCAGCCTTTACCTTAGTTGCCTCCAAACCTGGACATGGAAGGCAGATTTTCCCACATTGACGTATTCCTCCGTAAGATGTCAGTGAGCAGATGGTGAGGCTGATGAGAAGCATAAAGTCTATGAGAGCAGGTTGCAATCAAAAGGAGCTTGACTCAATGCAGAGACCATTTTCCAGGATGGGCTCCTGGTATAAAGCCTGTCCTCTCCTCTGCTTCACCCCAGAGGCTGTGCTGCCTTCAGCTCTAATCAGCCAGCTGTAGACACTATAGCGGGAGAGGGAGAGGTGATGGGATCTAGAGTACAAGCACCTGTTGAGCATTATGTCTGAACAGCCTGTGTTTGAAGCAGCTTCCACAGCAGCTTTGCACAGTCAACTACGTAACCACCTTCAGACACTTTAGTTCAGAGCAAGTTTCCACTTTCAGGCATTGCCCAGCAGGGCTTCTGCCTCTGCTTCTGCCAGCCCTGCTCATGTCCCCTTCCCAGAGGTCCTATCACACCCATCTTGACCCTGACCCCATGACAACCCCTCCAAGCAGAATTCATCCCACGTTTGTGGGTTCACTTCTTGCCCTTCACCAGGAGGGCTGCAGGGGCTCTGGACCATCCGTCGTGGTTTAACCCCAGCTGGCAACTAAGCACCATGCAACTGCTCACTCACTTCCCCAAACACAGGGGGATGGGGGAGAGAATTGGAAGGAAAAAAGTAAAACTTGTGGGCTGAGATAAGAACAGCTTAATAGAACAGAAAGGAAGAAACTAATAATGATAATAATAACAATAAGAAAATGACAGTAATAAAAGGATTGGAATGTACAAAACAAGTGCTGCACAATGCAATTGCTCACTACTAGCCAACCAATGCCCAGTTAGTTTCTGAGCAATGATCCCCCCAGGCCAACTCTCCCCAGTTCATATACTGGGCATGACATCACATGGTATGGAATACCCCTTTGGCCACTTTGGGTCAGCCGCCCTGGCTGTGTCCCCTCCCAACTCCTTGTGCCCCTCCAGCCTTCTTGCTGGCTGGGCCTCAGAAGCTGAAAAATCCTTGACTTAGTCTAAACACTATTTAGCAACAACTGAAAACATCAGTACGTTATCAACATTCTTCTTCCAAGACATAGCACTATACCAGCTACTAGGAAGAAAATCAGCTCTATCCCAGCTGAAACCAGGACACCATCTCACACCACAGAGCGTGAAGACATGCTGCTTACCTGCACCCTGCAAAGGTCTGTGGTTGGGAGCTGCCGCAAACCCTACTTGGACAACCAGGGACTGCTCCCTACAACAAAAAGCCACGAGTCTCTGACCCTCAATAGCTGCTGTATCAAGTATTATTTCTGGCAGATCACTAGTGCTTAAATGACAGATACATTAGCTGAGTCAATGCTGAGGATGTAAATGTGCAGCCGGCAGAGCTGGTGTTTAAGCAATAAGACATGACAGCGGTTGGGTTTTGAAGTGATTAGTGCCTGTCTCAGGCATGCGGCGAGGCAGGAGGCTGAAGGTCAAGGGACTCGAAGTGCTCACGGAGCACAGTAATCATCGTGGTGAGCACTTGAGAGGCCCGTGCTGTCAGGAGTGTGGCCATGGTGCCTGGCCAGACCCAGGTGCTTTCTGAGCACCCTTCACCCAGAGGGAATCTTGCACATGGCCAGGCAAACTGAAGCTATAGATGTGACCAGAGCTTGTATGGTGTCGTCTGTTCTGTGAGGACTCGGTTGGGCTGTGCAGCTGTCTGTGGCACTGCTCTCCCCTTGCTGCCCCAGTAGCAGGTATCTGTGGGTCCTGTGTGCTGCACCCCCTCCCTCCTGTCTGCTGCTGCAGTACAGAGACCAACTGAAGGCAGGTAGCATACAAATTGTCCCATGCTGGGGTACATCCTAACTGGTCTCCTCTTTTTCTCTCATATTTAGAAATCCTGGCCTAAATCCTGACTTTTTGAAGTTGAACATCGCTGCCACAGCCTTGGCATCGAGATGGCAGTGAGCTTCCTCATTGACTGACCCACTCCCTGGGGCAGCTCTGAGCCCAGCCTCAGGCAGCCCTCCTGCTCCTGCTGCAGGAGACAGCAGAAAGGACATCCCAGCCTTTTGCTGTAGCCCCTGCAATATCACACTGCTTATCACTTTCCTTCTTTCTTCTTTCTCCACTCAGCACACAGGAGTTTTCCCACCCACTTGACTTTCTTGCCGTCCTGTTTCTGAGCCTGAAAGCAGTCCTGTGCCCCCGGTGAGGGCCAGAGCTTGCCTGGACCTGGGGCAGGATAAAAGGCAGCAGCTGAGCAGCCAGGTCACAGCAGGACTTGAGCTCAAGGGGCTGCATGTCAAGGGGGCTGCAGGCTGCTCTTTTGCTGCTGCGTATTTCTTACCTATTGCTAACTCATTTAATGAGGGCAGAGCTGCATAAGAGTGATTTTAATCCCTCCTTTAAAGAGACACTAAGTTAATATAAGCCCAAGTGGCAGGTAGGTGTTCCCCAGGAGTGGGGACTACCCAATTTATTGCACAGAGTGCAGCATGTCTGGTGACCTCCCTCTCTCCTGCACTTGTTTTCTCCTGCCATGAGAGGCTTAATGGGGTGGCTCAGGGGAGCAGCAGCTCCTACACGAGGTCTGCAAGAATGTCACACTGAAGTCCTTGCCCCACTGGGGCCGCCCCTGTGCTGCTGAGAAAGGTGTAAGTCCCAGAGAAGGAGGAAAGCTGCTGGCAAGGGAGGATGTCAGGTAGCTGAGAGTTGCCCTCCTGGGTCATTTTACATCAAGAGTTCTCCCACAGCAGAAAGGCTCCTATAAGACAAGGAGATGCAAGTGGTGGTATTGGGAAATGCAATTATTAGAAACATGGAGCTCTCTGCTGGGTACAAAGGGAGCAGACCTCAGGAGAGATCCAGATAAATTACTGGCACAGTCCTGGGGGCAGCTGGTAGTTGTGGTCCATATTGATACCAGTGATGTAGGCAAGAAAAAGGCGGCTATGCTGGAGGTTAAATGCAGGCTGCTTGGCAGGGGCTGATTCCCAGACTACTGCAGTAGCATCCTCAGTGATACCACAATGTCACACCTGAGGTCTGCAGGACAGGCAGGAATCAGGAGGTTTGGTGTGAAGGTGAGATAATGGTGCACAGAGGAGAGAGTTGGCAGAGGTAAGACCTGAGGATCCAGGACAGGAGGGATGGTCTACACCTTAATCATGCCAGAGGCAGGGTGATAGCATGGTCTAAGGGGTCCTAGGTGCATATTTAGGCTAGGGACTGGGGACAGCTGGCAGGTGAGGAAGAGCAACTCGTTCAGGTGACCTGTTCAACTTGGTGGACGTAGCTCAATGCACCTCTGAAAGGACCAGTGGGACATGAGCACAACAATTATGATAAATGAAGGTGGCAAATGAGGCCACTTGTGTTCCAGCTGACCAACAGCCTCGGCATAAAGCAGCAGAGCCATAGCAAAACTTCCACAAGCTCCTACACCAACATCAGAGGTCTACAGTTAAAACAGGGACCTAGGCTGCTTGGCATCAACACTGATCCCAACTCAGTGGGCATCAAGGAGCTCTGGTGGAGGGAGGATAATCCATGAAATGCAGTGTTGCTGTGTTACCGGCATTATGGGACCAACAGAGCAGGATGGTGGGCTGGTGGCAGGGCATGTGATAATATAAAGAAGAACAGCATTAAACCACTAGGTGGACAGAGGAGCCCTAGGGAATCTCTGTGGGTGGAAAAGCTGAGGTCTAATAATAAAAATGTGCTACAGGACAGTACTACCTTGGCAACAGTGGCCAGGAAACATTAAGTAGGGTAAGCAAAGCTGCAAATTTAGGCCAGGTAGTGACGGTGGGAAATGTCAGCTACCCACGCACAGGCCAGGTCGGTGCCTCATTGGGCCCAGATGAAGAGATTGCACTTTTGGACGTGAGAGAAACTGTGTCCTAGGGTGATCAGCCTTACAACCCGTGAGGAGTGATGCCGGTCTGATTTAGTCTTGATTCAGAAGGTACCAGTGGGGCATCCCCTCTACTCAGTCAAGCTTGACACGGTAGCATGAGCAGCAAGCCGAATCGCCCCGTTCCATGGACACTTAGCTTCAAGAAGGGAACGGCATAAAAATGAGGCAAAACGACAAAGGAGGTGTGCGGAGAGCAAGAAGCTGCAGAGCAGCTCAAGGGGAACTCAATAAAGCTGGTGGGAAATTGGTTTAAAAACAAGTCAGAGGAAGCACTGCTTTTCACAGCAGACTTTTGGAGCTGACTGCCCAGAGGAGGCAGTGGAGGCAGGTAGTATCAACAGGGTCAGAAAGGGCTGGCACAAATTCATGGACAGCAAGTTGCTGAATGGATGAACAAGACAGGGTGATGTCACTAACGTCCCTACAACATCCCTAATCCAACAGCTGTGGGCCACCTGCCAGGGCTAGCATGGATACTACAGCCATCAGCTGCTCCTAAAGCAGAACAGGCAACTTTTGGTGGCCCCTCACCCTGTTTCTTTGCCTTTTGCACAGCCGTTTTCTTTGCAGAAAGTATTTAGGATTTTAACCAAAAGCATCTTTTTAAAATGTGTGCTCAGAACAAATTTTTTTTGTTGTTGATTTTCTCTTTGCAACTTAAAAATATCTTCAGTGAAAGAAAATAAGCCTGAGCAGGTTTGTCAAATCCTTCACATGAAAAAAAATAGTTACATACCAGATTTATGGTAAACAGAGCCAAATAATGGGCAAACGCTCTCTTGGTAAGAAACGGGATGTCTGCCCGGAGTTGCAGAAAGTGCCCTAAGTGCAGAATTTGCAGCCTGATCTCTACTGTCAAAACCCAAAACAAAACAGCAAAGGAAAAGCAAAGCCCTCCCCTCCCCTGGAAACCCTCCGCTATCACCTATGTCACGGAGAGCCTCATTAGCCTCACATCTTCCAAGGTGCTTATTAAAACTTCCACTGCTCCTGTAGGAAGCAGAGGTCCATCTACCAGTGGTCCATTTACCCAGGTGGCTGTGGGCATCCTGCGCCTCCAGGGAAGGTCCCCCCGTGGGTCCTACCGATCCTGCACATGGACGTAAATCAGGAGTCATCCACTCACCTATTTATCTAATGAGGAAAAAATATTTCCCTTGTGCTACAAGTCCTGCATTGGCAGATTTGTCCTGGCACTTCATCCCTCCTCACCACTGCTCCTCCTCTTCCTCCCTGTGTGACAGTGAAAGCTGCAGCGATAACGAAGCTTCCATCCTTCGGCCCCAGCCTTTACATGCAATCTTATTACGCTCTGACAGTAAAAAATGGTCTTTTTTGTGCTGCAGAAGTTCATAATGTTCCAGTGTTGATAGGGATATAGTGAAAAAGAAATAAAATCAATAAAATATTCAAAGCTTGCACATTATAAGCTCAAGCAAAACTTTTTACCAAATGTTTACTGTATAATAAATTCTATTAAAAAGCCTAAGCTTGCATGGTGAAGAGGGCTGGAACGTTGTCACTTTAATTGCAATGGCATAAATATTTGATATTCAGTAAATTAGATCTGTAGCTCTGAAAACATTCTTGCAAATGGATTTTTACCTGTAGCACAGTGCCATTAGCAGGAGAAAGTCAACACAGCCCCAGGGCCTGTAATTAACTCAACCCAAGCAGAACTAAACATTTTTGACAGTTTTCCTGGTCTGGAATTAACTGTCATAGCAGAGAATGAAAGGAAGTGCATTGTCACATTATGTTTACGTAAAGTCTGTAAAATGCTGTGTTTTGTATTTTTGTTTTGTTAAGTCCGGGTTTCATGCCCCATTATTTTTTTCATCATTAGAGACAAGCTTAGAAACAACTAATGATGTATTTTATATCCTCAGACTAGTGTCGAAGCCATCTGAAAAAAGGGGGAAGACATTAGCTCTGTAATTCAATTTTTTTTATTTTTTTTTCTCTATAATGAAGCATGGTACACTGTGTACCGGCATAAATCATAATTCTGTGACATTTGAAGACATTAGAAACTCTGGTTTTCCTATCTGATTCAAGGTTCTCAGATAATAAGCAGTTGTCTAGCCCATGTCTGTCTATTTTATTGGGGCTGGGGGAAGGCGTTATGTATGTTTTTCCCTTCTTTTCTTTCCTTTTTTTTTTTTTTTGTATTTACAAAAATAACTGTCACTCTACTGAAATGCAAACCCTTGAGGGCAAATCTGCTTAATGCTTTCCTGAAAACTACTTATTGTCCAGTAGCTCAGAGAAAATCTGTACAACAGTAATTGAAGGGATGTGTTGAGCTTTCTGACATTTTGTCCTAGAAATTATCTTACCTGAAAAAGAAAGGGGTATTTAGCAAGAGAGCTCCTTTGCAATTTGGAAATGTAAGGATACTCATAAACAAGCTGATTAAAAGAGATGTGGCTTGCTACATCTATAGTAATAACTTCGGCAAATGTGATAGCTTACATTAAAAGGGAAAAACCAGCCTGTTTGGATGGCAAATATATGACTTCTGGCTGAAAGCAGGGATTGTCTTATAACCTTGTCTCTTTCTTGACATATTGAGAAGACAAGCAAATAAGGAAACAAAAATGTCAAGATATTTTTTTCCTAAAGATTGCCAGATAGGGAGAAAGAAATCAAGACAAAATTAACACCACTTTCGGATCCTGCCTGTGCTGCTCTGCCTTGATGCTCACCTAAATTAAAAGCTTTTATTTTGAATTTCTGAATATCTCAGGGAAAGGAGAGAAACCCCTCTTTTCCCAAGATACATCATGCAAGAAATGACCTCAGCTAGATGTAATTTTTATTTTGCATTCCATTTCAGCATAGAAGTCCCTCTTGTTTTGCTACACCGGTGCCAGTTGCATAAGGGTCTTTAATGGTTTCTAATCAGTGTGCAGTTGCCTGTTAACTTCAGTCTCCTATTATGGCAGTTTCCACATCTTTATCCATATCCAGAAACACTTCTTTGATGAGCACACAACATTTTCATTAAGAGAGAGAGAAAAAAGCAAGAAAAGCAGGAAAGCAGCCCCTGGAAGAGGGGTATCTGTGCAAACCCCCTTATGCTGGGAGATTTCTAATCACAACAGGAAAGGGACCCTAACACTGGGGGAATAAACAAGCAAGAGCAGGTGAGGGTTTAACTGCTCTTGACAATCAGAGGCTCGGTTTCAATTGACTTCATTCAGGTTAGAAATTGCAGTGATGAGAAATGATTTGTTTTTGCTTTTTTAATCTGTAGCTCCTTAGGGGCTGGACACAGCATGGTCCTGAGCCTGCAACGGGCACCAATGTGTCTGATGGGACCTCCAAGGACTTTGCAGCTGCTGGAGGATGCTCAGCCCCTGGCAGGACCAGCCTGCTGGAAGATGATTCTTGCTAGCAGGACTTGCTGCTGCTGTGAATCTTCTTACTGAATTAGGCAAATTACAGTGCACTGTATCTTTGCTAAATTAATTAGCTCAATTAGGCTGGGAGGGATGGAGAGGCGTGTATGTATGCTTCGTCTTGCTTTCCCTCTTTGATCACTTACCTGCTCCTGGAGGCCCTGATCTTTATGAACAGCAGATCCCAGCTCATCGCTGTCTCCCATGGGATGACTGCCCACAAGGCACAGCCTCCGGCCATCCCCGGCGGCACCCAGGCATTTCCCCAGCCCTGATGTGTTTCTGGGAGCTGGCAGCACTGAGCACCTTCAAGCCTGAGCTTTGAGCCTCCTGGCCACAGAGCACCTTCCTGCTCCCAGCTTAGCCTTGAGCTGGAGGCTGAGTTTTTTTGGCAGTGGGGAGATTTACCACTGGGGCCACAGCCTCCCTGGCTGCCCATGGGGTCCTGTGCCCTGAGCTCTGCCACTAGCATTTCGGCACCGAGCGTCACTGGTGCCGGCACATATGGGAGGGTCCACGTCACCAGGGCTGGAGGCAGTGTGTCCCTGTCCACTGGGATGGGGTGCATTATGCCCTCCCATCCTCTCAAATTTACCTGCCTCTGGCTTCCCTTTGGCTGGGGGTTTGTCATGGGAAAGCGGGATCTCAGAGCACATTATCTCCCAAGTATGAGAATCATCACAGCCATTTCTGAAGCTTTTCTGTTGCCTCCTGCTTGAAGCAGGTCAGGCAGCTGTTAAGTCCAGCCTCAGCAGGTGAAGAGGTGTTGAGATCTCCCTTTTGGGATCAGACTACGCCTCTGCCAATCCCTTTGCCTCCTACTCAGCAGCTGTGTAAAATACCGGCAGAAAAAGCTTGAAACCCCATGAGGGAACAAGGCGTCTTGGGAATGCTGAGTGTGACTGCCCAGGTCCCCCTGCCATCAGGGATGGTTACACCTTGCTTCCACCACCAGGAAGGTGTTCAGGACCCCTTCTGCAAGCCCCATCTTGGAGCAGCATCAACAACTCCAGTCCTCCACCTAACTCCTCGCAGCAGGCCACTACCAGAAAAACACCCCAGGAAGCTGCAACATCCAAAGTTCTCTTTTCTCATGTTTGTGTGTGATAAAGGATTCAGCACATGGAGAAGAAACCAAGTTCTGATTTATTAGGGGCAGCTAAATGGTAAAAGACACCACAAGGTCTATCAATAATGCTTAGCGGTAAAACCCAGCGTAATCCACTGCATGGCAAAATAATCAGGAGTGTCACTTTTCATAGGATTCATCAGAAACAATAAGACATTTCACAAACAATCGTCACCCAGCATTAATGATCAGATGTAAAGAGACCTGAGTGCAATTACTAAAGAAAACAATTATGTGTCAGCAAATAGATTCATCTTCATTTGATTTAAGCACCCACCTTCTATGGTTATAAAAGGTATCTGAATGTTAACTCAATTTGTGGGGCGGCAAATTGAGCCAGCATGAATCTGATTTCAGCAAGGTGGTGTGAAGGGAGGTGAGGGATAGAGCAGACACATGGTTGAAATGAAGCTCCAGGACAGACGTCCCCATCACAAGGCTCTACACGGGAACCCTTCAAAAGACCTGGTGGCTTCCCTTGTGCTAGGTGCGTACCATGAGATTGATTGAGTTGAGGGCTGACTGCAGCCTCTCTGTTTTCAGACGTTTAATTCTTTTACCTTCCCTAAATCACAATTTTCCTCTGAAAGAGGACATGTTTAGCAAAAACTAATATAAATGGGAAACTGGTTTTAGATCAAAAATAATCTCCATGAAAAATTTTCTCTTAATGCAAAGGATAGTAATTTTTTTTTTTCTGTAAGCAAGAATAAGTATTTTTACTTGTGCTTGAATAAAGCATCACTTTCTGTGGCTCTTGATCCTGGCCACAGGCTGGAGGCTGAGATACATGGAAGAACTGGGGGCTTTCTGGCCTCCTCTGTGGAAACCAGTTCCTGGACTCCAATCTTCAAATATATGTGCATTTTGGGGTGTTCTCCAAACCTTGAGTTTCTGCTACCCCTCCAATGTTCTGGCTGTTACTTTCTCATTCCAGCTGATAGCATCAGCTCCAGTTGTACTGCTGCGCCGCCACAAGCCACAGCGCTGTGCCTCGCATCTCAGTGACTTGCTGGGCAAACTGCCCCTTCCTGACCCACTTACCTGGGCGGGCAGAGGACACTTCCCACCAGGCTGATCTTAGGAATAGAAGAGAAATGGTAGCAATTTGTCTACCTGTTTTAATTTTGAGCTCAAACACTTGTGATGAGGTCAAAAGGAAAAGGAAAGTAATACCAGAAGGGGAGAAAAGGCCTTTTTTTTTTTTGTGGGACTGTGTCATTGAGTCCCACACAGTCAGTTTGAGTTTTTTGCTAGCTTTGAATACTTATCCTTTCTTAGTGATTAGCTCTACCTTACCCTGGCATGATGCTTAGTTTTTTTCCAAAGCCCTGCAATCAATTGCATGCTAATACATTTTCCTGCTGCCTCTGCCTGCTCCCTGCCCCATCCCCCCGACACGTACCAGCACAATATTACCTTTCTGAATGCAGAGAGAAATGAAGAGAGACTCACAGAACATGTGAATCACAAGGAAGTGGTTTCCCTAGTGACAGTAACCACATGAAAGCTCTCACCATTTACTCTCACGGGACCTTTTAGCACTTTGGATTGTGGGGAGAGCAAGAAAGCCGGTAAAAAATACTGTGGTTGGTAAAGGAACAAGATAACCCTGAAATGCTAAATGATGTTGGCAACCCATGAGAAGACATCATCAGCTCCTGCGGATTTTCATGAGGTTTGCTCATACCATGTTGACTTGCACAGTGGCTCTCAGGTCCCTTCTCCAAGGCAACGCCTGAGACCTCAGAATCCTGCACCACAGCTTGCTCAGATCCTCACCCTAAGGAGCGGTCCCTGCCAGACAGCTCCCCAACATGCACTTCAGTTTATGTTGTCTTCCCATGTTGGCATGTCCCCTTTGCAGCATCATATGGGGAGGCTGTGGGGAAGCTGGAGGTGATGGTGAGTAGGACAGTGTGGCACTGGCACCAGCACTTGGGACACCGTCTGGGTTCCCATGCACTGGAGGCCAGTATGAACCCTGGTATGGAAGTTTCAGTGTGCTTGGAAAGAGTACAGCACTAGACAGAGAGACAGATGGAAAGGGTGATCAGACAGTTATCAGTGTCTTTGGCTCACACTCAAGAGTTTTCCCTCCTCCTCCTGAAATGTCTTTAATTTTTTGAAACATCTCTGAAAGCAAATGAGAGCAATGCCCAGAGCAGTCGTACTGAGAGACCCCAGAGAAGTGGTCTCCACATGGGAAACCAAGAAGAAAGCATCCTTTACTGAAGCAGGACTGTCTGCCTATTCTGTGTTGCCACCCTGGGCACATTAGCTTAATAACGAGCTTTTTAGCAGATTTCAGTGAACAAGAAGCAATTTATTTGTCGTCATGGCGACAGAGAAGACCTTCTGGAAAAGAGCTTTGAATGGAGAGAAGAAGGTTTATTGTGCAGAGCAATGAGGCATTCACTTGGAACATTAGCATCACACAAAGCAGACCATACAAGAGGTCTTGCTAACTTCTGGATGCATGGCTGGATGCGTTTTGGGTCCTCGCTTTCCCTGGAAAGGCCAAGAGGAGACTGGCACTTTGTGTTTTATACATGATATTTGATGTCCAGCCCTGTTCCTAGATGACTCTGGGGGAAAGACAAAGGTTCCTTGTTGGTAGATGGCTGAACCTCACTGGTTGCATTTCTGGTGGGTATTTCCAGGAACTGAATTCTGAGATTCAACTGTCAACTGAACAAACCCCAAATAAGCCAAGAGCATGCATCTCAAAGTGTACTTTGTTCATTTATTTTGACAACTCTAGTGTTTCTTTAATTATTTATAACACTTCATACTGTACTGGAGTAGATTTTTGTAAAAATAATGAAGCCTTAGTAGTATAGCATCTACGATCACATCTGCAGGGGAAGGGGAAGATAGGCAGTCACTCTCTGACGTGAGCAGAAAGTAAAATGTAGGTTGGAATCAAATTCTTCACTAACAGAAGTTTTCAAGCACCAAAACAGAGAAGGACAGACCTGTGAGACCCAGTATTGCAAGAGTTAAAAGGAGACATTTGGGATGAGGATGAATTCCAGAAGAGCAACTTCTTTCAGAAAATGGTGATTCAATGAAACCTGGATTTTTTCCCATTGTGTATTTATCTTTGGAATACTCTCAATGGGGAATTAAGGTAGAGAAGGAAGCTATATTAGGCAAAATGGTGTATACTTCAGTAAGGTGAACACATTACTGCATTTCAGTGAGAACGTTTTGCTTGAAGCATCATCCTACATAAATTCCAGGACACCAGTAAGAAACACCTTGGAACATGATTTTGCAAAATAGCCTGAATCTCCTCCTAACTCAGGGCACAAGAAAAAGTTGCAATCTCAGGATTCCTAGCAGAAAGGAAACACCTTTCCCCAGTTCCTTCCAGTGGCAAGGCTGAGGCCACGTCTATGCTGCTGCACAGCTTATGTCTGGCAGAGGGTGCACAGATGGGCATCTTGAGGAATTCTCAGCTGGCTGTTTGCAGCCTCTACAGCTTGCCAAGATTGGCAAGGGGGTCATTGCCGATGGGAAACCTGTTCTTTTTGCCCCAATTCGTGGGGGTGCTTCCCCCAAGGGAGGTGGGAGCACAATGGGTCTTTCCTCCTTGCAGCACAACCCACCGCGGGCATCTGGACCCACTGTGGCTCCCCCAAAGAGGTGGTGAAAGAGGAAAGGTCCCAAAGGAGGTCGTGCATGTCCCGGAGGTCAGAGCAGACATCCAGTAGAAATCTGGCCCCAAAGCAGGGCAAGAAAATATTGGCAGTGTCTGGCTTCAGGTGAGGGGCTGCTGTTTGCCACAAGCCCTCCCTCTGCTCAGAGCAGAGCATGGTGGAGGCCACTGAGGACCCATTGCCAAGAGGACTCTCTCCTTCCCACATGCAAGGCATGCACTAAATGAAAAGAAAAGCTCGTTCTAACAGGCAAATGCTAGAAGAATGCAAAACCACAAAGCGTTTATATATTTAACCCACCCAAGGAATATAATTATTCTTTTTAATCAAGTCTATTCAAACCATTTATTACTTTATTCTTCCATTTCAATAGCAGAATGATTAAGATGGAATCTTAAAGGAATTCTTCACAACAATAATAATGTCTCTTATCACAAGAGGCAGTCTCTGCTCTGTCCTGCAAATTCTCAACATTTAAATATTAAATATATTCAATATATCAAAACCCCTCCATTTCACTCCTATAAAACAATTCAGAGGATATGAGGAAGAACCAGAAAAGGTCCCATTACAGCCTGCAAACAAATTCAAAAAAGGAGAAGGGAAAAACTCCAGCATACATAATGAGCTGCAAATGTAACTCTTGCTCCAGAAGTCCGGCTTCACAGCAGAGCAGGCCTGGGGGATAAGGACATTATCATGTTGAAGACTCATTTATTTCAGCACATGCTGTACACTAGAAAGAAGCCAGACTTCTTTTAGCTCTTGCTTTGTTGTCATCTTGTTTTTCAATGCACCGTACATTGGTAAGAACAAAACTTCATCTGCACCCTGCCCAGGACACTTTTCCCAAGCTTTTCAGAGCATATTACAGAATAATAAAAAGGTAGAAAGTAGCAAGCTATGAATAAAATCTGTATCTTCTCTAACACAAGGGATATCTCCGCAGTAAAGTCACAGATGTTGCAGTAAAGTGCAAGGCACAGCTGGGCAAGTGCTGAGAGGCGACACAGGCAGGTCTGGCTGAGCCAGTCTGGGCATTCATGTATCCCGGCCCTTTTGGGATGGCTCTCAGGACACGTGTCATGTTCCTATTATATTTTTAGGTTCTTAATATACTTAGCTTGCAAGATTCAGGTCTTCTGGCCGAGGTGGAGGCATGGTGGTTGTATTTTCTAGGCTAGTTTTTCCTTCTGCTTTTGACTAGTCTGTGAAAAGATTTTGGATGTCATGAGATGTAACTTACATAATTCTAGAATAGGTCTTTTTGAGGCTTCAGTTACCAACATTTTGTATCAGATTACTTCATGTGTGGTTGATAAAGGCCTGAGTATTACTAACTAAACAATAAATAATACAGGAATGAGCAGGGATTTCTAAGTCTCCGAATTTAATTTATTAAATAGCTCCTGGGACCAACCTCCATCCATGATGCAATGGCCTGGCAAAGAGGTTTCAAAGCTGCAGTAAGGTTCAGGAGGCTGAAAGTGTTTCACTTCATCTGTGATATGATGGGAGTCCCAAACAGGCAGTGGACATAGGCGGTCATCCTGTGGAGTGGGTGAGACCAGCCAGGGACCTGCCCTGCTGCCTGTGAGCACCACTGGCCACATGAGCATGTGGCTCTTTTCAGTTTACAAGGTAGTGCAGCACTCTGGGGATCTCATCCAGACCATTGGGATGTCAAAGCCTTCACGTTGATCTTGATGGCCTTCTGGATCTGGCCTCTGTAATCCCATCACGGGATAATGTCTATTATTTCCCATGCCTTTTTTTCCCAAAGGTTGCCAAAGCATTTTTAAGCTTTCATTGGCAGCTGTATCAAAGATCACCAAAGTCACTGCTGCAGGATGGTCCAATGCCTGCAGAAGTTTAAGTCAGCTGGCTTTCTGATGGCTTTAACAAGGAAAGACATGGAGGAAGCTGAATGTGGTTACTGGAGCTGAGCCAGGACACAAGGTCCCCTTTGGCAGAATTCACCATCAGCACAAAGAGCCCAAAGTTTGGGTTGACACCTTAATCCTTGCCCAGGCTGATATCTGATGGTGAAGAACTACAGCTCTAAGCCTTTCACCATCATATAGGTGTGCCTGAGCATCTCCCGAGAAAGTGCTGATCCAGCTCAGTTCCTCTTAACACATGGGACCACAGTCACTGCAGCATCTCCTAAATATTCTCACCAATGACCTGGAGAAGGAAATGTTACAGTCTGGGAGGTTATACCTTTACTCATGTTTGCCCTACGTTTATTTGTTTTCACCCGGGAGCAAGAGAAAGAGGCTGGCTTGCCCACGCAGAGAAGGAAGAAGCCTTTGGGGAGCAGTCGGTAGATGTCTGGGTGGGCTGGGGGCTGTGATGGCATCTGGACAGGGTGGCAGAGACCTCCCGGGTGTGGTGTGCACCTCAGCTTTGGGCAAAAGCTTTGCGTGCAAGCTTGCAATGTCCCCATTAAAGTCTTCTCTGGGCAACTCCAGCCACCCACATTTCCTTGGGATGGGGTCATTTTTTCAGAGGGGGGTTTCTTGAGTGAGAGGGACGATTGCTGAGAGCAGAGGGGGCACCTTGAACCAGAATGCCTTTCTGTGGTTCAGGTAATATGAACAATGTCAAAACAAATCTGACAAAGCTACTCTAATCCACCTAGTGCGCAGCCTGATTTTGTGTGGACAATTCACCAGCTATGGCCTGGGATATAAAAGCAGTACCTCCAGCAACCCTCAGTTCCTTGAAGCACCCATGAATAAATCAATAAGGGTCGGGTTAATAAGCAAACGGTGAGACCATGCGTTCCATCTGGGTGAGCAGGACTTTGAGTGAACTGAGAAATCAAACATTTCTTCAGCACTCTTTGCCAGGCTTCTCCCCTTTCCGTTATCATTACTGGTATTGATTTTTTACATAGTATTCAAGATTAAGCAAACTGTCCACTGTTCAGCCTTGCTGGGTTAGGTATGAAGGAGGCAGGCGTGAAGACAGACCTCTGTGAGGTAGAGGTACACAGGTGTACAGCAAACTCACTGTGCCTGGAGGTCAGGTCCCTTCAGTCCTTTTTGTCCCCTGTCTGTTGGCAGCATCTTGACCCTGAAAGTCAAAGCCTTTCCTTCCTTTGTAGCTTTTGACTCAAAATCCCACCCTCCAGTCCAACTGTGTCTTTGGAGAAGTTTGACTCCAGATCGGAAATGCTCTGACTGAGGCTTTTGGTATCTTTCATCTTTATTCCTTCCCTCCTCCCATGCAGAGCTGGGACCTGCTCTGCAGTGAGGCTCCAAGACAGGGACATGTCCCCACCATAGGGCACCCCACCAAGGCAAGCACCCAAAAGGACCAAGAGATGCTGAAATCCGCAACTCCCCTGAAATCAGTCATTCCCTCCCAAAAGTGTATTCTGCCTCTTTTGTCAGAAACCCCTGCTGAACCACCAGGCCCTTGCTAATTTTTATCATATCCATGTAGTTATCTCCACAGCAAGGCAAGGACTTCACCCTCCAGCCAGGGCTGTCTGTCCATCCCTGGAATAAGGGATAGAGTGATTTAATTTGATTTTCAGGTTATGGTATTTAAAAGAGAGGCGATATATAGGAAAAAAGGCTTGGCATGCCCACAGTTTGAATCGGACTTCTTCTCTCTGGTGGGAGAGGCAGAGCATTTAATGAAGAATTAAATCAGGCAGTAAAAAGGGCTGAAACACTTCTTGTTCCTGCTGACATCAACATGAGCTCTGGGTGTTTGACCCTTCCAATAGCCAGAAGAAATGGCCCCAAAGTGCCTTCTGGGAGCCTGACTCCAGCCTGATGGTTTCCCTGGTGAAAAGCCCAGACTTGGCCTCCACAGCCTGTCTCCATTGGCATTGCTTTCCTGGTAGGGAAGGAGCCTTTTGTGGCTGTGACGTGGTCAGCTGGGAGCTGAAGGACATTGGCTTCTTCCAGCTGATTGCCCATGGGATCGAAGGAAATTGCAGAAATGAGCCCACAGGGCTGGGATGGAGCAAATGCCTTTTACCCACATCCACCACAGGGGCTCAAAATGAGTCTTATAGCAGGGGAAGCAGCACTGGACGTCCAAACACCCTTCCCCAGCTGACCACTCCCCCTTTCACCAGCCAATTCACAGACCCCAAAAGGGGTAGGGAATCCAGACACATCCCAAGTGCTTGCCCATCTCCACACCAAATGCTCTATTATTATTAATGATCATAATGATAATTCAGCCTATTACTGTTGTTACTGTTCCTGTGAAAAAAAGAACTCCCAAACCTGGATATAGTTATGAAATTTTCTTTTGGCCTCCGTAAAACAATTCCAAGTAACTATACAAAGAGTAGAGTTGAAAAGGAGCTGCACACAATTGTTATAAAATGTAATTAATTTTGAGTAATTCACAATGGAGAAAAAGTGCTGTAGAGAGTAAATTGGACAGAAGACTTCTGTGCTGGGGAGATGAGGTTTTGAAAGGCTGCTGACTAATACAGCACTGACCTGAAAGCAAATCCTTACATTCATGCTGGACCGGCTGTTTCCATGACAACAGTTGTTATTAGTAACTGAAAATGTATTGCTGTTACGAGTGGCAGCATATTTTTTTCAGTTGAATTCAAGAGCAGCTGGGTGTTTTACTCGTGAAGATAAAGTGCTCAGATTGCTACAACACTAATGTTATGTGCTGCACCTCTCATAATATGAACCTTATACTTACGCATGATACAAAGAGATGTGTGGATTGCTTTAGGGAAAAGACCTCAGAAGGCACAGCGTAAATGGCAACTTGCATCAAAGAAATCAAAAGAAAATAACCATGGTCATCACTGTGCTTTAACTCTTTAGTGAAATTCCCTGGGGATTCAGGCTGACTGGAGTGTTCAAGTAACAGGTAAATCCTGTTAGGAGCTAAGTGAGCTAGCCTGACATCCCAAGATGTAATGCCTGCCTCCTGAGAGGCACTGAGGACATCTTACCCTTCAAATTAAGCTACTTCTCATGCACTACCCCCTCTTGTTCCTGTCCTGAGAGCAGCAATTTTTATGATCTTTGAGGAAACAAACTTGCAGAGAAAAACTCTTGCCTGGTTCAGACCTGTGCAATGCCACTGACTTTAATAGCATCCCCCTGATTTTTCCTGATGACGAACAAGACCACACATCAAAGGGCTGGGGGCTGAGCCAGGGCCACTGCCCTCCAGGTGAGCTGGTCATGCCAGTCGTCTTGGCCTCTCTCCAACTCACCACCCCTCAACAGTAACTAAAATGGTGTGGCTAGACACCAATTGCAACTAAACCAGTTTAAGCTCTGTCAAGTTTGACTGTGGGTCTTGCGTTGGTACATATTTCAGCTGTTCCTCTCTGGGTCCTGTAGAGGCAATGTAAATCTTTACACCGGCGTAAGTGAGAGAGGAATATAGCCCAGGAAAATATCAGTTGTCAAAGTTGCTCATGTAGGCAAAATTATGTATGTTATATTGTATGAATGAGTCTATGAATAGCAATAACATATTCAGGAAGCAAATAAGTTACAATCCATAATCAAAAAATGTTGCAAATTACATCCTTAATAGATTACATTTATAATCTACTTGAAAGAGATCTTTAGGCACTTAATTGACATATTCCAAGATAGCTATAACATATTGGCTAGTTAGATACCAATTGACATACTTATTAAATATCAATTAGCGCATTCCATAATTTGGTACCTAATTAGCTTGCTATAGCTATTCTATCAAATGCCAATTAAATGCTTGAAATTTCTTACAAGTTGGCTGTACTAAGATAATAATTAAAAATGCATTGCTTAAGTAATTTTTAGTTAATTACATGGCAAACTAATTTTGGCTACACACATTAGACCTTTCAATAAATCCGTCTTTATCAATCAATTGGTATCTAATGAACTCATTATTCTTTTGCTACATCTGAATGAAAGGCTGCTTTGCCATTTTCCTGGTAGCTGTGTTTAGATGTGTCTCAGCATGGTTGTGGGGCTCCGTATACCTCCCACCCCAAGGTTTCCGGTAGGGATATGAAATGCCCTGTTCCCAGCTCATCCCCCCCTGTCCATGGATGCAGGAGCCCTGTGGAGTCTGGGGAGGGGGTGGGTGTGCAGGAGTCACTGTGGTCCCCCCTCTGCACTGCCACCGCTCCAACCATCTGCAGCAGCGTGGAGGGCTCAGCACTGCTCCATCTTGTAGCAGCTGCACACAGGCTGGTGTGAAAGAGCCATCATGCCCGAGAAAGGACTGAGAAGCATGAGCTTGTGCTAGGAGGAAAGGGCCAGTTGTCTGAGACTGCTCTGTGGTGTGGGAGGTGAGAGGGTGGAGGAGCCTGAAAGCGTTAGAGCTCCTTCAGGTGAGATGGAAGAATATGGTAGCATGAACTTGTGCTATACAGGAACACATCTCCCTGAGCTCTTTATGTCCCCTACAGCAACAAAGAACCACTCAAAAAATAAAAATAGCGTGCTGTATTGATGTCTTCTCTCTTTTCCCCAACAGTTATGAGTCAGCTGCCTGATTAGGCTATTGCCGTATGTGGAGCATCTTTTATGTCGGAGGAATTTATTGCATTAACGTAGGCAAGTTTTATGTGTGCTTCTGGATGTGATGACCCTCTGGATGCATTGTTCTTTGTTGGAGGGAACTGTACAGTGCCTGCCCCATTCCTGTGACTTGCAGTGCTTGGTCCTACTACAGCTAAACTGTCATCAGGGCCCTGGGAGACCTCTGAGGGCCTGCTGGCTTGAATGGCAGGTTGGAGCACGTGGGTTTGAAGGGGAGGTTGGATGTTTGGCTATGGACTGCAGTAAATATGAAGAATTATGTGGTAAATTGCAACACACATCACTCCAAGATAGCGCATGTGGGTCGCTTCACATTGTCCGAGAAGATATGCAGGAGATATAGCCCATGACTCTGCTCTGAACCCTCTCTTTGTCTCTCATTTTTGACTGTAAATAAATGGACTTCTAGTGCCCAGCATTTTGCCCATAGTTTCTAGTCTTCTTTTTAATTACTTTTAATAAATATGATGAAAGACATGCCAAAAATACCCGTATTTCCCATTTTCCAGTTTTTGCTCATGTGTATGTTTGATGTGTACATGCTTAATTTAGCATAGTGATTTCAATGAACTCAAGAGGGATTTTTCAAAATGGCATGGGATGTCTGAATTTCTTTTGGGCACTCAGAGAGTGTTGCATCCTGCTGCAGAACATGTTCCAGGATACTGGTGGAGGTGACCTGGGGCACAGGGAAGGGACACGCATGAGCCCAGAAAGACTGGAATGGGTCTTCCTCAGCACTGGATACAGTCAGCCTGGGTATGCTTCTTCCACTTCCCCATGGACCATCTGCTGTTCTCCACACCAGAGCCCCATCCAAGCAGTGTCTCTGTGGAGTGACAAGATTCATGCCGCTTCATCCCTGTGCAGAAGTGAGGGGTTGTGTGCTCATGCTAGCAGGGTGGGGAAGAGCAATTCACTGTGTGGGGCTTGACAACTACATTTTTTATGTCAAGCAAAGCCAGAAGCTTGAACAAATGCCTTTGTGGTGACAGAATGAAAGGGCTGTGCAATTTTTTCTTCGTTTTGACATAATGAAAAAAAGCTTTTGACAAAATCCATTCTGCCCTTTGAATGAAGTTATTTGTTTGACTAAATGCACTGACTCCGTCCAAATTATTTATTAGACTTGCTTGACATTGCAGGCAACCTGGATTCCCGCAGGGCTGGGAGCAAGAGGTGGGTTCTGAATTAATCTCATCAACTGATAACAAGGCAAACCTAGTAAAGAGCTGATTTTACTTAAAAAAAAGAAGGGGGTGGGAGGATCCAATCACTGCACATCTTGCAGACTCAGTCTGGGACACTCAGTTTGGGCTATTTTCTTCCCACAGGTCCATGAGACTGTCAATAAAACACATCCTTGGTACTTGTACTGCTATGGTTGTCACCATCAGTTTTTCAGAGGTTTCACTAGATCAGGAATCAGGGAAGAAGACTGATGCACTGGAAGAAGGATGCCAGCTCCTCTCCCTGTGGGCTTAGAAGAAGTAAAGAAGAGAAAAGGAATCTCTGCTGAAGACAGACAAAAAGGAGAAACAGGAAATAAATAATTTGAGAACACAGTGAAACAGAAAGGAAAATAAGAAAATCAAGAAAAAAAGGACTGTGTAAAAGAAAAAAAGCACAGCTAGCCAAAAGGATGCCACAATTACAAAGGGAATTGGGAAAGGCCTCACAAAAAGAGGTTAAGCAATATAGTTTAGAAGGTATGTAGAGAGAAAGGACAGCAGGAGTGGGAGCCATGCTGAACATTATTGAGAAGTCCTTGTGTCCCCCTGTTACGTTTGTGTAGGTGATGTGACCTGGGTGCGAGAGTAGAAGCCAAGTCAGTCCGTGCTCGTGCTGGTTCCCAAAGCACCAGCATCATCTTCCCTCTCCTACAGTCCCTGCTGTCCTCTTGATTTCAGCATCAAGTGCAGAGTGCACTGAGTGGGGTGCAGGGACACATGAGCCTGGAGACAAAGGAGAAGGGCATCTTTTAGATACCTATTGCCCAGGTGGTTCTGTGCAAGAACCAAGAAAACCTGAGGAGATGTAGAAGCTGAGGTACTAACAGCACATACAGCCAGAGCTCAGCAGCAATTTGTGGATCCAAGGGGACTGAATCCTCTGACAAGCCCTCACTCGTACACACATTGGAGATCCCTGGGGTGCCACCTGTCCTGGGACTTCTCGCCATGCCTTGGGCCACTCACCACAAGGGTCCTGCTATTTAATAAACAGTCCTGGAGCATTCGTCATGTCTGTTGTGCCAGACCTTGCTCTACCAAGGGAGTTCATCACCACTCACTCAACCTACCAGCACACTAAGAAGGAGAATTGCCAGTCCATAAAGCCTTGGTAAGCACTGGGTGACTCACGAGTACATGAAGAGGATGCTGAGACCCCAAGAACTGTTTCAGTTTTTACACCTTGGCACAGCGATGAAATTCTCATTAAGACTGATGTTTCTTTCTTGGTAGGAAGAAAACCATTTAACCTGTGTTGTTCGGGAGACATCCCTGCTATTCAGAGGACCCAGCAGCCCCTGCTAGAAACTGTCCTCTTTCCCTGGACTAACAGAAATGACTCCTCCAGCAAGACACACTTGCACCTTCATTGCTTTTCTTCTTTTCACACTTTGGGCAAAGGAGGTCCGGAGGGAGATGAGTTTTAAAAGATACCTAGAGTATCCACTAATAACATGGACACAGCTTCAAAGAGCAGATTTTTTGAAGTCATGCACCAAAAAAACTTCAAAATGTGTAGAAACTCAGCAAAGCAGGGTCAAAATTCCACAGTTCAGACAAAGCCATTTCTTTTGTTTCCCTGTCCTCCTCATTCCCTACTGCCCACCCTTTCAGAAAACAAGGGCAGCAATAGAAACATGACATCTACTACTGGGAGACTTTCAAATTCTCACAGTATGTTGTTTTTTATCTGTGTGAAGCAGAGAATGACAGGGAACAAAAGAAAACATCTATAATTTTCTTTAATTTTATTTCATATGTAAATATAGTGGCTTAAAGCCTTACAGGAGCAGAGAGCTCACTTCTGGCACCTCTCATGGAACAGAGAGGTCTGGAACATCCTACAGTCTCCAGATGGCCCCTATGCAAGTGAGTCATCTGTCACATCTGCTGGAGAATGAGGAGAGCAAAGTGCATTGTCCAGGCCTTTTATGCATCTCTGCTCTGAAATACTTTGGGACATTTCTGTTAAAGCTTGATACTGAGGAAATACTGCCTATGTAGGTGAAACTATATAGAGGGGACATCTGTCCCCTGTGGCAGTCGCAGAGTTGGCTGGGCCTCTAGCTAGGAGAGAAAGCCCTAGGCAAGGCAGGGAAGGTACTGAAACTTTTACTGAGGATCGCCCACCATAGATATCCTTGATTATTCACTGTTTTCATGTTTGTGTTTCCCCTTTCCCTNTGGTACTTGACTCCACAGGCTTGTGAGGGTGGCTGGGCATGCTTAAACTGAACATGACTTCTAACTGCCCCACACGTCCTAGTAGAAGGGATACCTGAGACTCTAAAAGATGTGATTTCTCCTGGAACTGAGATGATAACATATCACTCACACATGCACGATGCCTGTTCAACCACTGTGCTGATGGCATCTCTTTCCTAGTGTGTAAGACCTTCTGTTGGGTTCCTTATGAGCAGACATTTAAAATTAATCCAGGTTTTAATAGTGAATAAGACAACGGGGAAAACCAGCCAGCCCCAAGCAGAAGTCCTCCCACTGGGGCCCAGATGATGATCCCACCAGGGCTCATTGTGCTCCATGTAATAGGGTTCTGAGTGGAGAGCCATTCCCACAGCATTTTCTCCTTAACCAAAGGATCAATTAGTTTGCAGTCCTGTTGCTTAGGGATTCATTAATTTAAAACCCCTTTACAGGTCAAATGCAACCACTCTAGTGCTGTGCAAGGCTCTCCTGCGTGGCTCTCATCAGGGAAGGAGGCAGGCGTGTGCCTGCTTCCAACACTTTGAACACAGCCATCAAACTAGGTTGGTTTGTCAGAGCTCAACATCAGAAAGGCAGATTTTTTCCTGGCAAATTGCCTTGAGCTTCCTCAGCAGAGCAGTGCCCAGAAGGAGATGGATGACCAGAAAGCACAAGAGCACAGACCCAAACACAGGACTTGCCCAAGCAACAAGGCATTTTGCCACAGTTTAAGCACCTGAGCCCAAACTGCCAGGCTGCAACTCTCCCCTCTGCTCTTCCATGACTGCTACATACCACTGGAGCTGCCCATAGTGAGGCGCTTCTTTCTTTGAAATTTTACTCATACCTGCCTAACTTGGGACAGGGTTGAAGAAGTCATGGTGATGCAGGAACAAGGTGCTCCTCCACCACACCTGAGTGCTCCACCGGCAGACACAGCTGGCTCTCCCCCAGGCTCTCCCAGCTCTGCAACGCTCCTCTGCAAAGCACAGCTGGAGGATTGGTGTGATGTTTAAGTCTTGGCAGCCATTGCAACAGCCAAACCCGAGTCAGTTTGCCTTTTCTTGGGCAAGACCTGTTCTGGCAGTCTACATGAGAAAAGTGGGCTGGGTGGAGTGATCGTTCAGCTAGGTCACCTTTCTGTTTAATGTGACTTTTCCATTGACTGAGCATAAATTTTTACCCCTATTTATTTGTGTCCCTCACTGACTTGGCCTAAGCTCAGTCGCTGTCAGTGGAAACTACTGACATCTGAAATGCTGACTCTGAGGTTACTGAAACTAAACTAACACAACCAGCCACTCATGTACTGCGTGGAGGCAAACACTCTCCCCTTCTCGCTCTTCCTCCTTCCTTGGTGCTTTTGTGGTGCTTCTCAGTCGGGGTTTCACACCTTCGTGTTAACGGCTCCTGTACCCCTGCCTGGAGGTGGTGGGTGGCCGGGGCAGGCTGGGATGGGCTCATTCACTCACAGATGACCTTGGAGTTACTTTTTCTTGAAATCAAGGATCGTGCGTCACAGGGAGCGGGACCTTCCATTTACGTAAGGGGAAAAATGAAATCAGTCTGTTTTGCGGCTCTGCAGTTACGGGAATGGGACGGCTCGTCTCCCCCCCACCAAAAAAACCAGCCATGCCGTGGCCCAGTGTCACATTGACTAAACCTGAGAGCAAAAAAACAGAAAATCTGTGGAAATTACCAGGCAGAATGAAACCACCGGAGGAAAAGTGTGCAACTTTTCATATTTGACTTTGGTGCGAGGATCCTGCGTTATGGGAAATATTTGCCAATGGTGCTATTAATAAAACCGGCTGAACAAATATCAAGCTACTAAACAGTTATCCCACACATTAATAATCAGATACAGCATAATATTTAATATAACCATTTAGTCTGTAACAGGACTAGCTGTTCCTTTGCTTTTAATTACAGCTTTCATTTTAAGCTAACTGTACAAATTGGTGAGATTTATGAAGCATCACTGAACACCATACCTCTGCCTGCCTTGTGGCTCTACAATTAAAATGCTCATTTTTGAACACTAGCTTTGTTTAATCAGCTAAAGAACCCTTGAATTCATTTGGACAAATATTTTAGCCTACATTCTTTTCTGAATGAACATTGGTGCATGGGAAATTGTAACCAGTTCAAAGTCGGTGCACAGCCATGATCATGGAGCTTTGTCCAACTCTTAAAGGGCAGCAAAGAGACCTTCAGTATTTGGCATGTGTTTGGGATGAGATGGGCATTTCCACTCATTTTTCATTGATACATTCTAGTTTTCTCCCCTTGCTTCTCATGAGCAAGTCTATTGCTTCCGTAAGCAAGTTATCTCAAATCTATGGGTAAGTAGCTGCACCATGGATAAGAAAATCCAGACATTATGTTAATGAGTGGGACACAGGACTCCTGTCCAGGCAGTCTGAAGACTCGAGGTTTCTGTCTGTTGGTGCAGTGCTCATTTGGTTTTGTGTTTTGAAGGCTCTGTTGTCAGAGCAATGCACAAACATGGAATACAGCTATTGTCTTTGCCTTACAAAAAAATTTATTCTCCATGATGAGAAACACCACTGGTTCTTTCTTAGGAGATTTAGTGATAAAGACTTAGCTCTTCACCACCTCCTCAGGAAGCAGCTCCATCCAAATCTCCACAATGGTAAGTGAGCTATCCAGACAAACCTGACTGCCTTCTTCTCCCTTTATCCTTAGGTAGAAGTTTGAAGTTGGAAGTCTCTGCTTTCCTTTTCTGCATTTTCCCAGTAATCCAATTGTGGAAACCAGGCAGCCTTATGCAAAGGCAGTCTGGGTTTGCTGAACTCCTACCCAGCTTGGCTCTGGTTCACATATGGTCTCCACACTTAGCTCTGATCATGTGAGGAAGACAATCTTTGATGCACAGGAGTTGCTTATGGAAAAGGAGCATCGCAATGTAATTTTTATCAGGGCTAAGACCAAACAATATTGCCTTGGAACAAAGCAGAGCAAGAAGCTGCATCTTCTGATACGGGCAATGGGAGATGACGTGTCAGCCCTGCTGTAACACAGGCAAAGCAAGCAGTTGCCGAGGGCAGCAGCCTGAAGCACAGGCATAAGCACACAAGGGATGCTCCAGGCCTTGTAAAAGCTGCTCCACACCCATAACTGCTCTGAAGTGAAAACAGACTCATCCCCTCCAGCACCGCTTTCTGCAAAGACAGGTGAAGAAGACGCTCTTTCACCTTCTAGCATCACCTCTCCACCATTCCTAGACCCCTCATCTGCACTTGCAAATATCTTCCCTACGTTTACCCTCTCCTTCAGAGCTGAATGGGAGCTCAGCTGGCCCCACATGTTCCCCAGGGCTGTGTCCACTTTGTGCGTACCCAGCCCAGCAGCTGCCCTGTCCCTGCATTGTATGACCTGGCATTATGGCTCTCTGCATCTCAGGCAGCACTGGCATGTCTCTCTAAGTTTCATTTCTGAGCAGGGCAGCCTGTGTCTATGAGGAAATGAAAAATAGAAAGAGTGATTTCCAGTCCCAGCAGCCCCCTCACATGGCTCCTTTCTCACCCAGCCCACCTCCTCCTCATCCTGGGAGGTGGGAGGCTGACTCAGCCTCCGCCGGGCTCTTGCTGCCCGCAGGGTCCCTCCCGCCTCACCCTGGGGACTCGCAGGGGAAACCTCCCGGGGCGAGTGGCTGGGAAGTCACACCTGTGGCCACCCGAGACCAGGCAGGTCTGCAAAAGCCATGCGTGCTCGTGCTGGCACTTCATGACGAGTGATGCCACCATCACCAGCAGACAGCATCAGTGCTGTGCTGCTGCTGCGCTGCCCTTGCACTGTGCTGCCCGCTCCCCTGCACCCTGTCTTGCTCCTCTCCCTTTCATTCCTTGCTCTTTTCTGTGACTCCTGTTTTCGGTACTTTTNTTTCTCTGCTCCATTTCCTCCTGAGGAAGGGAGGAAAGTGCTGGCCCTTAAAACGCCCCTTTCCCTGCTGACGAGGCAGTGCATGTCCTGGGGACGAGGGTCTGGTTTGAGGATCCTACTGTTCTTTGCACCCACTCTGAATCTCTCTGCCATCAGCTGTCATGGGCAGCCTGGAAGGTACAAAACATGGGGAGAGCAGCCCCCATGCCATCTTCCCAAGTTGGAAGTCTTTCCAAGTAACGCTGCTGCAGGTAGCAATGGTTATATTCGTGACAGAGGGCTGAGCTCTTCCAGTTCAGCTAACTCTGGACCACTGAGATGGATTCCTGTGTGTCTTCTATAAAGGACCCCAGGCCCCACCTGAAGACACCAAAAGTTGAAGGAACACATCTTCCTTTGGGAATTTGTCCCAGTGCTTTTAATTGCCATCTCTCCTGAAAATGTGTGCCTTGTTCCTAAGTTGGAAATGTCCACCTTCAGCTTCCAGACTCTTCTTCTGCCTTTCCCTGGCAGATGTGTAAGCTCTTCAGTACCAGACATTTCTGTTCCAAGTTAATTTTTATTCTTCATTTTGCTAAGATAAACAATGAGTTCTATAAACCTGTCATTTCAAGACATTTTTCTCTTGCCCCATTATGATTTATTTGGCTGTTTTCTGAACATTTCAACATCTGATTTAAAGTATGGATGCCAGAGCTCTGCGCAGTTTGGCCACACTAGTTTCAGCAGTGCCGGGAACAGAAGTAAAAGCACAGCCTCTCTCTCCCTCCCTCCACTCCCTGCCAGAGACACCCCGTGCGCAGCAGTAGAAACTCATGTTTAAGCGCTCGACCATCCTCTGAAGAGATTTGACTTTGGAAAGATCCTGCTTGTACCTCTTCTTTTCCAGTGTGGCTCTGTGCTCTTTTCTTCCTGTGCAACTTTGCATTCAGCTGTATTAACATGTTTTCCTTTCCTTTCTTTTTAATCAGGCCCTGTTTGCCAGGTGACCCAGTTGGCTCCATATGACTGTGTGGGACTGGGTCTCTGCTATGGACCAGTTCACCGGCCTTCGTGTGATCTGCAGATCTGATAGCAGAACTTTTACCATTGCCTCCAGGTCTTTGATAGAAGGACTGCAGTGCCCAGCTCCTCGGCAGGCAGGTCAGCTACCTCCACACATGGGAGAAGACCCACTTTGGGGACAGGCTGGAGGTTATTCTCCAGTTATTATTAGAAATCAGCCTGGAGTCAATCAATAACTGCAGACTTATACATGGGGTGAGACTAGGAGCCTCCAGCAGCTAAAGGTAGCAGCATATCAGCTCATATCAGACAGTACTGCCCGAGACAAAGAGTGTGAAATTAGCTATTGAATGTAAAACACATACAGGAGACTTTTTTATGTAGGTCATGACCTGGCCAGACAATCTGAGGGGTTTTTTCAGTTTTTTCCATAGATTTTGTTATGCTCATAAAAACTGTCCTTCCACTCTGTCCTGGAATAAGGACACTGACAGTGGCTGGCAAACAGCCTGAGTTCATGTCCATTCTGGGATCACCCAGCTTTTCCCTGGTCCAGCATGTGAAATTGTAGCTACCTTCAGAGCACATGGGAGAACCTGGGGATTGCATGAGATGAAGCAGGCTCAGCCTGCTTCATGGTCAGCCTTGGAATGAACACAGCACAATGATGTCACACCTTACATTGCGCTTTGTGTCCGTTGGTTTAGTCCAAGAGAGTAAAATGCTGATCATCCAGTTCATCTTCTTTGAACAAAGAACCATTCCTGAAGCACAGTATGGACAGGATGTCTGTTGCATGTGCTTATTGAGCTCCCCCATCAGCTCTACCTGTCTACTGGGGTTCCTTCTAGGTACTGAAGTCCTATCTGAATGGCTGTCCACTTTCACCCATTAAAAAAAGGATATTTGTTACAGGTGATCATGCTGGTTTAACTAAAACAGGATCTGGCCAGCACTCAAACCTACTAGGGAGGGCAGAAAAAGGTAGAGTTCATGTATGCATATTGATTTCCATAACAATATCTCCCAGTGAAGGTCAGGAAAGAAGAATACAAGGCAAGATTATGCATCTAAATGGTACAAATAGCTAGAAGTATTCTGGAAGGCAGCAGGTTAATACAGGATTTGCAGCATGATAATAAGAATAAAACATAGTCATAGGAGTAGTTAAGCCCTGGAGCTGACAGACCTTTCAAGATGAATGAAATTCTAGCACTGCCCATCTAAATCGTGACTGGGATACAAGCAGAAAGAGAAGAAACAGTTCCAGTTCTCCAGTGCTGGAAGACTTCCAGTGCTGATACAAGGTGTAATGCCCTCCCAAAGCACTGGTTATCAATTAAGGTTGCTGGAGAACATCTCAGAAGTTCAGTGTAAGTTGTGACAGGACTGAAGAGAAACAATGAGGAAAAGGCTGAAATATTGGCATGCCATGTTGCACCTTTAATGAGGTCATTACTGCAACAAGTAGTTGGACTAGATTCAGTGAACAAAACATCAGTATCGATGCATCCCTGCTCATTATATTTGCATTCTTGTACCTTGAGAACATAGCAATGAGATGGAAGCTCTCCAAAGATGACTCTGTTGACGTGGGGGTGGGTGGGCGGATGGCAAAGAAGAAGCAACATGTGTACACAATGTCAATTTGTCACTGAACCCAAAATGATGAAGAAAGCAGTGAAAAGTCATTGTAAGTTTGTGGAAGAAAGACCTTGTACAAGAGTCTCAGGGGAGACTCCCATAAATATAGGCTGATGCAGATCAGAGAAAGTAATTACATACCTAAGTCTCTGTTATTTCCCTAAAGGAATAATATGGCCAACTGAAATGTTGGAAAGAAAGCATAGTTATTCCATTATAAAAAAAAAAAAACAACACTTTTACAAACAAATAAGTCTCTGAAAGAGTATGATTTGGGCCACAAAAAGGAAGTAGTAGACTGGAGGGAGAAGTAAGATTAAATTAAATTTCAGAACGATTTGAACATCTCATCATACTGTGTGCAATTATAACACCGGGAGCAGCCTTGGAAGGTGTTGGTTTCCCTCCCTTCACTGCAACAAATATGCTGTGTGACTTACAAGAGAAGTAAGTCACACTACTCCCTTTTGCCGCCTTCTGACTTTTTAATTTGGAAGGACCAGTGTTTTCTGCCTGACTCCACTGAGCCCCTTGAAAGAGAAAAGATTTTTCAAAAAAAATACTCCTTAAAGGTAAAAATTTGTATTTGTGGAGACTAAGGATCAGTATTGATGTATCTTGTGCATAAAAACCTCTTTTGGTGAAAATATAAGAAATGCTTCTTGGTAGTCTTCAAATAGGTTTGGTTTCAAATTTTAGGAGTACTGTAACTATAAAGGCTTTCATTAAGAATTCTAAAATAAAGAGAGTCACAAAATACTTACAAAGTTGTAGCTAATCCAAACTGAACTTTTCAGATTCACAATATTTGAGATTTTGCTTTTCAGCCAGTTCTGTAATCTGCATGCCAAGGAGTCCTGGCTCAGCAGGGAGCCCTGACATTGTGTAGGAATCTGAAAGCTCAAGGGTAAGCGATGGGACCTGCTCTAGAGTCGTCTGTCCCCAACTTTCCTCCAAAGCCTGTAAGAAGGAAAATCTACAGAGCCTTGGAAGGAAGTAGATAAGGTCAAAGAAGGGAAGAACAAGGACCAGATGAGCATGTTGAAAAACAGAGTATTTTGAAGGCTCACAATAGAATTAAATACTCCATCAAGCCAGAAGCAAATCAGTGAAAGAGGTGAAAACAGTCTCCCTTTGGATTGTGCTGTGCCCATCTGATTGTACAATGGAACAAATGGAACAAAAAGGTGCATACCTTTCCCTGCAGCTCAAGAAGGTGCTCAGGAAGGACAGAGAGATGTCTTGGATCAATTCCCATCACCACGACTTGCCTCTCTGAAATGTTCCTAAGTCAGAGGCATTTTTTTCCCCAAACTAGTGGGAAAGCACAAGAAAAGCCCCCCCCAAAAGGCACCTTTAAAGGTAATAGGGGTTTGAGTATTTTTTTTTTTTGCAAGGCTCTCAGACATTTGCGTGGGATTCTGTTCTCAAGCACATAAAAGGGAGTAAAGACTTGAAATATGAGCGAGAGCAAAGACAGTGGAAAATAATAACATAGGCCAGTAGCCCACACAGACTCAAGAGAGCATCACTGGTGTTTGCTGCAAACAAAAGTCACTAACAAGCCATGCACAGGTCCTGCCATGGAGCTAGAAAGTCTGTGTTTTCATCAAACTTTGCCATCGCTTCTTTCAGAAAGACAAAGTTTCTTCGTCTCTGTGCTCCTCATGATTACTCACATGGCCACCCCATCTCTGTTACTGCAGGACCATCTCCAGCCAAAACATCTCAGGCATAGGCACATGAGTATTGCCTAGAAGCCGTGCCACAAATTGTAGAGATGAATTGCTTATGCTTTAGCTTCTGGGTAGAAAACATACATAGAAGACAGCCTGCAAAATTGGCATATTCTTTCCATTTCCTTTCTCACTTAAGCTCATTATCCCTGCATGTCTCTCCCTGAAAACTGTAAAGTACCAAGTTGCCAAGGTGAAAAACATTGGCCAAACCATAAGAATGGATGTGCTCCAGACAGCCCTGCTGTTACCATCTAGGGACTTGCACAGGACTCAGTTGCACTGAGATTTGATCTTTAAGATGGCTGATCCCAAGGTGTTTGCAGGCATCAGTGCCCAGGATCTTCTGAAGTGCCTGTGGAGGTTTCAAGAGTGCTTAGGGAAGAAACATTTCTCTAACTGAACATTAAAGCATGCAAATTTATGGTGTCTGAGTTAGGAGAACTTGGAAATCCAGCATTAAAGGAAGCTGAAGTCTAACACTACCATAGAGAGAATGAGCTCAAGGCTATGAAGGAGGTTTCAGAGGCCACAGGCAAGAGGAGGTGTCAGAGGGAGCTGGATGCACTCATTGAATTCCCTCCTCTACACACACACATGAGCTGCCTGGGATGTGGTAGGAAACCTCCTTCCCTGTGCAGCACCAGAGCTGACCCCTTAAACTCGCAGAGGTAACAAATGCATCTTAAGAGTATTTTATCAACACTTTGACCCAGGAAGCAGATTTGGTTTCACTTTGATACCATCCATCCACCATCACCTTTTTCTTCACAGAAGCTTTGAAAGAAGGCATTCTGTTGTTAAAAAAAAAAAAGTAAAAAAAGGACAAAATAGTTTTAAAGGGCAGGAAATATGTATTTACAGAGTGACTAAATCAACTACTTCAAAAGAAAGTGGATTAAAAATTTTGCTGTGGTGGGGTGGGGCTTAGGTGAGGGAGAAAACCAACAATAACAGAAATGGCCTAATGAAAAACAGGGTGTACTGAAAGTCCCCGAGAACTCTCTTACAACAAACCTGGGTCATTTCATTTCCAGACGTATGGCAAGAAAAAAGGATACACAAGACCTGACTGCTTTATAGGTGCCTGTAACTCAATACAGGGATATGATTGCCAGCATGCAGCAGAGTGCAGTTGCAAATAGGTCAATCAACGTTATCTTCATAGCTTTTATCTTTGAAGGATGGACTTAGGTTATCTTGGACCCAGTTAAACAAAGTGATTTGCAATTAGCTCAAGTAAATCAGCCCTTGCTTTGAATTTTCTGCTGTAAACATATTTGTTGTCCCAGCTTCCTCAGCTGCTAACCTACAGTTTTCCAACATGGAGGCCAGCAGAACTTGCAGGCACAGGGCCCCACCTTTCTAAGCTGTATGCAGAGGCTGATGCAAATGCAGTTGCTAATCCCAAGTACTTTCCACCCTTCCTGGGGATAGTTCTGACGAGCTCCGATTTCAAAGATGTGCACAAAGGCTGCTGGTTTCAAACAACTGTCTCTGGAGGAAGAATGTGCTGCAGCACCAGACCCCCAATAACAAAGGGGGAATAAGGCATGAGCCAATGCTGAGCACCCACTACTGGTATTTACCGTGAGCTGAACCTTGTACTTTTGAAAAGCTCTACCCTGTAAGACTCTGGGGACTCACTCCAGTCCAGGTTACCCTTTGATGATCTTAGCAAGCTGGGATTCAAGACTTGGTGAAGAAATGCTTTTTATTCCATCAGCCCTGTTATGTGTCTGCGCAGAGTAGGTGTTTCCTTTTGCTAGGCAAGAAACAGCAGCTCTCAGCCCCTGCTTGTTGTGGGGAAATACTTGCCCAAAGACTCCCCCATCGGGTCTTCACTGCTGTCGTTGGATCCACCATCAGAAGAGGCAAGTGAGTTGCCATGGGTGAGACAAATCCTCATGTCTGAGGTAGGCAAAGCCCTGACCAAAACCATCCCCAGCCCACGCAGGACAGCCCATCCTCCCCCTTCCCTGCCAATGGGTTTTGAAACACCATTC
Organism: Pandion haliaetus; assembly: GCA_013401275.1. Taxonomy (NCBI): domain Eukaryota; kingdom Metazoa; phylum Chordata; class Aves; order Accipitriformes; family Pandionidae; genus Pandion; species Pandion haliaetus. The sequence goes on along the minus strand of VYZV01001437.1, from coordinate 547,252 downwards.
AACAGCACTGAGACACTGAGCTGAGCCGAGCAGCACAGGCAAAAAGTGAAAAGGTCATTTGGTAACACAGTGCTCACTTCCCACACACCGATTTTCACTTGACTAGAAACTGTTAATAAGTAACACCCTGGCTAGCACCAGCCCAGAACAGTGCACACAGACATCAGTAATTAATAGGGTTTTTCAGTATTGGTCTGAGATGACAGTAGTCATTAGAAATCAGGGTGGGTGTATTAGGGATAAGAAATAGGCACCTTCACAAAGCAGACTTTTAACCACAGAAATCTTGACTTAACGGAAAGCCACAAGTGTCTGTCTGCAAGCGGCAGTTTCCAGAGCCGATGCATTTGTCAGACCTCCCTGGAAAACTAGGGTTCCTCAGGCCTGAACCCACCTTGGGCTTTCTTTCTGCATGGGTTAGTGAAACAGGCCTGGGTAGCTGGGAAAGGACACATACTGCTGCTCCAACTGGAGGTTCATCTAGGTGGGGTACCCTGTGGCTGATAACCATGTAGAACATGAAGGTCCTACCTGGGATTAGGAGCAGCCTCACCAGCTATCAAGAGACTCATGAGACACGTCATGAAACATCACTCAACCCAAGGTCATTCTTGTCTTGTGAATTCCAGGCTGCAGAGAATGTGTGGACATGAGAGCTCCTGCTTGATCTGGAAGAGGAAAGCTCCTTTCCAAGCTAAGGGATGCACTGGGCAGAGATGCAAGGGCCAGGGAGAAGGCAGTGCTCTCAATTCTCAGGGCTGTGTGTATATCCTTCTCGTTCCCAGGGTGCAATTCAGGTGTTATTAGGTCATTTCATCTTTCTTTTTGGAGTTCCAACCACCAAGCAGATTCTGAGAACATGATCATTGGCCAGCTTGACACGAACAGAGAAATGCCCTTTTTAAATATTTTTAAATCCCAGGATATTTTAAACTCATTCATCTGGAGTGTGAGCCATGATCACTTGGTGTTGACAGAACCAGAGATAATCATGCTGGCTGTGCTTTGGGAATCATCCTCAGCTATGAGGAAAAGGGCACAGCATCAGGAGAAAAGAGGAAAGAAAGAAGGAAAGCAGACAGTCTGACAGCAGGGCCATGCCAGTATCCTTGGTGAAACAGAGGCTGCCTAGGATCTGTGAGCCCTCAAAGAAAAGGAAATCACAGGGAATTCAAGGAGGAAATGGAGTAAGGCATTACATCCAGATTAAGACAAAAGAATGCTGTCCCCGGTGCCCAGCCCTATTTCAAAGGAGTCCCCATGGTGGCAGTACAGGGAGCGTGAGAGCAAAGAGATGGAGGGGATTCTCCATCCAGTGGCAGTTCCCATTCTAGGCAGGAATGTCCTACATGGCACTGGCTCTCCTTCCCGCAATGCCAGACCCTGCAGAGGGTATTTGAGGTGACTAGCAGAGCGAAGGCATGGCAGAGGCAGTGCAATGACTGGGATGGGGTGGGAAAGGTGACAGCACTGTCAGGGTGGGGAGAAACTTTTCACACAGTAGCTGTACTGTCCCATCTGCAAGGAGGACCTCACTGCTGAGTTCCTTATAAGCTGGGTGGCAGAGCCCTAGCAATAGCCTGTCTGTTAGGGTGTGAGGCCATCCTGCTCCAGAGTTGCACAAGCTCTGTGCATGAGAGCAGTGGCTGCCTGTCACCACTTTGGGGGACTGGTCCAGTAATAGCTTGCACTGGTAGAAGATGACAATATTGCCTTGGTTTTCAGATGCTGCTGTCTCACTGAGTTAACCTTTCTTCTTTTATTGTTTTTTTGACCCCTTGGGTTTATGATGGTGAGTCAGGAGAAGATGCTGATCATGATCACAAAAAAATGAGTTCTCAGAGTTAGCCAAGCATGATGCTGTCTAGCTAGGGGCACCTTGCAGAAATCGAAGCATGCCCTTGAATGGATGAAGCAACACCTGGCAGAAGGGTTTGTGGTGAATGTCCAGATTTGGTTCACATATTTCTCCCTCACCAAATCCTGCCAGCAGGATTTCCAGCCACAGTGATGATGCTGTTGGCCTTCTGCTCACAGTAATTTTTCCTCTTCAAAACCCAAACCAAAGATAAAGAAAAAATGAATTCAGGATGACCTCAGGCACTGGAGTTCTGGCTCACAGAGCATCTTCAGAAACTTTACTTGGGAATCACATAGTATGCAGTTTTGATCCAAACTAGACACAATAGTTTTTTAATGTTCCTGTTAGCTTTGTTGTTTACTAAAAGCAGTCTCCTGACACTCCCATCTTCCAGTCCTCTTTGTGCACCTTCAATCCCCTGTGGGTCTAAACACTCAGCTTCATATCTCCTCGTTTTTTGGGTTTTTTTTTTTTTGCAAAAGATCTTGCCAACTTAGCTTTTCTTTGGGTAGGCTTCACAGACAGATCTGGGAATCTCAGTTAAAAATTAAAGCCACAGGAGTTCCAGTACCGAGTGCATAAATCCTTTAAGAAAGTTTTCCAGCTCATGCCGAGGTGATTGTTTAGCACCTCTTAAAATTCCAACTACTAGTAACAAGACATCATCCTTTTAGGTAATTGCAGTAAATCAAATGTTCTTATGTTTTTTCTGTACCTCCACTGTGGGATTAGAGCTAAAGGGATAGCTGATGGGACCAAAATATTTCCAGTCTTGAAAAAAGCCTCCATCAGAACATTCAATTTCAACAAGTATCTCAATGACAGATGGGACTTCCCATTACAGGCCACTTCCTCTGTGAAAAGTAATCCACTAATATCGGAAGCACAATGCACGGCCTGTACAGCCTCTCCATGCTCATCTGGTCCCTTTAATACGTCGAATGTGAAATTCCATCTGGTAACCATGTACATTCAAAACACGTTTATGTGGAGACAAATTACATAGCTGTAGGAGGCATTTCAGAAGCTCCATTCACAATGCCATGAAAGACTGCGGGAAATGGGTACAGAAAAGCCTTGCCTTTGAAATAATACCAGTTGCATCCTCTCTCATGTTTGGCAAATGGGGATTTTATGGGACCGTGACAGATAGAGGTGGTGAAGGAATAAGGTTTTGTTCTTTTATTGAGTTGATTATGTCCTGCCCTACTTGCAATAAGGTCTAATGGGCAGCAAAAGAGCAGCTGTCTTGTAGGCTCCTGTCTCTGGTAGCAAGTGGAGGTAGCAGAGGTAGAGGACAAGTGCTGAAAAACCTGGAGGTACTGTATTGGTACATGACTCTCGGTTAGCTACTCTTTGATCTGGTGTACTAAATATGATCCTTTTGGTTCAGCTACTGTGCCTTGATTACAGGCTAAAAGCTGCATGCGTACTTAAATGCGTGAGCAAATATAGTGAACTGTTTCTTGGAAAGAGAGCTCTCACAGTTTAATTTATCTCACTTATCCCTCCAGTCTGGCAGCTTATAAGTAACTGCTATGATCAGAGACAAGTTGTTTCCCATTCTATCTCGAGGCAAATAATAGTTTCACAGAAAGGGATCTGACACTCTCTGTACCTAAGTGTTTCTCACATACAGAACATTTGAAAATCATGATTCAAGTGCTGGGTGTCAGGCAAGTAGTCAGCCTTTGCTTTTTGTGATGAATCTGCTACCTGGACCTGGGCCAGCACGATGTACCATGGATCAGGTACATCCTGTGTTTAATGAGGCAGTGACAACACAACTACCATTGTGTTCTTCATAATAGGAACTAATGGGGCATTGCTGAAGAGTGAATGATGCCATGTATGTAATTGTTAGACGGATGTGTGAGTTTAATAGGGCACAGATTAGAAAGTAATCAATAAGTCTGGACCATAGCCTTAATGGAGCTGATATGGTGGGTAGCAGAACTACCTTTGCAAAACAGCTAAAATTCCCAAATGGGGTTTCCAGATTGCCTTCAAGAGGGACTGAAGAGGATGCCTTATTCCTGAGAAAGCAGGTCCTGGAGGAGGGATTTACAGATGCTCCTGAAAATCTGGGTCTTCCCTAACGTGTGATAATCACCTTTGACTCAGGGACTGGCATCTGTAGTGACACTGCACAAAAGTGACTCTCTTTCTTCACACCAGCTATTTCTGTGCTTGCTGGGATCCCCACAGCCAATTTGTGACCCACCTGGTCTGGTGTGACTTTGCTTAGGAGCTAACACCCGAGCAAGAAGCGTTCATTGCATGGGATGAACGTACAAGCTGTGTTTTTACAGACTGATCTATTTGCTACAAAAATATGTGGGGTTTGAGTGAAAGCCCAACCCAAAGGGCTTTAAAAAAACGCTCTGTTGAAGGTGCATGCATGGGACAAGTCTCCAGTGATACCCCTGGGCTGTGGGAGAGTTGCACCATGGTAGGGTATATCCATCTTCTCTGGACATCAAACTAGAGTGGATCTGTTCCGCTGTGCATGAAGAACTCTTTGTAAAATAATGTGGAAAGAAGCATGTTACATCCTTTTAACTGAATGACACTAGCTTAGGTAACAGTATTTTACTCCCTGTGGTGCTAAGCAAGGCATAAATCCTTTGAGAACTGAAGTAATAGACATAAACCCTCCCCTCTCTTCTTCCCCCTGTGACTCCACTCTTCTCCACTCCTGTATTAATGGATATTTTAAGTCTGGAAGGAATTCAAGAGTCTGTAGTAGGTAGTTAAACATCCAGATGTATCAGTAATAATTATGCTCAGCTTGGGGAGGCGAAGCACTTGAATAACAGGCATGGTTTCCATGGATGGCTACAAGATTATAAACATAAAATTTATAAGTGGAATGGGAACATTTGGTTTATTTTCTCTTCTCTTTACAATCACTGCAGTTTAAATTGAAAACAGTGAAGGGTAGCAGAGCCAGGCAACAACCTGAAGACTGTAAACAAAATAATTCATGTCTTACTGATGGGATATGGTCATATAATCAGTAAATTAATTTAGCCTACTCTAGTTTCGCCATTAACTTTCTATTTTCTCATTTCATTGGCATTTCCCTGCCCAGTTTATGTCTCTCCTCAATACATATTGTGCTATAAACCAGAAGCAAATATCTTGAAGGGTAAATAAAGAGGTAACGAGTCTACAAAAAAGATGTTATTGAGGTACATTAACTCCTACTTACTATCTTTTAAACTTTTCTTGATCCAAGATTCATTTTTACTATTTGATCCATTTCCAATATAAAAATAAAATGCCAAGACATTAGATTTTTACACTCTGTCCTTAGTACCTAACAGCACCAAATGTTTCCCTGAGACGAGACAAGTATTTACAACCCGGAAAGGAAGGCAAGGCTTGCAAGCCTGAGGGTATGAAATCAGGGTGACTCAGAACAGAAGCTGGAAAATCACTTCAAAAGGTCTTCCTAGAGATGTCTTGGACAGTTGTTGATGTAAGCCATGGTCTGGCAAGACAGGAGCCAATAATTCATATTGATTTAAAGCCATCTTTGCAACAAAACAAAGCAGACACCTGATATCCATGTGCAAAACCTGTTTGTGCAATAGCACATCTGTGAACGTGTGCAATTAGTGCAATTAGATAGCAATTTATATGTAAATGCCCTTCCAGTCAAATGTGCCTTTACTTAATTTGTGTATGCACTAGAATATAATTTCAGAGGTTTTTTCTGCATTTTCAAGATCTGCCCCTTAATAACTGAAGGCAAGTGTTCACACAATGCAAAACACATTTTAATCACCAGCTTGCAGCGCTCTGACATGGCAAGAGCAGGAGCCAGTGAGGTGCCAGGACAAGGAGTTTGTCCCTGGGCGCAGTAGGGTGCAGTGCCACTCCCTTGGATCTGTGTCGGGGGGAGCAGGATTTGGCTCACAATATCCGGGTTGCCCTCTGGCTGGGCTGCTCTCTTCCACTAGCTCTTCAAGCAGTGAGGTCTGTGAGATGAGCCAGCCCAATGCCATGGCCAGACCCTACTGACTATCCAAATGCCTCCTCCTCCTGCCTTTGCACAGGAAGGGTGCTTGGGGATCTCTCCCCCAGTCCCAAACCCTGACCCATCACTGCCATGTATGAATTCAGGGTCGTTTCAGGAACCCCAGTGATGTGGGTACAACCTGTCTGAGTGAAGTGTGATGTCCCGGGAGCCAAAACCTGGATCAGATTTGGGCTCTGGTCTTCTACAAGAATGCAGTTTGGGTGGTAAAGCTGGGAGCTTGTACAGAGAGAAGTGATTATAGGCCGTTACTGTTCTGAGAAAGACTAGGATGTTACTCAGGATGCAAGAGTTGGTTCTCACCCACTGTCCTTAGGTGACTGCCAATTCCTCACTGGCAAAAAAATTACACAGTAATACTCCTTTGTGTCTTTGACATGCACCCAAGGACAAGAGGACCTCAGCCTCTCCAGCTGCAAGAAAAATACAACCTCTTTACCCGTCTCTGCCTTTACCAGCTGAGGAATTTTGGTTGGTAAATCACGTAGGTCCATGATAATTGGCAGTGCATATCAAGAGGTTAGATGAGCTAAAATATGACCTCTTCTTCTGACAGAGGTTAGACCAGGCTGCTGAAGTCTGTGCACACAGAGGGGATAAGAAGCAGTTGTGTAAGTACAATATGCAACTTGTACACACAGGTTTACCAAGAAGAGGATAAATTTTAATAGCAGGAATATTTTAACTGTTCAACATGTAAACAGCATTCTGGGCTGATCTGATCAATGCTGCTTTGCAGACCACATTTGGTATGGTGCTATATATAGTGTTCCTGGAGTTTTATTTAATAGGACGGTACATTTGATCCTAATGTGCCGTCTCAGAAGTAATGAAGCAGAAAAGATCTTTATCTTCTGTGAAAGTTGCAGTTATTGGCAACCATTCAGAAAAAAAATAAAAGTAATTGCACAATCTTTGGAGATATTGTACTGCTAACTGATTTTAGTGCAAAGCTTGGGTGGCTTTCATTCTGAGTTAATCAGGCAATGGACCATATACGTTGCAAATACATCACTTTCAGACAATCTCCACATATTGACAAATACAATTGCTGGGGCTGCTGCCTGAACGAAAGCTTTCTGTATCTTGGGATCCCTCTTTTGGAGCAAAATAAATAAATAAATGAGTAGAAGAAGGAACACTCTTAACAATGTGCTAAAAGCATCCCTCTTGCTAGAGTACAACATGGTTTGCCATTCAGTTGCATTATTTTTGAAAAACTGATGCAGACGGCACAGGAACTCATACATTTGTGATTGCTCAACAAGCTAAATATAGAGTTGGGAGTGAAGATGGGGGCCTAAATTCAGAAGAAGGACTCAGTGATGCAGTGATTACATTTTAGTGCTGCTACCTGTAACACAGGAGCTAGACATCTTAAATATAGCATGAGGAGACCTCACTGCCTGCTAGCCCCAAAGTGTGCATGGGTCAAGTTGCTGCTTAATAGTAGTGTTTATAAAAAATCAAACCAGGAGCTGCTGAAATGACAGAAGGTGCTGGAGATAGGTCTGCAGGGTTAGCTCTGCCCCCTGAAGATGTTTCTACATGACTCCAGGATGGTGGAGGCTTCTTTCTCCAATCAGGATGCACTGAGTGTTCGCATCCACCCTCCAAGGAGAGCATGTAAGCCATTGGGTTGCATCCACGCTGAGAGAAGGAGGCAGCACCAGGGTCTGCAGCTAGGCAGTAAGTTTCCACTGCACCCTCAGTCTCAAGCTAAGTAAGCATGGGAAGGAAACTGCAGGGAATTTTAGGATTTTGAGAAGCTACATTTTGAGTTTATGCCCCAAAATGCTACTGCAGTTGCTTACATCCCTCTTGTGAATCTAGTTCCATAAACTCTGAACAGTAGGCTATCCTGAGGGTTGGATGAGCTCACACTTCTCTCTCCCTGAGGACTTTCAGGCTTCATTTTCTGAATGGCAGAAGCCCAGGACTATATGCCCAAATATATGTGTAATTATGTATTATGCACACAAGGCTGTGTGACAGATGTGTGCATGGAAAAGCAGTACCACAACACCCCCCTTTGATGCCTTGCCCTGGAGTCACAAAGGCATCTATGGGGACAGCTGCATTCGTGTTACAAAATCAGCTGAGAAATAATCAGGAGGTACCAGTGGATGGATGGTTTCATTGTTGCTGGTAGAAGTTGCAGAGCCCCTTCTCTGCTTTCTGGCAGGGCTAGTTTCCCCACTGTTCCTTCACTTTCTGCTGCTATGTTTGTTGCACTCAAGATTTGTCCAGCCTGCAAACATGAGGAGCTCCTGGCCCATGGACACTGAGGTCATCTGCTTCAGGCCACGCCTTGCCCCACATGATCAGACTATTATTTGTCACCTAGGAAGATTACCAATAATTCATTGGAAAGACAATGAACAGAGATTGCACAACAGGACCTGTTATCAAATGGTCACAAGAGCTCTATCTCACAGGGTCACGGGTAGAAAGTCCACTTTCAACAATGTTCCCTAAAAGATATTTGGAATCAACCTGAATCCCTTTGTCTACCTATAATTCATTTTTGGGTCAGCTCAATAGGTCTTTGAAAATAATGTAGTTTGGAAAGGCCTTCTGAAAGTCTCCTGTCCCACTTCCAACTCAGAGCAAGGCCCACCTCTAAGTTAGGTGAGGCTGCTCAGGGCCACGTTCAGTCAAGTTTTAAAAAATTTCTAAGGATGGAGATTCTTGGTGTCTGACTTCCAGCTTACACACAACACATGTAATATGAAATGCCCCCTTGTGTGTTTACACTTCCCGACTTGCACAGTGTAGACTTTCACCCAGAATTTGGTAAATTGGCCTAGTTAGAAGATTTGCTGATGTTGCAAAGGCTGTGGGAATAACCCTTCTCACAGAAACTACCAAAAAAAGTAGCACAAAGACTACTCCTTCCCAACATGCAAGAAGCCAAACGAACAGCATGTTGTTGGCAAAGTTCAACTAGCAATGTCCTCAAAACAGAGGCACAGCCAGCGTTGGCACCATGGGCAAGGGTCTGCCTTGGAAAATGAGACCATGGGCTTCATGACAGGAATCTGCAGTGCCTTATTCTTCCCCAGGCTTTATCACAACACGGAAGTAAGGGGTTTGTGCCTCTGCTTCACCGTCCTTAGAAAGGGTACAACATGACGTGCAGATCTTTCCATGAGTAGTGCCCTGCTGAGGCACATGAGCAGTGGTGGAGACGGAAAATATTTTATTTTACAATGGAAACTTTATGTAACGAGAATGGTAAAGAATGGGCTATTACCTAGCAACATGAAACCTCTAGGTTTCCAACTGATGAGTTAACTTCCCTGCCTCTCTCTCTTGAAGATACCTCTGTTCAGCAGCATTAAGAACTGCCTTCAAGTACAATCCTAAAATCTTAAGTGAAAAACATCCTAAAAGGGAAAATGATATCCCACATGCTAAATCTTGTGTCATCTTTCACACCTCATTAACTGCTTGGCCACAGGGCTGTTCACAGTCCTGGAAATGGGGTACCTGCACTCAGCATCCTTCACTATGGGGAGTCCTGGATGAGCATGAAACTCATCCTCCACGGAGCTTGGAGTAGATGCAGGTCTCTACAGCCTGCTCAAGCTCTTCTGTCTTTTCGAGGGTATTTCCTGGGAGTTTTGGGGGCTCTGCTGATTTGAATTGTGTTACTGTGAGGCTCTCCACAGGCACTGCGACACGTTCAGCAGCTTCCCCCCACTCTGTTTTGTCATGTAAATGTCAACATGAATCATCAGGACAGAAGCAAAAGTATCAAAATGGCTGGGTTTCCTGCCCCAGCAGTGACATTTAGAGCATTATTCAAGGCAGCGATCTTGAGTGTGGGGACTTGCAGGAGCTTGTCAAAGAATCCGAATCACTTGTGAGGAGCCTCATCAGAAGACATGCGGTAAAGGGCACCCGATAAACAAAACTGTGCCTAAATGAGGGTTTTTCAGCCTGACTCACAGCACACACATCTTCCCTGAGGTGTTTCCAGAGACCTCTCACCGTTTCCCTGCCCTGTGCTACCACAGCGCATCAGGGCAGCTTGACTGCAGCTCTGGCCACTTTGGGCTGTTCACGTAGCTCTTCATGAGTGCTTGTGGAGGACAGATATAAACCACCCACTTCATTATATTCTCACCCTAAAGACTCCAGACACCACACCAGCACAGCCCAGCCTCGGCCCATGTTCCCAAGCACCCAGCTGGGGGGACTCCGTCTCCCACCCTGCTGGCACTGCCTTGCTCTTGAATCGTGATGGTAACTCATTGATTTTTCTTTGGGAGAATGGCTGTCCCAGTTAATCCATGTATTTAGCAAGAAGGATGTTGCTGAACTGGGAGAGTTGTTTACCATTTTCTTGGGGTGAATTATGTAAAAGAGCTTCTGTGCTCCTACTCCCTGCCTCCAGCGCTCAAGCTTTGGTTGCCATCTCAGTGGTCCCAGTGAAACCCATGTTTTTCAGGGGTTTATTATAAAGAATGACAAAATTCCCTTTGGGGCAGTAGCTCAGCAAACACTTAATCAACACGAAGGGGACTAAGTTTTAAATGATCTATTTTCAATCATCTTCTCCCTCAGATACACTCCTCTTCCAAGATTTAAATGAAGAAAGACTTTTTAGGGAAACTAAATTAAAAATAAAAAACCTCCCTCCAGCCCCCATACCAGGAATTATTTCTTCCATCCTAAAAACTTGGTACAGTCACTCACTGGAGCGAACCGAGCTGAGCAACACAGTCTAAAATCAGTAAAAGCTCCCTTAGGCAACATCTTTTATGTTCACTATTTTCTTCTCTGAAACTTCTCTCTGTGATTTGTGGCGAAGGAATCTTTCTCTATTTTTAATCACCTTCATCATCATCTCTGCTCTATCCTTCTCTTCCTGGCTCAGAGACTCCTTCTCGGGAGCTGCCTGACTGTCTGTCTGTCGGTCACGGCAAGCTGGTGCATTTTTAAGAGTGACAGATTGCCAGTTGGAAGGAAGGCATAGTCTGGGAGTGCAGTTTTTAGATGATAATAACTATTTCATCAACATCAGTTCTTCTGTTTTACAAAGCGTAATTCATAAAAAAGAAAAGCCTCTTGGAGATTCTCACAATACATAAAAGCATATAAATAAAATATAAATGAAGAAAACAAGACATGTTAATTACATACAGCAGAACAGGCTCACGTAAAAAGCTTGCTTGTCAGTTTTGATCTCAGGTTTGCGGATGAAATACTGCTTTTTATGGCTGGTGGAAGCAAGTTGGAGAATAATCCTATCCAGACATGAAAGGCCAGTGTGGTTTGAGCCTGGACAATAGGGCCACCCAAAGGCCCTGGGGTTATGTGGACAGGAAAGCCAAGGGGAACAGAACTTGAGGACGCTGGACTGCAGAGAAAGAAAGATGATTTATCCATTTCAAGGTGGGATGGAGACTTTCGAAATTCAATGGAGTCTGAGCATAGAGCTGGCAAAGGAGGCACAAAGCAGGGAAGATGGGATGAGCACATTTGCAGTTAGCCAGAAGCTGGACAGATGCCTTTGTGCACAGGAAGAAAATGAATGTAAGGAAGGGACCACAAGTGTAATTAAGCCTGGAAACACTGGTGTATGAATCAATGTCTCTATGAGACATGGAGAAGCTCTGACAAGAGCCACAGGGGCTAGCAATAATTCATAAGTGGTACAAAACGAAGCTGGCCGTGCAATTGATACCGAGTCAGAGCACACGTTTACTCCAGGAGAACATGAAGCTAGGAGTATGGAAAAGCAGATACAAACTGCCCCACTAAACCCTCCAGCTTGGGGCACATATAGCCGACCACCACAAGGGGCATCTCCCACAGAGGACACCCTGTGAGGCTAACACCCTGCCTCTTTGCATGCCCACACCACTCCTGGGGGGCTCTTCCCCAGCTCTAGCACTGCTGGCAGCATGGTGGGATGAGCTGTGTTTGCAGAAGGATGGGGGTGGGGGGTAGATGGTTAAAGAGAGCGGCAGGAGGGGAAGAGTTGAAGGGCTGAGTTAAAGCAACAAGAGGGACCAGAGGTTAACAGAGTGGAGTCCTAAGGCAGAGGACTGACTGCAGCAGATGCCACCGCTCCTGGGGTGCTTGGAGGAGTCCTGAACCCAGAAGGTTGCTGCTGTCTTGTTTTCATGCCATGGGACTAAAGGAGCATAGTGGTGGCGCTGCTTGGCAATGAGCGTACTCAGCCATGAGGGCTTGGGAAACAGGGAATGCTACACTAAAAGCAAACATGAAGACAGTGTCTGGGGAGAATAACCCAGTGTCTGGGGAGAATAACCCCGGCCACGCAGGAATAAACGCTGTGGAGCAGATCTAGACTAGGCAGTCACAAAGTGCAGACTTGACATGACTTCTACCACAGCAAAGACAAAATTTGACCTATATTCTCCATGTCTTGGGCCCCAGCAACATTTGGAAGGTTCCTATACCATATAGAGAGGCCTTTGAAAAATGCTGTGCCATCGTTTACCTTGCATGCAGGCACAGAAATTCAGATTCTCATAATTTGTGAGGGTAGACCCAGAGGCTATCGCTGTGACTATCAGTATGTGCGGGATATGTGGATAAACATATGATCAAATGAGTGTCACAGCTCCCTGGTGTTATGCCAGAAAGCATCTGTGTCAGCTGCTGGCAGTGACTTTTGCAAACTTGCGGGTCTCTGTATCCCTGAGTTTATCAAAGATCATACAGCAGCCAACAGCCTATCGCAGCTTAAAGACCAAATAAATCTGTGGCTTGTCTCCCAAGGTCTTTCCTCTGGCGCTCTTATCTCTGCCAAGAGAAGCAGAGATGGAGGAGGGCGGTGGGATCACACACAGGCTGTTGCCTTGTACGTGCTGTCTGAACCCCCTGGGCTGCCCGTCTTGTGGGTGTGAAGATGTTATAAATGCCTGGCGAGGGCTGAGGAGTCAGCATGAGGCTCCGCTTCTCTGTAATGGCCACAGGAGTCTCTGGGAGGGACTTTTCCATCTTGGCAAAACAGAAGTGAGAGGGAGTATTTTTCGGTTGTGGAGATGGCTGTGGTGGAGGGTTGGGGTACAAGCAGTGCCCTACACCGATCTTTGCTGCCTTGAGGACCTGCTAGATATAGGTTCAGTAGTGGTTTTGCTTCATTCTTCTGGCTATTCTGGATGTAACTACCCTGTTTGTATAGCTGGCAGGGGCATTTTGTGCATTTTCTTTCAACGTTAATACTACTGTGTCAGCAGCACCACTGGGGAGCAATTTCAGAGAAAGCCTTATTTGGGTGAAAAAATTGCAGGCATCTAAAAACACGAAATGCATTCAGACTCATTATGGTTATGAAAGCTTTTTTCAAATTCTGAAATGGTTTGAAGTTAATGCAGTTTTATTGAAAACATTGTAAAAAATGACGAAAAAATTGAAATGAACAACTCTATTTTGGGCCAAACAAAACATTCAGTTTTCCCCACAAAGATTTTTTCCTATATTTACTGGTTGAACCACCAGTGGGTGGCTTAGATCATGAAACCCAGCTGCTGTAGAGCAAGATCTGTTGGCATGTGGACTTTGTGGCCGTTCAGGATGTTAGCGGGGAGGGACCTGCATGGTGGGTACTACTGCAGCTGCAGAAATACGAAGTTTGTGTACCTACAGCTGTGGGTATCTGTGCTAGGGCACCAGTACCCAAAGCTGGGCATTGCCTGATGTATGTCAATGGCTGCACATAAAATCCTTCCCTGTGCTGTGCAGAGTCTCTTTATGGTGGCATACAAAGTGTATGAAGGCAGCAAAGAGTTTGCATCTCCAACAGTTGCCACGTAAACTTCCACCTCTAACAAATAACAATCCCAAGTGATGCGAAAGCTGATAAAATGAACATTCACACTTCAGGTTTCTGCAAAACCCATGACAGGTCTTGCTACAAAATCCTGCAGAGATGCACAAGGATTTGAAAATTATACCCGTTACCGAAAGATGATCAGGTTGAACAGGGAAAATTTCAGACATAACCAGGTTCCAGGCAATTAATATTTATAATATAGAAAATTGCAGAAAATTAGACAGAAATTTCAAGCTGAGATGTGAAAAATTTAATCTGCAGAAAGACAAAACAGATGTTCCTGCCCATTCACAACCCATTTTGGAGTAAAACCCTGAATGTCTCTTTGCTGGCAGCAGAACTGCCATTGCTTCAGTCTTGAACTCCACAAATCCAGAAGCCTAGGGTGGGAAGGGGCAGATTTCTCCTCCAAACTGGAGAAATATTAGCAGATCCTGAGATATGATGTGGTGAGTATCACATAATTTTAGATCGGGGGTAAAAAGGAAGCAGCGATATATCATCAGCTGCTTTTATTCTTCCTGTGTCTAAAGGATGAGCCTAAGCCGGGAAGCTCAGCCGAGCTGTGGATGGCACAAGCATATCCGGGCCAACAGCAGCCCCCAGCTGGGCTGCATTTGGCAAATGCCTGTTTAAATGCTGTTAAACTACTGCCAGTTTGAGAAACCCCTGTGGGTCTCAGGTTGTGAAGTGCAAAGACTCCCTCAGCACTAACTGCTGTCAAATATTAATGCTGTTCCCCTTCCAGCTCTTATTCACAACAAATTTTCATTGCAGCAGGAAATGTTGCTACCCACCAGCTAGTCTGAATAGCAAAAATGTGGGATTAATTGACAGCTGTAAGACTAAACAAGGAGGCTTCTAAGAAGATACCATTCCCTGCCACAGAAGATGCTATCAGTCCAGACACAAATAGCACTGAGGTATAGGGAACATGCCTTCATAAACAAGACTTCAGTATGAAGGAAAGGAGGCTTCTGGTCAGAAATCCCACAGCCTCTTGACAATGCTTAGCCTCTCCTGCCTTGGACAGAGGTGACAACACACATGCCCCATCAGCATACTGTGTTCCCCTGCCTCAAGCAACCAAACTCTACTAGCCCAAGCAGGCTGGAGCAGATGTTCTCCAGCATGGTCCATCAACTTGCTACCTGTCCTCCCCCATGGCTGGGCCCTGGGACACCTGCAAAGCTGCAGCCGTGGAAGAAACCCCTGACCTGCTCCAGCCCCACGAACAGCACTGCAGGTTATCCTGGATAATGCAGAAATCCCCATGCTGCAGCCCCCAAGACCCTGGTGCACACTGCAGCAACTTCTCCCCTCCCACACATCCTTTGTGCTCCTCCCTGCAAGGGGGCAGAGCCCTTTGCTACAGGTGCAGGGCTGCAGAGAACATGAAGAGCTGATCAGGCCAAATCCCAGGGTTACTCTTGTTCTTGGCCACCCCCCACCTTGCACTGTACTGGTCTGTATTCCCTCTAGCTTGGCAGCCTGGTCTTGTTCTCAAGCCCAGGACCTGAGCCACACAAGGGTGTCAGGGAAGTAAAACCTCACCAGGGGCCAAATCCAGGCCTGACCCTTTGGATCAGGATCTGATCTCACTTACCTGAATGCGTATCTGAGGTCTGTCTTGCTAAAAGTCTAATTCACTCTGGAGAGGAAGAGCAGTAGGCATTTTTTCTCCAGCATCTTTCTGCCCCTGAGGGTTCACCTCCTTTCACCTGCCCTCTGTGTGCATGCTGGCTCTGCTTGGTAACAGTAATACCCTTCTTTCAGCCCCCATGGAGGGATGGGGCTGTGTAAAGGGTGCTAGTTTGCTGAAGGGAGAACAAATCATGCTGAAGTCCTAGCTACACGAAAGACCTCTCCCTCCTGAACAGCAGCTGCAGTTACTGAGCTGCAAGCATGCTGTAGGACATGGGCCAAGACTGAGCAGATTGTGATGCTGTATAGGCAGACCTTTTCTGCAACCAAGCAAACCCGAAATAACAGGGTGCATGAGTCCATCCTCCCTCTTTACAGCAGCCTTCATTTCCTTGTGACTCATTCAGTCTGGGTAATGAATTTTCTTTATTAGTCAGAAATCAATTCCTCCTACTCCTGACCAGTAGACGATGCACTGTGCCATATTATGTTATCTGTACTTCTGTCTGGCCTGCCAGAGAATGCAGTAGTGACTGGAAATTTCAAGCTGAAGATGCTTGGGAGGCAGTGAGAGCAGAATGGCCTGTGCTCTCTCCTCCACAAACATCAGAACTACCCATTTCATTATTTGACTATAAATTTCAGATTTAATCCCACTTGCTTTCTCAGGGTGAAGCACCATTAGAAATCATTGCTTGAGTAGAGAGGACTGGGTGGAGACATGCGTGTTTGCTTTATGTAGCCTGGAAAATGCAAGGAAAACCTTTATATTTTCAGTGGTAGTTATAGCGTATAACTGGTGAGTATCTTTGCCCGCATATCACTTCACTCCTCTTGCAACACTCAAAAAAAAGATCTAGTGTTACAGATTCTCCTTATAATGCGCATTTGCACTTTTCTATAAGTATGTCTGCGTCTGAACATTACAGATATTCACAGTTATGCTCTATGTGTAAATGCTGCAATGTAGAAATGTTATAAAATCCCATGGAGAACCACAATGGTTTGTTGAACATACACAACTGCAGTGTCCCAGGGACTTGTGCAACACATCTAACCAAGTCCTGGAGAGCCATCCACCACCTACATGCCACCGCACGCAACCAGCCCAGCCCCAGGAGTGATGCCTTCAGCTCTTTCCTGCTTTCTTTCTTTGTTACCTACAAAATGCTTCTGGCTCCCACTGCTGAGTGTCAGGAAGTACAATCACTTAGGGCAAAACTGGGCAAATTCTGGAACAGTGGGGTCTGCAAGGTAAATGTGGGTCTGCAAGGCCAAAAGGTCCCTGCTGTTAAAAAACTAGTTCAAGGGCTTCCTTTGACCACAGTGGAAACAGGGGTCAGGAAACAAATTATAAACTCAGAAAGAGAAATTATGAACTCAACTAGTTCTATTCATTGCTGTGTGCTTCTTCACAGTAAGAACTATGAACTTGTGAGGTTTTCATATTCAAGGCACCCAAAATTCATGTAGAAGCCAAGAAACGAAAGGACGGGTCCTAAATACATACTGACTGCTCATTAGAGGGTTATGTGCTTCAGACCTAAATACTGCAGTAGCTCTGCTGGGAAACTGCAGTGATCTGGGCTATTGCAGTCTGCTTTGGAAAATCAGTCCCAGCAGAACAGGCACTAAGAAGAGGTTCAGCCATTCCTGCCTGGGAACACGCGAGTAGAAAAGGTGTCAGTAGGGATGCAAAAGGTGGTTATTTGTACTAAATTTTTGATGCTTTTGAAGGAATGCACCTGAACAGCCTTGTGAAGGATGAATATAGACAGCCTAGCAGAATGGAGAAAAGGAAAGCTCTCTTCTGCAAAGAAGAGGCAATTTTGTGGGGAAAAAAAAAAAAAAAAAAAAGAAAATAAAATAGAAGGTGTAAATAGCTGGATCTGAATGAGACAGTGATAATTTTTTTTACAGGCAATAGTGAGGGGTCTGTAAGCCTGTACTTTGCAGTAAAGAAGAAAGAAATCACACTGTTCTACAAACAGCAGCAAGGGTTTCCCAGAAAGCCCAGAAGAGCTCATAATCCTGGATGGCAGGTTGTTCCAGCACTGTCCCGCTGTGTCGGGGTAACCAGGTGCCATTAAGGCATTAACAGAGCTGCAGATTATGAGGTCGGAGGGAACACTCTGATCAGAACAAGATACTTGAGAAAATATTCACTGTCCAAGGTGAATCACTTTCAAAAGAGAATTAATGTTAAGGAAGCTCTGAAGACCTCCAGCAAAAATAATCTCCAGAAGCCTGGTGCAGTAAGCTGGAGAGGAGCAAGGAAGCTGTTTATATATAGGGTTCAGCAGCCTTGCCTGGTGATTTGTAATACTGCTAGTACATATCATCCCATGTGTGAATCCATGTGAAGAATCTAGTCCTGTATCTGGGTTTAACAGGAGACATGCGGAGCCTTGCTGGAATTGGTGAAGTCCAGGGAAAAGGAGCCTTTTATCTCACCGACCTTCCTGCTGCTTGTGCTGGTGCATTCCACAGCCCTGTTCTCCCATGTCCCAACTTGTTGTATGTCCTGCTCGCTGGTCCTTTGCCCTGTGCATGTTCAAGTACCAGCCCTCTGGCATTGCGGGAATGCTGAAGACCAGCAACTGCCCAAGAAGCAGCTACCATAAGACCACGTACACCTTAGCACTTGAAGTGTGTCATGCCCTGTGACTTCTCCATCATCCTAGAGGTGGCAGTTCAGCTGAATGCCAAGTCCCGAGCCTGGAGGAACAGCTTCCAGCTCTTTGTAGACTCCATGCAATGTAGACCTGGGGGCCTGCCAACAAAGAACAGGCCAACTAAGCGTGACAAAGCCATTCAGTATGGGAAAAAGGATTGCCAGGATATTTGGAAGCTGGCAGTCCCGAGCTCTGCTGTAGTTGCTCACCTGTCAGATGGCCCCACACATAGGCAAGAATTTAAAATATGACCCCATGTGGGGTCTCACAGGTTGGGAGAGATGAAAGTGGATTCATCTGCATGCACAATGCAGTGGAGTTCCTACCCACATGTGTATTCATACACGGGAGCAGCAGATTGAAAACCACGTTGCTAAAGATTTTCAGTACTCACTTCCATCTCTGTGGCATTATTTTATTCCATCTAATCAGAGCAGATGTATTTTTGCTGCTGCAATAAATTGCCCAGTCTCTGATACATGTCTGAGAGATATACATAGATGCTTGACAGTGAATTCAGTTTCTAGTCTGTGTTAAGAATTACAGGCCTAAGGGACTCCAGACCAGAAGATCATTCTTTCTGTAAGCTGGTTTTCTTCTGTTCGATAACAATCCTGGAAAGGTGAGACATGGACACACACTGGAGTTTTCACCAAGGGCAGGATGTATCAGCATTTGTGCCACAGAGTACCTTCAAAACCAAGGAATCATACCAGCTTCTAAAAGAGCCATCTTTAGGAAAGGTCTTAAAAAAAAAAAAAAAATTAATTTTATTCACAACTTGAATACAGGGTAGAGGTTGAATTTCCAGATTAGATGTGGTTAGATTTTGGGGCCTCAGCCTTTCTTTCATCTGGATTTATGAGGTTCTTGATTCAATCGGCACCTATTTGGATAACTCATTTTGCAAGATTTCTCAGAAGCCGTCAGAGGTGAAAACATCTCTGTGAATGGCATTGCTCAGAACGGCTATCGTTTCTCCCTAGCCTCTGTTGCAGGGATGCCAACATCTCAGAGATGGCTGAACCCTGGGATCAGGCTGGCTTCAGTGGTTAACAGTCCTTGAGAATTTTGTGGAATGCTGGAAATCACTAAGGAGCCAAGTGGCTTTACATTTACATCTCTGACCTGACCAGGGCTTGCTCCTGAGTCCCCATTCCCTGGCAGAAATCTGAATCTATTTTTTTTTACTTTGACCAGAGCTGGGTGAGCAGAGCCACCATCCCAGAGAGGGCAGCTACAGGCAGGGGATTGCTCATGAAGACATTTTGTTTTTCTTTCACAAACCAGTTCCTGGTGCAGGTATTTAGGGAACAAACAGTCCTTTTGTAGACCAAATATAAGTGGTTTGTCATTATCTTGAGAACAAACTGTTTGTTTCTACAGTTGTAAACACACTGAGGACAGCTATTTAGTCCTGCCACTACAATTAATAGTAATTTAGGTCATATTCACAAGAGGTTAATGTCTTCTCAATATATACTGTCTGTAGATCTAATCTCCCAGAGTTGGTAGCTGTCCTGGTAACTAAAGGATAGAAGAAAAAAAGATGATGTACCACTTCTTTAAAACACACAAGTTATACAACAAAATGCAGAGAAAATGCTGCAAACAAGCAGCTCCTTTTCGTCCATGTGTACGTATGTGTGTGTTACAGAGGCAGAAAATATACCCATGGTTTCCTGACAGAATGTTTCTCGTCAGACATCAAAGAGGCTAAGAGTTTATTTAACTGAACATAATAAGAGGAATTTGCAAAGCACATGTTTTCACTCCCCACCCCCCCACCCCCAGCAATCTTACAAATGTAAACTCTTCTTTCTCCCTGTCCCTTCCCTCTCTGAAATCAGACACTGTCATACATAACATTGTGTGCTAATTTTTCTCCTCTCAAAATATTTTCCAGCAGGAGCCATAGATTTGTGGGAGGGAAGAAGTCCTCTTCTAAGTGGTAGTGATCTCACTGTCTCTCGCTATGTTTCTGGGTCACCAGGGATCTGACTTAGGCACTAAAAGAAGAAAATAAGTCAACTTCTCCAGTTACAGACTGGAATTGCACTTCTTGGCTTTCTTGGCTAGCCCAGCCATTGGCCTGAGTGTTCCAGCATGGTTGAACAGCCCACAGAACTGGGACAGCGAGCAAATGTGACCCATGTACAAGCACGTTGGTTGCTTGATATCAAACCCCAAATTTCCTGACCTGTATGGAAAGGCCCCTTTGAGGTCTGCAGGTGGGTGTGTTTGCACAAGAAAAGGAAAAATCCCAGGATTTAAACAACATAAGGCTGCAACATTGGCCCTGGCCCTCACTGTTCATAGTTACACAGGCTCAGCACTTCCATTCATCTATCTGTCAATGTTTTGGGGCTGTTTCTCTTTCCAATCAATCAGCTCTAAAACACGAGTGATAATAGTAGCTGACATCCTGACCTTTTAGGGTGGAGAAGAGGCAAAAAAGTCCCTGTAGCAGATTGCAAAAAGCACAGTTCTGCTTTTCCAGTGCCTATTAGCCACATGTTTTATACTAAATGAGAAGCAACTGGAAAGACCCAAAGAAACAGTGGATTGCAAGGGGATGGAGGTTTGGTGCTGGTGCAAATATGGCAAATGTAGAAGGCAGTTGTCATATTGGGATGTACAACAGAAGCATACCTGGAAGGCAGCAAGAGCAATTCCTCAGCTTGACTCAGCACTGGTGGATCCCCAGGTGTCTTTTGTTATCCAGGAAAGTCCAAGAAAAAAGGGATCTAAGAGAGAGCCCAGATGAGAGAACCTGAAGTGGGCAGAGGAGACAAAAAGCTTCATGAAAGATGTAACAACTGAGATTATTTACTCTGCACCTATATCTCTTAGCCTGTTGCTAGCAAAGGATCACCCAAGCCTTCTGAGAGAAATCCAAGGGGTGTGCTTGTACTTGACTATTATTTGGCAGTTGGAGAATAATAAATACTTAGCTTTCAGATAAGCAAAATGTTATTGTTTTATAAAATCATAATTTGAGTGTTGTAATTAAATGCATTTTAATTAGGCATAGCAAATTACGCCTACAAGTCAGCACTAACAATGACTTGTCATCTGCATGGGAATGTGCTCCAAAGAAGGAAAGGGACTCTGCAAGCAGTTTTTCACTATTATTTTTTAGACTATTTTCTATAGCTCTCTGGACTGTTGGTGAGCCACAAACCTGCATCTGAGTAAACCTATCTATGGGGAGGAAAAATACGGGAAATGTCCTCAAACAGGAAAAGAGTTGCAAAAAGGAACATAACCATCTATTCTCCATGTCTGTGGTGGAGATGACAGAAGTCAATGGTCTTCTCTCACTCTGGGAAGGGTCACTAACGTAGACAAGGTATAATGAAAAATGGCTTTTGACTCTGAGGATAGTGAAGCACTGGGTTAGATCACCCAGCGGGGCTGGGGGGTGAGGGAGAGGATGTGGCTGGGAGTGTCTATTACTGAATTGTAAAAGAAATAGGTTAGATAGGCTTCTGTTAGAAATAACAAACAAGAAGGTGATCTTGTTTAGGATCAGCATTGTGAGGTCCCTTCTAGCACTTTATGCTAAAATGGAAAACTTTTGAGGTGCCTTGTGTGACCATGTCTTGGATGCCTGATTCGTGGCCAGCTCATACAGATGACTGCTCATCTCATACCTTCCACTCACTCCTTTGGCATTTAGTAGGCAAGATCTGGATTCCAGGGCAATAAAATCTGCTGAACCCTTTGGCTTTGCAATGTGCAGGAGACTCCACAACCTGGATCAGAGTCTGGTCCTTCACCTTTAAAATGCAAGGAGATTTCACCTGGCAAGTCTGCCATCTCCCTTGCAGGTTTGTGAGTGCACTGGCAAGCACGCAGAAAAGTCAGTGAGCAGCGGGCAGCTGTACTGCTGCATACAGAAGGGAGAAATCCCTGACGGCTGGCTCACGCAGTCCTGAGAGAAACACTATCCATTTGGGTCTAATTTAAGATTACCCCACTCACTTCAGAAAATCCTGTTTATTTTTCCATTAATTTTTTTGACCACAGAATAATTTTTAACCTAGTTTGCAGTCAGATGCCTAGAACAGTACTGCTGCCCATGGAGCACACTGCCCCTGGTGAACAGTTTGCCCTCATGGGAGGTGGGGGGACAAGGACACAAAGACAAGGTCCCACCAGATCACCTTTGTCCCAAGCCAGCTGCTCACCTTTGTTCTGCCTGATTCATTCCTTACTGCCATCCCCTCAGGGTCTCCAGCCCCAGCACCTCATATGTTTTTAGGGGAAAAAATTTCCATAACAGGAAGAACTTTCCATTAACCTCTGGTGGCTGATAGAAGAAAGAGAGAGAGGAGAGACACGTCACTGTGCTGGCCGCTGTCACTTGTCCACATGTACAGAAGCTCTGGTGGTACCACCCTGGGTTTTCTGACTATCCTGCCTGGCTCTTACTTAAAGCCACTGAGGACTTTGCCTTCCAGTGCAGTGGAAGTGGAATACTTCCATAATGATGCTCCAATAGGTACTGTCTTGTTCTCAGATTCCTGTGTTCATCCTGTACCAAGAACAAGGCCACTTGGGAAAGCCTGGATTCACCACAAGCCTTTACAAGCCAACATGAGGAAGATTTTAAACTTCCTGGGGCAATATATTTTACAGGATTTTTTTCTATGAAAACATTAATATTGGGCCCAGGCTGTTCTCCCCTCTGTGGGTGAGATCACCATTATAACCTTTGTATAATCTATGTATTCATACCAGGAGGAGATGAGTGAAAGAGGTGACTTGTAGGTAACATTCCCACCAACACTGCTGCTACTTTCACAGTGCAGACTGTGGGACTGAATCCAGCTCAGCACTGGAAACCGACTGCTAACCACTCCAGGTGTTCCCTGCTAATCAAGTTAACCTCCTTTAATTAAAGCAGAAGAAGATGGATCATCTAGCACCCATAACTTGCTTGGGAAGCATATTTAAAAGATCTCTTCTATTCACTTTTTTGGCAATAGATGAGCTGATACACTTACAGCTTTTAAGCTGGGAAGATCATATTCTACAGTTACATGCTACCCATGGAGTCAGGTTAGGATTTTAATAAAAGCTAGTTGAAATGCTCTCAGTATGCCATGATTGCTATGTCAGTTTGCATTGCTGGTGAAACTGAAGGGAATGGCATCTCTTTTGAGAAACGATTTTTTGCAGTTAAATATTTTATTTCCAAAAGTAAATCATTTGACAAAGCCACTGTTGCTGATACTAGTTTTTTGTTAGCTGGAGAGAGCTGGCATATTTTTCCATATTTAACAGATCAAGGGAGATGAACCAATAGCTTTTGGGTGCAGTTTCAGAAATGCTTGACATTCACCTTCACCCTTTACCGGTTCCTGCAGGTGTGTGACCTACAAAACAGATCATCCTGGTACACTGTCTTCAGAGCATTTTATTAGGCTGGAAAATACCCAACATGGGATCCTATAGGGAGCTGCCTGCAAGCCAGAATGGCTCTGCACCAGGCTAAGGATCTAAGGACGACCTAGGACACTGGCTTAATCCATGGATTGTAATCCAAGCCTTCTGGGCTGGTTTGAGGACAAGACTCCTCCTCCACTGGGGTGCGGGACAGAGATACTTCTGGCTTCCCCTCCTGGGGCGGCAGATCTGGACACCGGGCACAGAGCTGCCCAGCACTTCTTTCCCTGCCAGAAAAGAGAAAATCTCATTCCAGAGAGAGATAATTATCCCTGATCGACCAAGTCTTCAGTTTCTAATCTGCAAACAGCTGCCAGTACATAATCACCCTCCTCATTAAAAGTGACAATGCTCCTGCTCCTAGCTTCACCCACACCCTCTCCTCCTGTGCTTGCTTGACATTCCCTCTCATCTCCTCCTGCTTCTGACTGAGAGATTTGATCCCTTTCCAACAGCTCATCCTGAGCACCACAGACAAAAAGAAGTGGTGATGGCTTTTCCTTCTGTGTGCCCTTTCTGGCAAATTAAGGCAGAGCTGAACCCACGAACCTCGGCTCAACACTGGCTGCCTTTTGCTGCTGCCTGAACTCGCGATTCTAATTCAGACCCAATTGCTCTCCCATATACGAACACTCCTCATTTTATCTCAGTTCCAGAGAAGGTATCAAGGCCATCATGCTAAAAAGGACTGGATGTTTCTGTGGATAACGAGAAAAGTCGCTACAGGGGAATGAAGTTCTCCTGGCACTGGGGCTGGAGCATCAGCAGAGTACTCAGAGCAGAAGCTTCTTATCAGGGCCAGGAAGACATTGGCTGTCTTGGTTGCATTTGGACTGCTCTCAGCTCTTCTTCCTTTGAACCTGTTCCTGCCAGACATTGCTCAGAGGCAGGATATGTGGTCACCTCTCCTCTTCTGCTTTTACTCAGCAGTATCTAGAAAAGTTGCTTATCTGGGATGTCTCCCAGCCTCTTATATCAGCATGGTTTCTGTCTAGCACAGGCTTAAATAACACCCATCATTGATGTCTCCCAATGAATATTTGCCTGTATAAATTGCTGCATTTAGTTCACAAATGTTCTCATGTTATTCTGAATTAAATGAGACACCCTTACCAATTTTCTGTTTGGAGCAGGCCAATGTCTCAAACTGCCTGCTCCTTTTGGAGGAGAAACTAGAAAAAACACTTGCTGAGTGGCAAAAGGCCTTATTCTATCCATGTCTCGTCTTCCACACCTGTCAAAATTCTGTGTGCATGTGTACCTGGGAGTGTGTGTGTGGGGTGAAGCTATTTGCACTCCACTTGCCTAGGTGGAAATAATGACAGAAAGGGAGAGGCAGGTCTCATTGGGTCTAAAACTTAAGGCACTCACAGTACTCGTGCATATTCCCATGGGAAATGGGTTTTGAAGTCTCTGGGATCAGTTTTAAAATCTCATTTTGAAGCAGCTCCATCCATGTGTGGGAAAGGCTGCTGGAAACCAACTAATGGAGATGTTTGCTGCCTGCTCTCTCTCCTCCCTTCTGTGGCCAGCATTGGGCCCAGCATCCTAATAGCTGTGAGATCCAGCTAATCCCATCACATGAGCAAAATAGCCCTAAATCATCCCTGTCTGATTCTTGACTCCAAATAGACATTTCATGGGTGATTGTGAGTGATACAGTGTGCGGTAACAGACGTATTTAAATGGGATTTATGGGTGACACCTGTCACATAGACCCTTCCATCAGTGACAGGCTGGAGAGATTTACACAGTGACACTGAGATGTGAGGTTGTTGTAATAGCTCCCTCAGTCACCGGCAGAGCATTTGAGCCTTACAGCATTTGTCAGAAGCACAAACTGGGCTGCTTTGGCCACTATATGATAGGGCACTACACAAAATTAGTGGCAAATTGTTGAGTGCATCTTGGCATCCATCCATAGCAGATTTCTTTAAACCCCGAAGCTCTGCTCACCTTTTTGGCAAACATTGTAGGAGGTGTTTTGATGAGCCACTGATCACAAGATCTTCATGGGAGCAAGAAGCACTCAATAACGTCACCGCCACATGATTTCTCCTCTCTCCTGTGTGCTCCCCACCTTTCCTTTGTCCCTGTTTCATGGTGACTCTGGCTAAGGCGGTCAAGCCAAGGGTCCCGGCTTGCCTGTACCCCCAGCTGTGCCATCAGATTGTCTCCTCCATTCCTGCAAAGACTGTTCAGTTCAGGTTACTATTCTCCATTTCTCCAGGCAGCCAGTCTTCCCCCTGCGTCTCCAAGCTGCAGTTCGCAATGCTCTCCCCCACCTCCTTATTTACTTCATCTGCAGGCTCCACAGCAGACATTTCTCCCAGCCCCATCCAGAAAAGCCTTCCTGCCCCTTCCCACTAGAGGATTAGCGAGGATATCTGCAATGAGATTATTTCTAGGAGACCACTTACGCTGTCCTGATGCTAACTCACAATGTCAACTCTGCTCAGACACAGCCAGGCTGCAGGAAGGTTCCAGGCATGATTTCTATTGTTTAAGATTTTATTTGGGGGGGGCTGGTACATTGGTTTATTTTTTTTTCCTCATTGCTCTTTCCCCAAAGATCAGTCTTTTGCTATTTACGTGAAGCAGATCATATCACACCACAGACAGAAACATACACATGCTTATCAAACAACTGAAGTCACCAGCAGTCTAAACATGCACAATGTACAAAATATTTTTCTCCCTGAGCTATCAAAGGTGGCTGGATACTACCTTGAATTGACCTGTGGGAGTTGACTCTGTGAGAACATTTTCTCACTAGTAACACGATACATTTCTTGGTTCTTGGGCTTTCTTTTTTTAATATATAACTTTATAATTCTGCCATAAGACAGCCATGGATTTGTAAAATTAGCCTGTCACAACAAATTCATGTCCTCATCAAAGGCTGCTGTTGTGCTTCCTCCCAGACTGGAGCATTCACAGACTAAAGCTGTATTATCACAGTAATTTCAAAGTTCAATAGTGTATTTTCAAAAGCAATTGCTTTTAAATGCAGTTTGTTACATAACAGCAAATTTAGACTTACACTTACCTCAGCTCCTGTTCACTCTTGTTTTGCTTTTTTGTTCTAAAATGATCCAGCTGCATTTGGTGGCCCTGAAAGAGCAAGGTTAGAAGGACCCTATAAAGACTTTTTATCACAAAGAGGGGGATTTTCAAACCCAGAGAAAAGTGGATTCCACATTTTTAATCTCTCAAAAGTTACTCTTTCATATGACTCTCAGGCCTGAATGAGAACCTATTCTGCAGAGAGGTCCAGGGCAGACTGGGATTGAGAGCTATACATGGCTATGCTGCAGGCTAGGGTTCGAAGAGAAGGGGAAGCTGTAGATTAGGAATGATAAGGACATTGATAGAAACATTTCTGATCAGAAAAACCTCTATCACTAACCCAGAAAACATCCTTCTGACTCAGGACACCATCTTTTTTGCTTCTGGATGAATCAAGCCCCCCTGGTGACAGGGTGGAACAAGTTCTTCTTGAAATCTTGTCTCCTTGCATTTCCTTGTTCTCCTGATTTTTTCTCTTGGCTCCACAACTGCTCTTTCATGATGTTGGTCAGAAAACTGACTTCCTCACCCAAGATTTCCACGGGGATGTCCTCTTTGACTATTTCTTGCCCACAAAGAGCAGTACAGCCTTTTCCTCTACTCACGCTCTGCACGTCCACCTCTCTACCCCAAACGGTCTTGCCTGAGATTCATCTCATTTTGGAGGGAGTTGCACAGCTTGAACATGTACAACTCAGTAAGGCACTGTGAGTATCCTTGGCTGGCAAGAGAAAGGAAGACCTTGTTGAACACAATTAACCCAACCTTTCTGCTTTAGGTAGTTGTCTTCATAAATATCCTCAAAACCACCTCAATATCATTCTGCAAATCCACCCTGAAGACATTTCTTTCCCCTGGAAGCAACCCACAGGTCCTGGGTGCATTAAAACAACCATCTATCACATTAACCAATAAAGTCAGGCTGTTTGCTTGTACTCTCTCCTCTGTCTGTACTCTCTAGTTTATTTTCCCTTGTTTTATGGTTACACTGTAAGTTTCAGAGGTGCTGTCTTCTAATCAAAATCCTAGGTGCAATCAAAATAATAATAACAATGATGTTGATGATACACATTTCCAATTAGTTGTGACAGATTTTTGATTGGTGAATCTACACAGGAGGATGCTGGCTAATAAGTGTTTAGTTTACTTCCCACTGGAATCACTAGGAGATTTTCCTTTATTTTTCACAGGTGCTGGCTTGTCTTGTAACATAATTTGGCGACACAAGCGTTGAGCCCTGTTACTGACATGACAATTGGCTTTTCTGAGAACTGCGGTCAAAACATCCAGGTTTGTGAGCCTAAAGGCACTTTAACTCAAGATGCTCATCATCCCAAACTACCATCTGTGTGCAAAGACATATAATAATTGATATGAACATGAGCTGAAAAGCTGCAGGAATTTGAGCCTGTAAGCCCAGTGCTTACCCTGCAGTTAATTAAGGTTATCTCTTTATTTGTCTTTTCCCTTGTAGGTTCTCAGACAGCAACAATCCAAGTGAAGAGAAGGTGCTCTTAAATGAACCTTTCTTTTCTTGGCAGTTTGGGAAGTTACAGCTTATTGATTGCAAATAAATCCCCTACCAGTTGGTGCTCTAAGTTACAATGTGTAAAGAAACGAAGTGTAACATATATAGAGCTCTCAGGTGCCCTTGCATGCTGGGGGTAGATTGTTTTATCCAGACCCTTCTCATAAAATATGCTCAATAACCAGCATAGATAATGTTAGAAGAAGTAGTATATGGGCTTTACCAATGAGCAGGCAGTGTGACTGATGTGGTATCTTTTGGGAAGGGTGGGTGCTGAGCATCATGGAAACGTATAGAAACAGATGCTGACTTTTGAATGGTAACGGCTGCATTTTGACTGCAGGGCTTGAATTCTCAGGTGTCAAGGTGCTCTTGGTTCTACCCAGGCTGTGGGAACTAGAGAAAGTGTAAAGAAATGGGGGCAAAAAGGGCAAAATTGGTTCCCAAGATCACCGTCACCAGCACCGCTGGCCTCTTGCATAATAGTTAATCTCACCCAGAATTGTGCTTTACACAGTGTTTGCAAATAAGAGAAAAATCCCAAGAGGCTTCCAGGCCCAAGGGAGGACATAGCTGCTGTGGTTTGGAAATAGTAAAGGCTTTTTTTGTGCTAGGCTGAGAGCACCCACAGACTTGCCGCTGGAGTCATTGTGTTGGCTTTTCATGACAAGCAGACAGCTATTGGTCATTCAAAGAAAAGTTCACAGGCCTCTCAAGTATTATATCTTTGCAAAAGGCTGATTCAATCACAGAAGAAACAAAATATTGGCTATTGGCTGCCAGTCACTCCTTGCTTAATCGTTTCATCATCCAGTTACGTAGAAGGAGCCATACTATAGCATAGAGGTGAACAGAGACTAAATACTGAGTAATAAGGATCAAACAGTGAAAGCAAAACGCTGAATGTCTTAGCATAAAGTTCACAGGATGAATTAATGAATTATTTTCTTAGAGAAATAAGAACTATATTCTGAAAGGAGATTACTCACAATGAACAATTCGATCAGATCCAGCCTGAAGAAAGGAAAAGGGTAAGAATAAATAGTCCTTCCCCAAAAGGAAAGGCTATTAATACTGCAGTGTCTTAACGGTTCACACGAGGACCATTGTTATCAAGTGTATTTATTAATAGCCTGGATGCCTGAGCATTCATTTCAATGCATGAGCAGTGAAAAGAGAATTTGTGGATAAATATGAAACTACATGTAATGGTCAAGTCTTGAAAGCTCAGTCAGGAAATTCTGCAAGTTCCATGACGGGGCAGTGCAGTGGCTGAACAAATTTGGTGCATAAAAGGCAAAGTAATGGAAATTGGAAGAAACAATCTGAACTATTTATGTCCATTAATGGCTTCTAAATTGACTGTAACTGCTCAATAAAAGCTCATCGTCAATGTGAAAATACAATGAGAACATCTGCTTGGTGTGCAGAGGCTGTCAAAAAGTAAACAAAATTTGTGAGCTAAGAAAGGGAGCAAGAAAGATATTAAATCAAACACAGTCTTGGAGGGTCACACTACCAGAGACCTCTGTGCTTGGAGGCCCGTCCCCAGTTCTCACAATACTGTACTGCAAAACCACTGTTGTCACCTCCCCTAGCTCATGATAGCAGGAGTTTGGAGTACGGACTAGCCCCATGAGAAGGCTTTCCAAACCTCGGTCCACCAATGGTTGGGAGAAGTCCTTGTTTTCAGCCTTGATGCCGATATGTGCATCTTTGCTGTAAGGTCAGATGTCCTCTTGCACAGGGGAAATTATTCACACCTACCCCTAGTGTTTCTCACCTTGATCTTCCATCAGATCAACTCAGGATGGCAGGCATCAGCCCTGTGCACTGTTAATACCAAAATAACATAGGGAACCATCCAAAAACCTCTTCCAGGGTTGGCAGCTCCTCCCTCACCCTTGTTGTTGGCCTCGGGACCCAGCAATATCCTTCAGCAAGCCAGGTGCTTTGTCATCCTTTAATAGTACTAATCACCTAATTATCTGCTCAAGCACTGTGGTGAAGCATTTTAATGTTTTAATCTCCACTTCCCCAGGCTCCTTCCTTTGGAAAATGAATACCTGTCGCAGGGAGGTGAGTTTCTAATTCTTGCATGAAAAAAACCTCACCATGCAGCAGTGAATCCCAGGCAGCAGCACCAATCTCACGTCTCACCACTTTCCACATGGATTCCTCCATCACCCTTTCTGCTTCTGTCATCTCTGCCTGTGTTGCCTGCAGAACTGTCTAGGCTGGGCCTTCAGTGGTTTTCACAAGTCTTTTTTTTTCCCCCACCTCAGCCAACAATAAACTTCACATTTTTGTATGTACCCCACCTGCCCTGAACCCTGAATGCCCTAGAGTTGCCTTCACACCAGTACAATCTGTTTGAATTGGGTGTTTGCAGCTGTTTGGGTGATTTGGATTATAAAACTTTACATATGATTTCATCAGACCCTGAACTTTTGTGCTGGCTTTCTGTGCTGGCTGTTAGAGCACCTGTCAGCAGACACTTGCAAGTTCTCCAAGTTTCCTGCTCCAAAATTTTCCCTTATCCTAAGCCTACCAGTGTGGCCATGGATGTTTGGCTGAATATTTTCCCTTGGAGTACAGCTTGTCTTCAACCACCTTCCATGTAGTGCAGCACTTAATACAAGTCACGTAGCTCTCTTCCTTTTCAGCTGATACACATAGAAAGTTAAAATGCAATCTTATGCCAATTCCATAAACAAGCTTCCAGCTAGCATTCTCTCCCTAATGTCCTCTACTCTGTGCATGGGTACTTAAAATCTTCCATTACTCTGCTCTTTCTACATATTTTATTGTTTGTTCAAATCACCTTCCAGTCCAGTCTTTTCCTCCCATATAGAAAAGGAGAGATGCTTTTCCCATCTTCCTATTTACTGCATACTTATCTCATAAAGCACGTTGCTAAACAGGTACTTGCAGTAGATACTTTCAAACAAAACAGGTGCATGTAAAATATTGTACAGGTAGCAGTGATTACTGCAGTAAGAATGGTCCTAATTCTGCATAATTCCACTGGCTTCAGTGGAGCAACTCTTCATACTAACTGAGGTAGATGGAAGTGTTTCTAGCACTGGCCACATTAGAAATTGTTATTTTCAGGTACTCTTAATAGGCTTGCAGAGTGTTGTCGTTTGGGCTGAAATTGGCTATAATCAGAACCTATCCCACAGAGATTTCTCCCTTGTTTTGAAAGTTTGAGGAGAATTAGGAGAGCTGCTTTTGAATACGGTAAAGAGGAGAAAATTTTTTTTTTTTTAATCTTTCCGACCTTTTTCTCTTGGCAGCTCTACAGCTGAATTGGCTATGGTTTGAAAGATGCAATTTGGCAGGAAAATAGCCCTCATTGGGGAGCAGTGCAGGGCTTTGTATTGCAGGAAATTGGGTTTGAATTGCCCATGCTACAAGTATTCAAAAATTGCAATCTGACCATATGCAGTGGAGGGCTTTTGCTAAACTGATTAGAGGATATGGAGACCAGGGAATAAGACTCTGCATGTCTGCCAAGCCAGAACAGAACTGAGTTCCTGAGGGACGGGCAAGGAGACCCCAGTGTGGTGGAGTAGTGTCCTCCACTCCTTCCACCCTCAGCACCGCTGTCTGTAGAAGGCAGGAAGGGCTCCTTTGGGTGAGGCTCAGCTGGAGATGGGCATGAAGCAAGAGCCACCCACAACCTGCCTTTAAGTCCTCAAAAGCATTTTCCCCCAGCTTGTACCTAGGGTTTGATTTTGTGTGTTGAACAGTCTGGTCTCTGCACCCCAATGCACGTAAAACCATGCTCATTTCCATGCACGTGAACTATCCCACTATTTTCAATGGCTTTTGTCTGGTTAAGATCTCACAGCATCAGATCCGTACTGCATAGTGAAATGAGACTTCTTCCTAGGCTGTGTCCCAGTCTAACCACCAGGAAAACTGAGTCCACAGCAATAAACAGGATCCATATTTCTGATCCATTTCAAACCAGAAAAGAGATTTTTCACAAACTTCCTCAGCTATAAGGATTCTTCAAATCCTCTTCACTCCCTTTAAATATTAAATCATTCTCATGCAGACACCAGGCATAGCCCATTTCAAAAAGCAGTGTATAGAGCTGCAGGAATACTGGCAAATCATATTCACATGCACATTCTTTGGAGTAGTTGTTAAACTTTGTGGGTGAGCTGACTGAATTAGTGGAAAAGAATATTTGACTAAAATAAAAATATCTTTGGACCTGGCAACTGGAAATCAGTTTGCAACAGTGATTTCTGATAGACAGTTGTACTGCATGAGCACATTCAATGCTTAGGGAAAAAGGATCAAGAGACAAGATGAATAAGAGATACAGTTCATAATAGCTAAGCATTGAAAAACATGGTCCTTCTGAAACATGGTGCTGGCCATCCTGGACTGATCTGTTATGGCATTGTTCACTTTGTTATTACACTGCATTTTTCTAACAGAAGTAATTTTTTTTTTTTATTCAGAGCCAGTTTCAAGAACCCCGTTTCATGCTGGTTTGTAGCTTGGTCTGAAAATATCCCTGCTGAAACCAAGGTGGAGGGATAAACTAACTAGTGACCATATAAATATATACACAGAGAGGAGGAGAGAGTTAATTAAATTGAGCTCTTTGCCTTACAAACACTTTCCACTTTGATTTGCCAGAGAGGAGGATGAGATGTTACATACAGTTTATCTGATCCACACCCTACCTATGGCCTTTGTCATTCATGTCCACTCAGTTATATGCGCAATTCATACACATTTTTTATTCCACTTTGACAATACTTTGCTCATTATTCACAGCATGAGAGTACATAAAGCATAAAAAATGAGGCAGCGCTATTTCTGCCCTGTGCTGCAGTAGAAAACCCATTAATTGCATTTTTGGCAATGAAGCACAATGAGGTACATGCATATAGGACTTAAAGCTCTTTAAATATGCAGGAAATGTTCCCCTAACAAATAACCTTCACTACTTTGGAGCTGCTCTGTGAAGTGCCAGTGACACAGGAGTGACTTCACCGGACTCAGTGTAATTGGGATGGGTGATCATGCTTAGGGCAAAGGCAGCAGCAGCTGGCCAAGGCGTGTGAAAGCTGGGGCTGCTTTTTAATCCAGTTGCTGGGAAATCCTGTACCTCCAGGAGTACTGAAGATAGTGGAGAGGAAGATAATATTATGCAGCTCAATATAAGTTATAACTAAATGAAAAAACCTACATCAGGGACCCTTGAGATTACACAGATGGTCATTCAGCCCCTTATGTTAATGGTCTGTGATACGGGCTTTACTATGTTGCTGCACACTGTTTCTCCCATGATACAGTAAATCATATTAGTTTTTTTTCTTCATTTGCAGCCTGCTCCCCCATGACAGCGGACACGTAGAGACAAAGATACAGTATGATTTCCTGCATCTCCATGTATGTCCTCTAATTTCGATCTAACATTATCTTTTACTACCTGTCCTCAGCTCTTCTCAAGGCACAGATAAAGGGCTACAGGCTGGGTTTCAGAGTGAAAGAAGGTAACTGGTGCTTACAGCAAGACATGTGTCTGTGCAGGGCAATAGGAACTTCAGATCATCTGGTCCAGCTTCCCAGGGCCACGCTGTGGTGCTTTGGGATCCAAATGTATTATAACTGAGGGTGGGTTTAGGAATGAAAAAGCAACTAGTAGGACCAGCTAATCCTGGTTGTTTTAAATTCAGAAATGGCTGCTGATCTAGAGGAACTAGGAAGAAGAGCCCTTAAGAGAGTGAATTTATATTCTGAGCTTTTACTTCTCACTCACAGCTGTCTGAAAAACGTCACTCCCCCACCCAGCTACTCAATGAGAAGAGCATGAGGAGAAGGAACAGCTCAAATCTGGATGGGCTGTTTGTCAGGTATGAATTCTCTCATCCAGCCACTCTCACTTCTATTCAGCACATGTAATGAATGTCTGAAAAATCTGGAAATTTATGTTCAGATCAATGGAAGCTGATTAATTACCTAAGATGTATTCAGATAACAGAGTTGAGAGGAAAAGCAAAGGCAATGCTTTCAAAAATCCTCAATGAAGTAAACCAAGTACATTGAGAATATGTTTAAAGGATAAGTGCAAAGACGACCCAGGCAAGCGGGGTATCAAAGAAAGGAGACATCCAAAAGCCAGTCTTACAATCAACAACATAGACATGAAGGAGAAAAGAAATCTCTAAAGCTATTAAAAATCTGGAAGCCTATTAAAAATGGATGAAAAAAGGTACAAGGAAATCAAATCAAGAGACATGGAGTGGCACTTGCGAAAGAAACCTTTAAGAGAATGGAAAAATTACTCTGTGATCCAAGTGAATTTAAATAGTGGCTCCAGTTATGATGGAGAACTGTACTTTCTTATTTCACAGACCCGCTCCTCACAGATGAAATGTTGATGTGCCTTCAGTCTATGGGAATACACCAGGGGGTTCATCCTGCATGTCCAGCCATGGTGTCCCCACCCCAGCTGATCAATGATACAACTGCTACTTAAAAATTGAGGCTCTGCTGTGCCTCCTGCTTCACCAACAGGATCAGCTAATCCTGCTCATGTCTCAGTTATTTATTTTGAATTGGGAAGACCACCATGAAAGCCAGCAAGGGTAAGGTTAGTGCAAGTGAAAGCTGAATCTGTCTCTCAACTCCTTCCCGCACTAGTAAACCTCTCAACACTGTGATCTTCCAGGGGCCCTGCAGAGATGTTGTGCCCAGCCTGCGATGCTTGCCACAGCTTGGCACTGTCTGGGTTTTAAACCCTTTCTCCGTGGAGCTGACTCTGAGCAATGGAAGGGGGAGAAAGCCTAGATAATATTGGCACACAAGAGAAAGCTGATGTTTTTACGTCCAGCCTCAAAGTACAGCCCTTCTGCAAAGGACTAATATTTTTTCCAAGACATGATGGGAAGTCACTTCTGCCCCAGCATCAGCTACCTTCTAGAAACACATCAAACCCAAGCACCAATACTTTGGATGAAAGCAGGTGCTTGTGGAGGTTAGAAAGGCCTTGCCCCAGTCCTGTCCTTTCCAGGTGCATATCACCCAGGTCTGGCTTCCTCACCCTGAAACTCCATCTCTCCCAGGTGAAAATCTCCTGGCAGCTTTACTTTTCCCCACTTTCTTACTTTCAGCTTTATTTTGTCTGCAGAAGCATCAACACTAACACCCAAAACGTGACTCCAGTGGCAAAGAATTTCAAAAGTTACCCCCAAACCAGGAGATTTTTATAACAGAATCATGGGGCTTTTTATATGAAAGGTTGAACATGCAGAGATACCAGAGGCACTTGGGTAGTGACCATCATTGCTGCACCTCCAGGTGAAGCAACCAGGCAAGTCTGGCTGTGCTGCAGGAGCTGTGACCCACACCTTTCACCTCCTGCCCAGCCACTCGTTTCACATCCCCCTTCTTAGCTGCAGGACTGGAGAATGAGAAAAGACCTCCAGCATCTGCACCATGTAACCCTGTCTCCATCTCTTCTTCAAGCCTAAGTTTAGTTTCCTCCTTCCCCTAATCTTCAGGAGACTGTTCCAGGTCATTACAACTCTTCTATTAAAAATCTTCTTATAACTTCCTAAATGCTTTCATGGCCAGCATGTTGCATTTGTTCTTGTTCCAAGATAGTCCTTTAGCTTAAATAGCTTTCTTCCTCTTCTCTGTTTATTCCCCCTTCTCTCATAACAGTCATGTCTCCCTTGGCCATTGCTTGTTCCTATTACACCAGTCAAACCCTTCCTCTCCCCAGGCAGATGAGTTCTCAAGCCCATACAGCCCCTTCTGCAGCTTTCTCTGCACCTTCTTATTTGCTGTCCTTCAACAGGGATGGCGAGAGATGTGCAGTGGTCCTGGACACGGTCACACATGGGCAGGGCTGCAGTACTCATATTCACCCATGCCTAGTGGGAAAAAGTTGCCTGGGATAAGCACATTTGCCTTTTTCAGAGCTGCACCACCCTGGCAGCTCACTATCCCCCTGTGACAGATGAGTAGAAACAGCTTCCTCTCCTGTTCTGTCATTTCCAAGTGATGAGGCCCAAGCTTCAAGCAGAAATCCATGTTATTAGTCCCAGTGTGCACGGCTCTGCACTTTGTACTATTGCATTTAATTTTGTTTCTATTACTTCCCTCGTCAGGATCATCTGGGTGTTTTATTTGTTATATTTGATCCAATTTTCCATTTACCTTCAGGTCTTTAATTATTCTTTCCTCGCAAATTTATTCTAAGCTTTGCATACCATCAATGTCTCTAGTTGCCAGGATCCTTTATTTCTTTTTTTAAACAGGAGAACTGGGCTTGCCATTTTCTCCTGCTCTTCTCATGTATTAAAAATCCTTAAGAGTGGACTCATGATTTTATGTGCCAGTTCTTTTAGGAGTCTGGGTTGGATTATTTGTTCCCCCTGGCTTCAGTGCATTAAAGCTGTTTCAGTTTTGCTTTCACCTTGGATGCTGAAATTTCCATTTTTATAAATCTTATGCCCATTAGCTATCATCCCCATGCCCTTATGTCATGAAGCATCATCTTTATTGAAAACAGAAGCAAAGTACTCATTTAGGTTTTTTTGCTGTAACTACATTTCTTTTTTATTTCATCCATCTTGCTTTCTTTTTTGTCTGTATGACCTAAGATTTTTTACTTTAAAAAAAAAAAAAAAATGTAAGTTGTAACTCAGCTTGAGTTTTGGCAAGTCTCATTTTAGGCTTTCAGTTTCTGCACTCTGAGGGAGTTTGTTGATCAAGCTCTTCTTCTGTCCCTTTCAGACTCTCTGCTTTCTTGCAATCTCTCTTCCAGGATACCAGCTGTATATTTACTCCCTTTGCCTGGAATGTGCCTTCCAGATCAGTTTTGCACTTTTGACTTCTCAAGGTCTCCCCTGCACGCAGGTCCTAGAGCTCTCCTGTAGAGAGCACGAGTAGAGCTGGCTGAGTTTGCTCTGTTTCTCCAAGTCTGCCCTTCTCAAATAAATATCAGCTTTAGTTCATCCTTCTGTTTAAGTTGAACTAATCTGTGATCACCCCATCCCAGTTCTTCTCTACATCCAGCTCTTTTATGATGTCCTCACTGGCTTACCAAAACTACCTGTGAAACGGCTTCCCCCACAGACCTCCCCACCTCCGGGAGCTCGGATGCAGGCTGGGGAGCTGTAGCTCCAGCCGAGGAGTCAGGGGTCTTAACAGGCTAGAGCTTGCACCTTGGCCAGCATCAGGAACATCTGCCATAAGGTTGATGGGACAATCCAGATTCTTTGTAGGTTCATGGTCCCACCTGAGGACCGTGCACGGCTAGGACAGGAGGTGGGAATCCAAGCTCCAGAAAGTACTGTTCATAGTGTCCGCAAGTCACCCTGTCCCCTTTCCCTCTGGAAACAACCTGAACACTGCTACTTTTGACATCACTGGGTAGTTGAAACAGCCAGATTCTCTTCTTCTGTTCTTATTTTGTAACAATAAGAACAACCTCGTTCCTCCACTCACCCTACAGCAAAGTCTTAATGGCAACAATAAAATAAAAAATGAAATAAGAAACTTTTCTAAGAAATCAGCAACCTTTCCCCTGCACACGTTTCCTGCGGTTTGGTTAATGTTTAAAAGAGCTCATGTTACTGATACTGCAATTCAGATCTGATTAAAAAAGACTCCTCTGTAGAAAGCTGAGGTTTCTCATCTGCATTTCTTCCACTTGAAGATTTCCTCTTCTACTTGAAGATTTCTCATGTGTCTGCAAGTACAGTGTCTGGATGGTTTTCAAATGACCAAAACCAACCCAACAAAGAAAAAGCAGTTTTTAGGTAGGCCAGTGTTAGAGAAGAGACCCTGGAGAGTCTTGTTCCATGCTAAGATATTCTGCAGCAAAATAGGGCATCTGCATCAGCTGTCCTCATCCTCTGTAAAAGGGTACATGATGGAGTTGGAACATGGCATTTTTCATGTGTTTTCTTTTTTTTTTTTTAATCAGGTTCATTATTTCACTGAAATCTTATGACTAGGAAGCAAAACCAAGTTCCACTCATTGTTAAGAGTCCAGTGGGAAGCATTCTGAAGCCATTGAAAAATGCTGAGATGTTAAAGACTTTCCCAATTTATACTGAGATGAAATCAAGACCTTCTTGTTAAAAAGAACAAAGCAACATTCCCCTGTGTTTAAGGGCACTCCTGTGAGACAGTAAACCTGGACCCAGCTCTGGCTTTTGCCTGAGCTAAACCAGCACCTTGTGTCCAACCCAATCCTGTGTTTGCTCAGGAGGTGCAGGACTTGCTTATGCTCTGCTGTCCCTAGCATTTGTACAACATACCAAGAAGGGACGGGAGTCTCCTTGTCTCGCACAGAGCCAGGGGAGTGGAGAGGTGGTGTGAAACAAAGGGAAGAGGGAATGGCAGTGAACATGGGACTGGGATGAATGGGAGCAGACACCTCAGGGAGAAGGGGGGGCCATCTGGGTAGTGGTGGTCCCCAGAAAAAAACTGCTGAAATTCAGAGGGGGTAATATAAGTAGGGAAACAGGGGCACTGGCAGCTATTGATTTTGCATATTGGGGCTCCTTACTGACGAGCCATTCTGTATAGACACCCAGTCCAATCACAGCAACAGGGATGTAAACCAGGGCTCTGGAGGAAGGATCCCCTTCTGTTTGTTCCTGCTAGTGTGTGTGCTGCAGATCTCATTTATGGCATTACCAAATGTTGAATCCAACCCATGACATAAAGCAAGATGTTGTTAGAATAACAACATAAATCTTTGCCTTTGGAATGACAAGTCAGCTCTAATGCAAAAGGGAAGGAGGAGAGAGGCAATTTTTTAAAATGCATTTGGTCAAGTAAAGAGTTCCAGTTTTTGCTCAAACTGCCGACTTTCTTCAGACTAAAATAATTCCTTTACTAATGAGATCCAGCTCAACTTAGGAAAAGCAAGTGAGTTCATTCAGCAGATGTGTCTTTGTCACTCCTCTGATTAAACAAAAACGTGATTTCTAGACAGTGGGCTTTTTCTCTCTGATCTCCCAGATCTAATTATTTGCCATGCAAAAAAGCTTTTTCTAATGAAATCCAATGTGCACTAAGAATCATAGAATCATAGGAAGACCAGCTTAGCATTGACAATGACACCTTTTGCTCCAATTCATGCAAACAGTACCAGAGAATCATCTTAATAGTCCAGGGAAGTTTTCGTAAGTGCTGTTGATAGAGCCTGCGACATCGCTTCTGTGCAGCAGGATTTTCCGTAGGCTGCATTAGTGGGACTGAGCCAACACAAAGGCTCAATCTGAGAGCTCATCACATACTAATTTACTGCTAGTCCTGCTATAAATAATGCATGCCAATGGGGAGCTGCAATGGCCCTTAGTGGAGTAATGCACTCAGGCTTTCTTCCTCCCACAGAGGCCAAACCTCACATCTGTGCTGGTACCACAGAAGAACTTTTTCAAAACCACCTCAGTGACTTAGGATCATCACAGGAAAGTCACTGGGATTTAGGCATCTCTTATGTCAGTCAAGATATTTATATCTCCATCAGGCTATTTCTTGCTTTATTGGCAGGAAACGCTGGCAAAAAAAAAGCAGAAAGAAGGCTAAAGATCTATTGGGATTTTCCATGGGGATGAGATGTGGATTCCCTGCAGGATTTTCCAATCACTCTAGTGAGGGCCAGCAGGTCCCCGCAATGGAGGGAAGGACAAGAACAGTCTCGCTGCATTGTCCCTAGTGCTGCTGGAGAAGGTGGTCTGAGAGACCCCCAGAAGGAGCAGCAGGATGCTTCTGGCAGGGATGGGGTGGAGGACTCGTCCTGACCTGCCTCTAAGCCCTGGAAGATGAGAAAATTAGTCAAAATTTATTTTGAGAATTGACATTAAAAGATTTTCTGAAAATCCATTTGAATGTATTTTTCCCTGTCCAAGAGGAGTATCCAGGTCATCTAGTCTTCCTGGTATTGCACTGCTGTGTAGTCGGGGTGAAACCTAGAGCTTCTCCTATAGAGCTGTGCAGTCTGTGATTCTCCAGGTTTTCAGTACAGGGGGTGGTTTTAGTGACAGACTGGATATTTTTGGTTTCTGTTCCACCTCTTCTTTCTGAAGGATCTTGGCTGACACCTTCCCTGCCTTCTGTGGGTTTCTTTTTTCCCTCCTTATTTCTTCAGTTAACTCCCTCTTGTGTCCCTTTACAAAACCCTGATGGAGCTTTGGCCTTTCTACCCATGAACAAGCCACAGCTGCGTGGGGCTCGTACTGTTCGTGATGAATAATGTAGCTTCCCTGTAGTCTTCTTCCTTTCCTTTTACTGGCATTTCAACGGTGCTGAAAATTTTCTTGCAGGCTTCCAGTGTCTGATATAATAAGATCTGTTCCTGCCTGTTTCTCTATGTGTATCTGTTTTGGCCTCAAGACCCCCTCCCCTCCTAACCTGAGTTGCCTGCCTTCCTCAATGCTCCCTTTTATAGGATTAGTTAAAGTTGGATTTCCATTTTTAGCAGAATGATTGTGGCTTAATAATTTCTTGAACTATCTTACTAAGCCAAATGGGGCTTGGTGTTTGCTTTCTCCCTTGTTTCTTTCCTGCTTTTTTCCATGAGAAGTTTAAGGATTTATGTACTTTGAAATTCCTTTTGTTGTTTTTGTAATTCCTCTTATGTCCCTGTAATGCTGTTCTTCCTGAGAATGTCCCTGGGCCACCTGATGTGGTGTGGCCAGACTGCTCCTGTCCACGGCCAGTAGTTTAGTGCCCACCCAGAAGAGCAGGTGATGTCCACCCTGGGACGGTGGGCCCCATACCATGGACCTCTCAGCCCTGCACCATTCATAGCGTGTGGCCCGAGCAGGACATTGGGTTTAGGTCACCATGGTCAGCATGGAGCAGCAGCTCTCCCTTAGTGTTCACGGTGTTTAGCTCCTGGTACAGGGCTGGGGTACAGCCCTGCTCCCCACACTGGCAGGTTTGAGCATTTTGGGGGTAAGGATAGTCCATCATGGGGGGCTGCACCCCTGTGCAAGGGGCTGTGCAGGTGGGAGCATCATCCATGGTATCCATAAGCTCTTCACCCAAAACATGGATTTTCAACACCCACATTTTCATGCATTTCCAACCCCCACATCCTTCACAAGGGTAGTTCATTTCCCCTGTTCATGAAGTGTCCAAGGGCAAGGAGAGGCATTTTCCCAGGCCAAGGATCAGTGGTTAATGTGAGGCCTCTACCCCACCCAGGACTGCCATCCTCATCCTCTAAGCATTGGCTTGCTATCACCTCCAGGGTGTCCTCAAGGGGTGGAGGCTTCTTCTGGTGGAGGACTGTGAACATAAAAAGCAAATAATAAGAGAGTTGTATTGCATCCTCCACTCC
The DNA here is from genome assembly GCA_013401275.1 of Pandion haliaetus. Taxonomy (NCBI): domain Eukaryota; kingdom Metazoa; phylum Chordata; class Aves; order Accipitriformes; family Pandionidae; genus Pandion; species Pandion haliaetus. The sequence goes on along the minus strand of VYZV01001437.1, from coordinate 505,815 downwards.
ATATTCATCCTGGGGGGGATGCTGTACATGTGCCCGTGCATGGTGCAGGGATGTGCTTGTGCAGCTGAAGGTATGAGGCACCAGGGGTGGTGCTGGTGGACTTTCTTGGGCAGAGATCCCCAAACCAGGGTCACCCTGGTGCTGCGCTGTGTGTGGGCAGTGCCCGAGCCCCTCGTCACACATTGGTGGCCAAGGGAACAAGCTGGATCCCCCAGACTTGAGCAGGAGTGTTCCAGCACATACACAGTGAGGGCTGATGGGGCTAAGTCTTGGGCAGCATGAGGTGCAGGGCAGGGGCAGCGGGGCTATGCCCATACCTAGTGAGGTAGCGCCTGAAGATCATTCAAACATTCAGAAGCTGTTTGTCCTCCTGCAAAGCTAGTTGCTCTGAAGAAAACCCTTCAAGCTGCCTTAAAAACTACCATACATTCAATAGAGCTTCCTCAGACCCTTGAGATGTGTCCCTTGTTTGTATGACAGCATTGTTAGATAACAACAATCCAAAGGCCCTGAGAAATAGCCCTTGCAAGGTTTCTCTAGGGGTCTAGTTTGAGATGTAGATGTATCAGGGGCATCCCCAGCCCCAGCAGACCTGGGCTGCTACTGTGGGACTCCACCTGCACTCCCCATGCTCCACGTCCAATCCAGCCTACTCCATGGCTCATCCTACCCCACAAGCTCCCCATCCCAAGGCTGAGACCCACAGCAAGCACTTGGGCCACAGGGTTAAGAGGAACATGGGTCACATGCCTGGCAGTGGCTACCACCAAGGAGTAGCAAAATTCAGCCGCCGAGAGCTTGGGTTCAAGTCAAATCCCTGGTCGCACCATAAGAGTCCCCAGCTTATTAATGACCAAAGCAGCAGCCCAGCTTTGTTTGAAAGAGGATTTAGGAAATCTAGCAAGCTGTTTTGCTGTTAGATGCTGAAAGGGGAAGAACGGAGCTGTAGTATTTTTTTTTCTTTTCTTTTCTGAGTCCCTTTTTATCTTTTGGCAGCCCTTTGTACAATTAAATAGCTCCGCGGGGATGCCATATGTTGCCAATAGTTTTACACTTCTCAGTAGTGGGAGGCTGGAACAGTTTCCAAATTGACATGGTAGGAACCCATTACAAAATTCTTCTCTAAGAGGAATGGCTAAATGTTCTGTCAAGGAACTGAATTAAAAATAGACCAACTGGTATTGTTATCTCCCCAAAAGAATGCGCTTGGCATCATGCATAACATGGTACATCTGGTGGTACATCTCTGAATCTCTAGTGCCCAAACATTAGTCTGGTAGGGCTGTAAGCAGTGAGGTGTGGAGCTGGGTCCAGACCCCAGGTGCCGGGTGATGGGTTCAGGACCTGCCTTCTGCTCCCCATTGCAGCTGAACAGTGTTAGCTTGGTCCTGCCAAATCCATTGCCCTGGGCTCTCTGCTCTCCCAGATATAGTCCCTACCTGGACAGCCTGCTGCCATGAAGTACAGCACAGGAGGACCTCATGGGACTGTCTTCACTTGCTTAACCTCCACCACCTCCCACATAAGCTTCTTCCTGGTGTGCTGGAGCACAAATTCACCCGAGTGCTCCCCAGGTCAAAGCAAGAAAATGCCATATCCAACTGCACTTCAGTGCAGTCTGCCTGTGCACACAAAACTTGCTCCAAATTAATTTGTTTTCCTACCATTTGTTGACTTCATGAAAATATGATTTTTCACCCTCCCCCCACCTCCACCTTATCTTTGATTGCCTTGTTCTTTACTTATTTACTCAGTGACTCCTCTCTGCAGGGTGGGTGACTAGTTCTGCTGTGGGACCAGCGGGGACACCTCCAGCACACAGCTGTGGGGCGGTGGAAGGGGGATCTTGTAATAGCTTGATAACAGCTATTAAGTAAATACCACATACTGGAAAAAAAATGCTTCGCTTCAACCTCAAACAGGGTGGGGTTAACTATCAGAACAGAGTTGTTTACCTTGGGCTGAAACATATGAATAGGGGGACTTTGAAAATCTGCTCCCATGAATTACTGGTTTCCACAAAGGCTTCTGTTATATAGTAGTGACAGCTAAAATAAGAATAAATTTCTTGGAAGGATTTTCTTTTTGTCTCAGTTATGCCTTTACTACAGTCCTGCAGCATCATTCACACAATCAAAAATTGCCAGTGTGATGGGTACTACAATTACCAGTTAGAGCTGCCCCTTTATTTACTCTGATGTTGTGTTGATATTGAGTTGGCTTCAAAAAAAAAAAAAAAAACCAAAAACATGTCTGATTCCTACTTGAGTTTGAACTGAGAAACATAGTAAAACAGCAAGAAAAGGAGTCTACCTGGTGGCAGTCTTTGGTCTGATTAAGAGTAGATCAGGATGAGTCCATTTGGTTGCTGTGTGCCTGGCCCTGGGAGTGTGCTGTGCAAAGCCTCCCTGGACCTCCTGGATGAACCTGCTCTGGGGTTATGTTTGCAGAGTGTAAGCTGGGCACGGGGAAGCTCTGCTGAAAAGCAAGGTGTATTAACTTAAGCTGCATGACACGTTAATGGGTTTTGGACATCTCTGTGAGCCAAGTGAACGTGTGTCCATGCTTATATACCTCTACAGGTCTCTCTGAAGCCTATGTCCACTGGCCAGATGCAGTAGATCAGTAGTGTAACAGACAGACTGCGGCCTCTGCATAATTCAGACAACTGGACTGCTACAAGATCAGTTGCCAAACCAAGGGATTTCTTGTGTGTCTGCCAAAAAAACTCAGAGAACAGCACCTAGTGGGATAGAGCATACCCAGAACTATGCTATAGGAATGCCATTTTGGTACAAAAAACAAAAGTTAGAGGATAACTAATTCCAATTTTTTTTTTTTTTTTTACCTTTTTCCCCTTGGGTCACTAGATAAAATGCACACAGCCAGCTGTGGAGGAGCAGCCCACACCTGGCAGCTCCCTCTTGCTCCTTCTCTTTCCTGCATCCCACCATGATGGCCCACAGCTATAGAGAGGGCTGGGACCCACCCTGTCCCCCCGCTGCACCTCACCATGGAGCCTCCGAGCGCTTGAGTCCCGTGGCCTGAGGAAGTCTTTTGTTCACACATTTCTGGGGGTATGCTACAAAATGCACAATGCCTTTGGTGGGAGCAGGTATGGACCACACTTGGCCAAGCACATTGCTGCAATCCTTGCATCAATCCCAAGCAAATATTTTGCCTTCTGGACAGGATTAAGTGCCCATAGGCTGGAGTAGATCAGCCTTTCAGCTCTAGCCTCTGAGACCAAATCCAGCCTCAGGCAGGTGGGAGGATTTTAGGTACTCCCCTCTGCACAGGGCTTCTTGCCGCCTGGCCAAGGGCTCTCTTGCTCAGGGGCTGGCTGCTCTGACTCCTGTTGTGATGTGGCCAGATTGGAGGGAGGCAGAATTCAGGTGGCGTTGCAGGACTGCACAGAATTGGAGTGACTCCCCCCCTTCTCCTTCCTGGGCTGTGCAAACCGTGAGTGTGGTCCCACGTGAGAGGAACAAGCCGCCTCTGCAGAAGGGAGATCCTTTGTGCCTTTGCCGGGATGTGCGGAGCTGCTTGGCTGTGGGTGAAACCTGAGCTATTGCTATGCAGGAGCTAAGGCTGGATCACCGAGTCCTGTCTCATCTGAAGCTCAATGAATCTAGAAAACCATCTCCCCTTGTCATCTGTGCTAAGAGATTCACAGCACCTGCACAAAAGTGCTTTTATGTCTGCTTCATGCATATTGAGAGTTGACATTAAAAGAGAAAGAAAGAACAATCCATTAGGCTCTGTGCACTAAATCCTAGATTTCAAACTGACACATCTAAAAATACCTATGATATGAAAGCAGATACAGCATGATAATTATATACTGCAGGTCTATTGTACTCTTGTACTCTATATGGGATTCCTGCTCCAGCATCTACTGCAACCATTTTAAGAGACAGGAGCAAACCAGCCTGGCTAAAATGAAGAACCATGCTGTTGGATGGATTAGCATCACTGGCATCCCAAAATGCTCTGGACCCTGGTCCAGGGCTCTTCAGTGTGGAGTGCTGGGATTTGGCACTGGGTAGCTCTTCCTTGCCCAGGTTTGATGTATGTCTTTAAAGAGTCCTTTGGTGGCTGACCTGAAACCAGTTTCTTGTGTGAAGTGGTTAACATTTGTGCTTTCCCACTTTCTGGAGAGATTTCTCATGTCCTTGGATGTGGTAGAAAGCATGCGTCATGAAACTACTGACCTCAAGTTGGTATGAGGGGAGCCACCCAGGCTCTGAATCATTTAACTATGTGAAATGATGAATTTTGTGTGTTTCTGGCAATTTTCTGTAGTTATAAACTCCAGTGAAAATTAAGATTAAATTGTAGTCTAGTTAGTTAATGATTTAATTTTATATAAATAAGTCCAGTAAATCATGTTCATTATTGTATGAAGCTTGTGTTTAATGAGCTCCATAATATGCACTATCCATATCCAAGTGTACGGACCATCTCCCAGCTTTCACACTCAAACTCAGTGAGTGTGAAAGCATGGGACAGATTTGTCTAAAAGGTGAGTCTGCTGCTAGAAGTCTGCTGCCTGCCTGAGAAAACATGCAATATCCTCTTAGTTCAGGCGAAACAGCAACGGGTTGGTTTGGAAACAACTATTTAAGTGAGGACCGCAGGGAGCAGGAAAGAAGAGGGACACACACTGCAAAGTCCCTGCGTGTCACCCAAGTATCCCTGCCTCTGATATCTGTGTTGCATCTTCCAGCTTTTGCAACAATTCTGATAGCAAATCTTGCTCAGGTGTGGTCAGCAAAGATCCAATCCCACTTTGCAGAGGGTTGTTTGGGAGCCTCCGGCCGATTTGGCAGCAGGCAGTGGTGCTCTGCCAGCCCCATCTCACCTTGCACTTCCAAGTGGACGGCACAGACGGGCTGCTGTGATGAGCTGGCGATATTTCTGGGTTTAATTGGTGAAGCAGGCTGGGATCCTCCAGATGAAAGACTCTATAAAAAGGCAAGTTATTCCCTGTAATTTGAGAGTACTGCCAGCCCCAAATGCTAAAAAATTCTGAGGTTCCCAAACCACAGAACCAGCCAAACTGTCACAAGATTTTCATTCTTAATCGGAGTTCCTTCTTATTTTCCCTCTGGTTTTGAGCCGTTGGGCCATGTTCTTATTTGCAGAGAAAAGTCACGATGAAGCACAAACCATCTGGTTTTTAGAAGTGAAACCTGAACCTCTCTCATGATCACGTGTCTCTAGGAGATGGGGCTTCTGTAGAATGTCAAAGAGGGGGGAGCATCATGACAACGGCACCAGTGTTGAGCAGGTGCCTTTTTTCTTTCTGACCGCGGTGCTGTGTGCCTGTGTGTCTCACGCTGCTCCTTGCACCTCTGCCCACCCCCACTGGCTGCTCCCAGTGGGGAGCGCCGCCCCCCAAAATGCAACTGTGTCCTTTCCCAGGGAGAGCCAGGGCAGTGAGCTCTGCGGGAGGAAATCACTCCTCCTGCTCTGTGAGAAAACCACCTGCATTTAAATGGGTCAAAGTAAGCTGTGAAGTTCACACATCCCTGCGGTGAGTGCAGGGGACGTGCGACATGGAGGGTGGGGCTGTCACCTTTGGTGCTGAGCCTCGCTGGTAGCAGCGGGGACCAGGGCAGTGGTGTCCGGGACAGGGTACATGATTGCTATTGGTGCTCACTGCCACAATTGCTAGCAAAACCACCAAGAAGAGCCCCAGAGGAAGGCAACAAGTTTTTTTAATTGTTTGCTACCTAACAGTGATGGTCCCTCACGTGTCCACCCCACTCCTGGCAGTGAACTCCCTGTGTTTTGGGGGTACTAAAAGCGAACACCATCCAACCACTGCATTTCAAGACCAGGGTTTGAGCCTGTGTCTCTTCCTGTGCTGATGTATGGCGCCCAACCCAAAGCTCTCATGCTCTCAGCTGAGCTTCTGGAGGCACCACGGCACAGTCAGAGGTTTGTGCTTCCACAGACCCACCAGCTGGGACACACGAGCAGGGGTTACAGTCCCCTACCAGGGAAACAAGCCTGGACTCATGTCTCTTTTCTCAGGAAATGTGGGAAACGTCCCAGGTCTCTCAAATCCTTGGCTTGTGCTGAACAGCTCTAGCAGTAACTCCTGCATAAGGCATGGCCACATGTCCAGGACACTGAACACGTAGTGGAGGCGTGAGTTGGAAATGAAACCTTCAGGGGTTGAGATGGGCAGTGCCATACTCACAACAATGAAGCTGATGGAATGGGATCCCCCAATCTTCTATGGAAAAAACTGCACCTCTGTGCCTCAGCTTGCCGTCTGTAAAACGGGCACATGGGTGCTGCTTCTGTAGGCAGCGTGCTTTGACATGCATTCCTGCTAAATGCTGGATGAAAGGCAGGAGTAGCAAACCAGAGAGGGACAGAGTGAGCCCAAAGTTGCTCAGTAACCCTCCTGTCAGTGCCAGGATCTGCAGGCAGCTCTCAGGTGTGGACAAGGATGGCCCTGGGGATGGGATGCCTTGGCCCTAGGGTCTGCTTTACAATTACAGCTCTTTCTGTCAAGCTGCTTCAGCATCGGCCTGGAGCAATGAGGCCCTTTTCCCCAGTGAAGGCACCTTCTCTTAGCACTGAGCAAGACACAGGCCTCGAAGGAGGAGCCAGGGAGCAAAAGGCTACGAGGCAGGTGGAGGCAAAACACAGTTTTGTGTCTGTGTAACCCTGGCTGTCTCTGTATGTGCTTTTTTCTTACTATTCCTCCCAGCTTTCAAGAATCTGTCATGACAGTTTTCCACTGAAATACCTATCCTGGCAGAAACCTTATTTTGGACACCATTATTTGTACAATTCTTAAGAAAATACACTACTGTAAGGACTTTCCTACTTGTACAAGGTCACCCACCCTGCAGAGGTTGTTCATCTCTCTCTCTATCAGTATCAAGTGCATGTGTAACACGGAGAGAAATTCTCAGAAATAGAAGCCCTGAAATCAGTCCTACCAGGAAATTAGGACACAGGGAGATACTACACCTTCCCTTTTTTCAGAGCAAGAAAAAAGTTGCAAAACAGGAAGAGAACAGGTGTTGTGCGAGTGGTGGAAAGAAAAAGGAAAAACAATAGCTGGAAAGAAAAAAGAAAATGTGGAAGGAGATAGACAATATATGTGCAAGGAGAAGGAAAAAAGAAGGGATAAGGGGCAGGGGGAAAGCCAAAGCCACCTGGCACTGCAGGCAGTGATCTCTGCTCTGTTAGTCCATGGGCTGTGCAGCCAGGTGTTGCTGATCCCCGCATCCTGCCCTGCTCTGCAGATAACCGCCTGCCCGCAGGACCTTTGCCAAGAACACCAGCCTCATCCCCTTGGGTTTATTGTTTCTTCCTGTCTCTAGAGGATCTTTGGGTGCGCAGTCCCAGGTACGCGTTGCTTGTAAACCACCTGTGATGAGAGACCTTGTGTGTTGTACTCCTCTGCTAGGGCTGGCTTCACCGCTCTGTCTTTTAACTAAAGCCTGCCCCAGCCCCCTTGAAGAAGGGAGGGGAATTTCGGAGGGTGGCTTCGACACCCACCCTCAATGCTGAAATAAAAATGCCCCATGGGTAAACTCCAGAAATCCCATGTAGCTTGGCTTGCTTTTTATAGGATTAGCTATTCCTCTGCATCATCACATAGGGATAGATGTGTCAAAAGACCATAGATTACTGTCGCTTTTAAGGTCACCTGCAGGAACTACTCCGGATTCTCTCTGATAGCACAAAATCCGAGTCTATTCAAGTAACATAAAATAAGACAGGCTGTGACAAATTTCTAAGCTACTTCCCCACTGCTTATCCTGCCACAGCCACGAATTCCTGTTGTCAGTGTGTTGAGTACGCAGAGCAGAGGCTGGCATTGCAGGCGTGGGCTCGGCAAGCCAACATACGGGAAAATCAGGCGTCTCTGGTATTTGCTGTCATGAATTGAAATGATATTTGTTTTCTGATAAAAGGTTGGAACTTTGCTCTTTTGCAAGCTACTTTCAAAAGCAGTTACTCTGAGGAGTAATTTAACTCCTTCCAATAACCTCTGTCCCTGCCTCTGCCAACGCACATGTAGGAGCTGACATAAAACTTCAGGAAGCTTCTGAATACTCAGAGATATCCAGATCCCCTTGCTGAGGGGGAAAAGATCCATCCCAAATGAAAGTTATTATTGCTGAAGCTTTTAGGAGTCTGGGAATTATTGTGTAGTACAAAGCGTCTCATCCCTGACAGAAGTGCCGTGAGGTCTGGTGGCCCTCTCTGCTCTCGCAGCTCCCCCATGGGAGGGGGGACCTGGAAGGATCATCCGGGATGCAGAGCCCAGCCCTGCACATGGCAGCGGCTGCATCGCCCAGTAGGAGCTCGTTCCCCAACGATTCACATCGAACCCGAGAAGCGGTGGTGCCCACAGCACTTCCTTCGGCGGAGGCACTAACTAGTTAATCCGAGAAAGTCAAATAGGAGAAAATTATATTGGTGAACACTATTTGCCAAGTGACAGAAAAAAAATTGTGATTCATTTTGGGGGTAACTGTAGTTCAAACATCCTCAGAGAAGGTTAACTACTTGTGACAATATGCCCAGAAATAATTTATTTGGCAGTGGATAAGAAATGAAAAAAAAAGTTGAATAAACTATTTTTGGGTAGTGCTAGCAAGCCAGGAATAAGGAGCAGGACGTATTGACACATGGGGCCGTGCAGCCAAACCCCCATCAGGGACCAGGTCCCACAAGCACCTGCGCTCACAAGTGATGTGCAGGGACGAGCCCCTCGCAGCTCCCCATCCTCAGTCCAGTGACATCTGCCTGGCACGGAGGCACCCGGCTCTGTCCCTGCTCCCTCCCTCTCAGCCCCTCCCCGAGCTTCGATGCTATATGGTGGGCACAGGGCCAGTTTGCTGGAGGAGCCTTGCAGAAAGAAACCCTTGGTCAAGGGGTAAGATTACTTGGAAAATGAAAGCCGTCATGCCAGGCAGCGGCAGAGCCGTAGGAAGAAAACCCTGATTAGTATTCCTAGAGCTCTGCACTTTTTCAGAAGAAAAGCACCTACATTTAGCAGCTAGAGTAAATATCATGCCTTAATATTGTGTGTTAATAGACTCGCTTTTTCAGCTACTGATGATTGTAGTTTTGGAAAATTTATTGTTGCTATAAAATGAGTCTCTCCCTCTCTCCCCCTCTCTCCCCCCCACCCCTTCTGCTAATTGACAAAGAGGCCCAGTAATTAAAGGACAATAAAAGTTTTCCAGTAATTAGTTTCCGTTGTTTGGTTACAGGCCATCAATTGTTCTTTAATAATACCAATCGTTAGCATGCAGTAGTCAGTGGGCTCTCAAAGGCTTCTGGGGCACAACCACTTACCAACACTACACATTCCATTCCCATGAGGGCATCCTGCATCCAGCGGGAGATTAACCCTCTCCTAGGATGAAGTCCTCCTACCCTGACTTTGTGTTTTTGGGTAAACATCTCACATAACTAGTGAGTAGGAGATGGCAATTAGGGTAAGGTAATTATCGGTACCTGAGGAGCAGGGAGGCGGGTAGCTCGAGGTGATAGTGCAAGGCACTGGCAGCCCTGAGGGGTTATACGCACACCTCTGTTCTAAGGCTGCTCTTCAGCATGGCACGCCCTGCTCAAACTTCATTGCAAAATACCCTTTTAAGGCCTAATTTTGCACAGGGACATTCCCAGTGATTTCAGCAGGATTAAGTGAACATATAGCAAGTAAGCATATGCCAGTTGATTGAATGACTTCGTATTTGCCTGCCTGAACGCTACATTTCATGCTTGAGGCTCAGCGTGTTTGCAGGGTTTGGCACCCATATAGCGGTGCCTGGAGACAGTGTTCCCTGTTAGCCTCTTTTGTAGTTTTGCTGGACCCAGCTGAAGCCGCAATGAGAACAGATGTTGCGAGCCTGTCTCCAGGAGATATCTCAGCAATGCAAAGATCTAAGGCTTTGATCATCCTACATAAAACTTTAACCATAAGATTAGATCCTAATTTAAAATAGGTGCCTAAGATTCCCTAATGGTGGAAGATACCACACACCAGACATGTTTGTCCTTACAGCTCCTCCTCTCTACTGACTGCTGAGATGGTGCAGGTACCTCACCTGGCCTGGGCGTGCAGCCTGGGTGGAGGTCCCAACCCAGCCAAGCTCCCTACTGCCCAGCTGCCTGATGTCAGGAAAGATGAATTTGAGGAAAGTATTTAATAAGGAAAGGAGAAATTCAGCTCTTTTCCTCCACAAGGTTTTTCACAGGCACTTTATTTATGCACCTGGCTTGGAATATGTTTGGAGGTTCTACCTCAAATGAAATCCCACGTTGGTTATGTGATTGCTAATAACCTCCAATGGTATTGCTTTATTACAGGTGTCCCTCAGAAGCTATGGCTCCTGGAGCTGGTAACTGCCCAGCGGTCTCAGCCACCAATAAAAAAAAATGAAATAAAACTGAGCCTCAGCATTGCAGAGAAAAGATTAAAATTACAGTCTTCAAAATTCAGAAAGCAAATTAAAAACACCTCCCCATCCCTTATTCACACAGAGATATACATAAATACATATAGATTGTTTCTGTAAGGCAGAGACCCAATTTGGGGATATACGACTCACAATTTTTGAATCCTTAGGGTTGCAATGGAGGGATGTCTTGCAGCACCTCTCCTTGAGCTGCAGCCTTTCACTAACATTCACAGCACAGCTGAATTTAATATTTCATTTTCATATTTCATTTCCTCCACCTAGCCTTCTGCAGCAGGTATGATGTGAGGCGGGAGCAGCTCTCCAAGTGCATGGTCCTCAAACACATCTCTCTAAAGGAGATTTTATGGAAAACTTTCCTCAGGGCTGGGGTTGAACAACAATAGAAACCAGTAAAGGCTATACCCAGGGAGCAAAAAGACCACTGCTCCAAAGTTGTGGTCTTCCATGGCCTGGAGAAGCTTCTCTCCTGCGGGCAGCTGCCTGCTCTGCCACTGCCTGTCTCTGCTTTCCATCAGAAATTCCTGACGTGCCGCCGCTGAACAGTCGGGTACACTCCCATGAAAAATCTTGATTTTGACTAATCAGAATTTTCTGACATTTGCTGGAAGATTCCCAAAGAGCACTTAAACGCTTTTATAGCCTGGATTCTGGATATGATTTCTGTCCATAAATAGCCAGGCTGAAGTTCAGTTAAATAATCATGGCTTCCAACCATGTGGCCCCTGCCAGAAGCTTGGCATGTACTTGTCACCCTGGGACAAGTGCAGCACGGTTGTGCTGGGGGATCTGCAGCTTTCCCTCGGTCTCTCTGGCCACCTTGTCCACCCAGTACCTTCTCTTCACGGTGTTCGTTGCACAGGATCAGCCTGGGCATGCACTTGCCCCAGGAGGTGCTTTGGGAGAGCTGCCCAGATCTCCCACAGCGCTCTGATCCAAATGTGCTTGAGTGGGAGAAGAGATGTGAGGCTGCAGATCCCAAGTTACCGGAGAAGACTGCATTTCAACACTGCACTGAAACCAGAGGCTGTTATCCCTCAGATCAGTTATCCTGGCTGAGGCTGTAGTGCACCAGGGTCTCCGGGGAGATGGACAAAATGTGGGCAAGTGTCCTGAAAGGCTCCTAAGGTTGATTTGTCATGCTTCAAGGCAGGAGGAAGAAAGACGTTACCTTAAAGATGGATGCACAGGCACTTGCCAAGTGTTTGGCCCATTGGGCTCTGCAGGCACCTTGTTACCTCTTCTCTAGTGAAGATGAACCACTCAGCAAAGCCCATCTCCCATGCACATGCCAAAACCTTTTTCCATACAGTCCTTTGCAATGAATTTGTCCGCAGTGAGCCCAGGCCAAACTGGCAGAAACACACAGTGAGACCTTACCCATGAAGGCCCATTTTGTGTTCAGTTATAACTTCCCTCCTCCTGAGTTTCAGGGTTGCCTCGGTCCCAGCCTCGGTATACATTGCACGGTCTTCCAAGGGACCTGCTAGTGTCCCCAGGACTGGCAGGGCTCTGGGGCACTTTGGAATGGCACCTCCACATCCCAGTGGGGGGGTCACTTGCAGGTGGCCACCAACCACTTTCTGGAAGGATCACTCAGAAACAAGCCCAGGGTCATTGCAGGGCACCCTTCATCCTCCCCTCTTGTTTCAGCCCAAATGGTGTAGAGGTCCTACTGAAAACCCCTGAGGGACTGAGCTGCTCTCCCTCAGCCATGATCTTCAGCTCTTCCAAGTGCTCTTTAACTACCTGCTTTCCCTCCCGTCTCCTACGTATTCTGGATTAGACAGCTGAAAATCACCTCACAAGCAGAGAAACAATTAATGTTATTTTGGAGCCCATAGCATCATTTCTCCTCTTTCTCAGCCTTCAACAACCAATTTGCTCAAGGAATCAGTCTAGCTCCATCACTGTTGGTGCGAAGGCATGGAGCACTCCCAGCCCGAGGCATAACTCTGGAGTATACCCTTCCTTATGCTGAGAGGTCATTGATGGACCCAATAAGACTTTTTCTCTGTATGCCACTGTTTTCCTTTGTGACAGCAGATTTTGGGGCTCTGCCAGCAGTTCACTAGTGGAGCAGAAATAAGTGCAGGGGAACATGGGTACTTTACTAATGTCTCTGTTTTCACCTACTTCCCTACATGCCTCCTTGGAGGGAGGTCATCAGAAACGCGAGGTGCAGCTTCTTTTTCAGGCATCTTAGCAGCAACATTCTCTTCTTCTATAATGACAGAAGTGTCCACTCTCACAAAATGCTGAGAAGCCTCAATTCCAGCTGCAACCAGGCAGGATGGAGAGCTGCCCGAGATAGGGCCCTGCATGAAGTCAGATGCACGTCATCACTTTACCTCTAGCTTTTTTCAACAAGAAAAGTTATCAAACAAATTTTGCACAAGCAGTTTGCCCAGTTCCACCTGCGTCTGGCAGAGGTGGGGAGAGCTTAGAGACACATGTTGAATTCTGCTCTCCATCTACCTGCTTGCAGGCCTGGCTCGAATCTATACCCCATCCTTGGCTTCAGGGATTGTAGAGTGAAGAAGGAGCTGCCTGTGTGTATATACAAATTATTCTCTATTACCTGCAACCTACATGCGTCTCCCTCTTAATGACGTGACCTCTTCTGGCAAGTATGGTTGGGTCCATGCACTCCTCCCTCCACCTCTACACAATTATTTTAACCTCTATTTAATCTAATGGTAGCGGGTTGAGGTACCAAGGAGAAAACCTCAGTACATGCACAATGCAGTTATTATTTATCAAAATGCTGGGGGAAAAGCTGGCAGTGCAGCCAGCGAGTGAGAAGCTGTTAGCTCTGTCCTGGCTCAGGACAAAGGGCTGGGGTTTTGATGGAGACCGACTCTCCCAATTCTCCCCGTTCCCTGTGAAGAAGTTTATAATGAGCTTTCCTATGGCTGGGTTTGGCCCTGCTGCTGGAGTCATATAAAAAGACCAGGCACATCTTCAGACTGCACGGATGTGGTGTATAGCCAGGGGAGGACTGTTTTTGGCAAAATCTGAGGCGTATCAGACAATCCATTTCTGAGACATGGGTCTTAGGGAAAATAAGTGTAATTCAGAGTGTTTGAAGCATCTCCTAATGCTTTTTCATGTCATATCTCAAAAATGGCTTGGCCTAGAAACTTCAGATTTGTTTAATTCAAGAGCCCTTGACGTAATCTAGCACAGATGAGGGCTTCTGAGATGCTGCAGTGCTTATTTGGAGTTATTCTCTTCTGAATTAGGAATATATTACTGTTCCATCAGCAGCTGTGACAGTGAAAAGTTAAGACAGGCTTTCCAGACTTTGTCAAAGCATCCTTGGAGTCCTTTTCCAGGATCCCTGTGTCAGACTTGTTTCACCCACAACAGCCCTGTACCAAGGACTGCTAAGATGCACTGGAAACCAAGGTCAGCCCTGATGTCTACATCAGCCAGACTTCCTCAAACCTGCTTTCTTCCTCAAATAACAGGGTTTGCCTTTTTTCTGACTTCAGTGCCCCATTCTGGTATCACTGCTTGATGTATTCCTCAGTAGGAGGGATTTGCAGGCTGGATGAAATGGGCTCAGTCATATTCAAAGCACAGGCTGGTGGATGCGTGTGCACAGAGCACACTTGCAGAGAAGGGTGGCCCAGCTTCCGTCCCCGGAGAGGCTGAGAAATGCCTGCTGCCCTCCCACTAGAGCTCCTCCTTGCACAGGAGATAACAGGGGGCAAGCTCAGCTCCTGGCAATCCTTCCAAAAAAACCATAAGAAATGCAGATCTAAAAATGAGGCTATGAAAACAAAAATTCCCGAGGGCTTCACCAGGGAAATGCTACAATAGACAGGATTGATACCCGGGCACAACCCTGCTTCCCTCTTCACAGATTACAGCAGCTGCCCTTCAGGAGCTCTTCCCTGGGAGTGTCCACCAGCAGGACCCACTGCTGCTGCCCTGCCATGCCCATGCCACCCTGCAGTTTGTGGCCCAAGGGCGTGCTGAGTTGCCAGTCCTCATCCACATCCCATTTCAACCAAACCTAAATAAAATTTAAAACTGTCAGACAACTCCTGGCAACAATTCAGCTTAGAGAAGGTGGAATGAGCCAGCATGAAGTTTGGGAAGAGCTCTATTTGCAGTAATAAGACTGAAAAACTACTGAAACTCGTTTCCTCTCTAATGGCCAGGGTGTCTGGGAGAGTGTGGATTTTTTTTCATAATTATCAGAGCTAAGGAGAGATGTTGCGGACGGGGTGTTAATTAGAGCTGATATACTTGGGTATATTGCATTTCATTAAGAGAGTAAATAACCCCAGCAGATTTTAATCCTGCTGGCAACTTGCCAAGTGCTGTGGAGAGATTATCTTTGAGGGTTAAAACTAGGCCAAAGAGCTAAAAGCAGTCTTTCATGAAAGAAGAAGGCCAAGAATCCAGGCTAGAAGTGGTTGGCCAAAGCTCTGGGATAATCAGATTGAAATCCTCAGCAGAAAGAACATTAAAGATGAGATAAATCACAATTGCCTGATTTCTGTGGGCAAGCAGGCACGCAGGAGGGAGTTGAATCTGGGCACTTTCTCCAACTAGAAGAAAAACATAGCATGATATCATCTGCCTTATCAACCCCATCAAACCAAAACGTCTGACAAGAGCAGCTTTGGCTGTCGAGGCTCAGGAGGGTGACCCAGCACTGATGCTAAGGAGTCTCAAGGGCAGCAGATATCCCCTCCGCTCAGCCACAGCAGAGGGGATGATGGTCTCAGGGTGCCATAACACCTCCTTGTAGTGGTGAGGTCATCCGAAAAGCCCTCTGGTACCTCCCCAGCGCTCTCTCCCACCACCGTGTTTGTGAACGCCTTGAGGTGACAGTCATCCACCGGTAAGGAGACACGCAGCGGAGATGAGCAGAGTGACTCTGGTTTGCTTTGGGTATGATTCGAGGTCATCCCCATCCACCGGGCAGCATTTGGTGCATGGGGATTTAGTTACTTCTAGAGTGAGCTTCTCTTGTAAATGCACACATGGAAATGAAACCCAGAGGTGCGGTTGTAAATTGATAAGAAACAGGATTGGCACGTAAATTTAACAGCTCCCAGTCCTACCTGATGCCTGTGATGCACTTGCTCAGCAATTGGGGAGCTGGCCCCATGTTCCCCCAGGATTTACTGCAGCTCTTTCTCAGATCTCTCAGCCTTTGCCAAGAGAATGCAGGGAACACCACGCTCAGGGTTCAAGTAGCGCTGGGGAAAGGGGGCACAATGAGAAGTCAGGTCAGAAGCATCCTGGCTCCTCTCCTGCTCTGTGACCCTGTTTACCAAGAGGAACTGGTTGCTAGATTTCAGATGGGGCAGGTGAAATACATGAGTGCTGTGCTCTGAAGGAGCAAGTTTCAAAGATCACCATGGGTAGGTGGGGAAGTTGGGATCACAGGAGTTAGTTGTAAAGGGCACAAATCTGCATCCTTCAGCAGAGAAGGGAAATGGGCCACATCACAGAGGATCTAGCAGATGCTTTGAAAGCAATCAAAAGAGACACGAGCAAACAAGGACACTTCATCTGCCTTCATCTTCCCTTCTGCTCCCAAATAAATTAGCGCCGGTCACATGGCCTTTAGGCAAAATGATTTGCATTTTCAGGACCGCAGCAAAGCATCACTCTGTGATCACAAACACAAGGCAAATTAAGAAGATCAATGTAAAAGGTGCAAATGAAAGGAAAAAATAATCTTGAGCTTTGAACTTCTCAGAGCATTAGGAAGCAAAAAGTGTTGCAGGAGGTTAAGGGGGTCTGCAATCAGTGCGAATTTCCATGTCCCATTCTTCACCTGACTCTTCTTCACTGTCAGCAATTTTTTGAACATAGAAACTCACTTCTGAAAAATTCAAGTATCAAAACTTTTCAGCCTGTAAATGAGGAAGAAATTAATTTTTGTCCTTTCTACTTGGGAGCATGGGTTGTAAATCACTCCATGAGCTATTTCAGGGCAGGACTGGAGTGTGATTATAGGATGGCTGGATTACTTTGACATAGCTTAATTTAATTAAAATGCAGTTGTTGCATCCTGAGAAGGGACTCGGATTCCTCGCCAGTGACTGCACAGAGACTTGCACTGAAGTAACCACAGGAGGGAATTACACCATTTTATGATCTCAGCTCCAAGTAAAGATGGCCTAACCCTCCAGCGCCCACAAGTCATGACATCAGTCCTGGTCCCACAAGGGCACCTTGCAATCAGTGGATATCTTTGGTTGGAGGAACCATGGGAAAAACACAGTTTGCTAAACAAATCAAAGAACCGGAGAAGAGCACAAACACAGTCACATAAATATCTCCATCCAGCCTGCTGCAGTGGATACAAAAACACTCAGAGCTCACTGAAGCATGAGGCTAAGCGGCATCTTTGGTGTCTGTGGTTACTGCTGTCATTAACTTTGCTGGAAATCCTGCTCATTTGTCCTAGACTTGAATTTGAAATGACTACTTCTAGTTTGGATCTTCTTTTACATCTTTGATGTAGTGATCCTTTGGAAATGAGAGGGGAATGAAGCCAACCCAAAGGGAGGAGTTGATATCAGGGATGATTTTTGCATTTATTGAGAGATCAAGCCTAGGAAATTGTTTCCTTCCCACATGGCTGCTTGTAAGTCCCCTTCAGAGACAGTACTCATTAATGCCTAAGAGGCTTCAGTGCCGTAGGTGGATATGAAATAACAGCCGAGCATCTGTTAGTAGGTCTCAAAATACCTTATGCTTTGACATAATAATTACTTCTAAAGCTGAATAGGGATTTGGTATGTTAAAATTCAGAAAAATAAATTAAAACTATCTTCAGCTATGGGAGAGGCCAAACTGCAACAGGAAAGGACTCCTACACTGTGCCTAAGACCATGGCTGGATCAATTCAAGAGGTATCTGGTGTTTAAACATGGGTGATATTTATTCTCAGAATATTGCTAGAAACAAAGGATCAGCTTCTCCCGTGTCATACCTATTAGATCGCATATTCAGAATAACAGTCCTATATGTAACCTAATTTTCATTATAGAGTTTCTTGAAATCAGCGCGATTTAAACACAACCTTAATATTAAGTGTGTTTAAGTGCTTTCCTATGCCTACTAACTTTGATGCTGTCCACACCCAGTACTAGTCCCTCCAGCCAAAGGGAGCAACTGTTGGTGCTAAGTGGGGATAAAAAGGAGAAAGTAATACAGCTGAAATGACAAAATCCTTTTAATTAGGTACAAGGGACTAAACTGTTCATCACATAGAGTAGTTCCTAAAAGCACCAAACTGAAGAGAAAAGGTAATGGATGATTAAGCACAGGACAGAATAAAGAGCAAACAGCAAGAAGGGGTTTTTAGTAGCTTTTATCACTGTATTACTCAAAACTTTCACCTGTGAGCCCTGGCTCACCTGCTGCTGGGGAGCACTGGGCTGCTATTTAACAGCCATGGGCAGACAGCCCTGGCTAAAGCTATGAGTACTGGAGAGATACTGCAAATGAGAGTTACAGTATAGAGCCCACATAGTGGGATAAGGTGTTTTATTGAACAGTGTTTTGAAAGTAGGGAAAAAACATACAGTGTTAAAGGGGCTAATTCTCCAACTTTGTCAGATGTGTGTGATTCTTTCTCTTGGATACTAGGTAGGTGAAAGCTATTGACTTTCTGTTGTTCTGGGAGTATTTTATGTCTTGTGGGTTCAAGGTCAGATGATAATGCCTAGTACAGAGAAGGGAAAATCAGGCTGGCATATGTAGCTTAAAAAAAATAAGGACTGTGGAATAGTAAGTTTGGGAGTGGAGAGCTGAGGGGATATTTTATTTAATATAAAAAGCTAAATGTTATGGAAGGGAAGAGGTCTCTGAAGAATACCAGGAATATTTATTCCCTGAAGTGTCTGGATTGGAAGAATTCCCCCAGCCAGTATGCAAAGTTCTCTCTGCTACTACTATTAAGTCACACAATAGACTATTACTGAACAATTAGGACTGTTTGCAGGTAATTTAAGAGTGGAAAAAGTTCTCCTGATTAAGTAATTTTGGGCATCTAATTAGAGATTAAAACAAATTCCATATGATTGAGCTGTCCAGTCATAAGGCTCTTAAAAATTTTCAGAAAAGCACTACCTTCTGAGGCTGTGTCTGTCCAACCAAGCCCTATAGCTTGGTTCACGGACCTGTCAGCCTGGCTGTGCAAATGACTTCTGGCCTCCGTCCATACCATGTTAACAGATGTGACTTTAGTTCCATGTAGTTACAGTGCCCACCTGACACCAACCAGGTTTGAAGTGTTGCTTAGTGGTGGAAAACTTTGTCCTGTGGCCTGGCTTTGGTTGATGTTCAGGGCACCCTGTGGCAATTGAACTAAAATCAGGTTTTCTTCCAGCAACCTATTTGAAGAGGATGCTCAAGAGAAGCTGCAGCTGGCTGCTAGAGATGGTATAGTGATGGGATAGGACAGGACAGGAGCATGGGTACTGATCGATTAGTGCCCAGCTTTGCTCAGTACCAAGCAATTCTACTTTGCCACCATTAATTTCAGGATGTAAATTAAGAAAAATGAACTCGGCTTCCAGGTTACTGGAGATAGATGACATTCATTCAGTCTGGCATTTAGCTATTTCTGTTGTTTACATTTGATGCCTCTTATAAATACACCATTTCTGATTAAGAAGAAATCTTTTTCTAAAGGTTTGTTTAATTTTTCACTTCAAAGTCAATCTTTAAAAACCTCTCTGCCACTATCAAGCCTGCAATGGTTTCATCCTAATCCCTCTTACACTCTCCATTCTTATCCTTTGCTGAGGGGAAACGATAAAAATTTTTCTGACACAGAACTTGGATCCAGGGCTGAAAGATAAGCTGTTTCAAAATAAAATGATGAATTTCAATTTCAAGCATTGGTTAATATTGTCATTTTTATAGATATTTTCCTACTGCAGATTGAACAAAGCATATTAGCTAAAAGGCCTTCTCCTGAAATAGTAGCTCATATGTTTCTAAGACTACTTCTTCATTCTAAGTTTCCATTTCTAAGTATTGCTTTTCTATAGTAGCTAACATCCAGAGATCAAAACCATCTTTGTAATTAAAATTTAATCATAACTAGGTCTTGGAAACTTCCAGCAGGTGAGAAAGCTGTACCTGAACTTTGGTTGAAGATTGCTAGCTATTTTTATTGTAAGACTATTTTAAGATGCTTAAAGTTTCCCTGTTTTAAAAACTAGCATTCAGACTTCGTCAGACATAATCACAGGAAGATTGAATGAGGATGCATGAGTGGCCTTGAACATTTGTCTTTGCAAATTCAACAGTCTTTCAGTGCTATTTGCATCGGAGTAATGGATGTGTATGCTTACAGTTATGATCTGAAAAGGTCTGTCCAAGGGTTTGGAAGAAACTGTCTTGTCTAATGGAATGAACTGGCCTAGTGTATTTTTTGTTGGGTACAAAGTGGAATAGTTTTACTAGAGTCAATAGCTGGGTCAGTATCACCAGCTGGAGAGTCCCGGATCAAAAATCATAGGAAACTGTATGTGTATAACACAGAGTCAGTTAAATATGTATGTTTTGAAGGGAACCAGAGAGAGGAAGGTCTGCTCTGTTTATGCTCTGGATGTTTTAGTTCATATCTGGGGTGAAACAAAGCATCCATGATAGTGTGTACACACACACACACCAAACATGAGCTGTGCATACAGAGTGGGATACACTGATTAATACAAAATATTGAGTTCATTGCATCTTTAATATCACTGAGGAGTATTAACCCAAGGAGGGAGTGGTGGTTCAGGGGGTGTTCTGGGGATTCAGCTTTCCCTTGCCCTGACTCACCATTCCCTGCTGGACACTAATCTGGAATTAGTGTCTGCAAATAGCCAGTGGAAAAAAAATACTGCCTTTGGGCTGCTTGTTTCTTGCTCAATAGAGAAACAGCCACAGCAGCACCTGGAGTCCTTGTTGGCCCTATTCAGATTGCAGCAGAGCTATGCCAAACCACTACCTGCCCATTAATACCACTGGGAATCACTGTTATAGGATCCTGCCCGCTTGCTGCAGCATACATGGCTACAACCATGAAAACATTTCCATCCACCAGACTCCACCTACAAACTGTGGCATGTTTAGCAACACCATGTTGCAGACACAAGCAGCAAATAGTCCTGGAAACTAATACCCAGACTGAAAGCTCTTTTTAAATCAAAGTACAGCTGTGACAAATACCAGGTGTGTAGAAAGCTTGCAAAGTCCTGTGTTGCTGAAAGTTGCTCTGGTGAATACTGTGCAATGAGAATTGTATAGTTCAGTGAGGAACATCCCTGTCCCACAAAACCTTCCAACTTCCCCAAAATATTCCTGCAATGGGACAAGGAAGAGTGCTTTACTAGTGTTTGCAGGTTTAATAACACTGAGGAAGGTAGAGGCTAACCCTCAGACTCCAGAAAAAGCACAAATTCACTTATAAGCTATGTGACACCTTAGGTCAAGTATGTTTCTGGCCAGGAACTTAAACCCAAGTGATGCACAGAGCAGCTGCATGACTGACTGTGGGGCTGCTGGCTGCCTCTGCTGGTGTAGGCCTTCTGGATGCAGCTTTTCCTATAAAACCTAGTAGTCAGTAGAGGTGCATCAATGGGGTTAAATGTCAGTAGTCAGGACTTTCAGCCTTTGGTGTGGAAAACAAAGCTTGAAGTCACCAAGTCAATGAAGGCTTTAAATTTACCACGTGAAGATGCTTCAACAGGAGATATGGGGAGAACCGTACATCAGGAGCTCCTATGTCCCATATTCAAGTGTCTTCATCCAGGATGGTTTGTACTGTATGTTCCCAGCTTTGATCAGAAATTTCATTGCTGACCAGAGACATCTTTTCTCAAGCAAATTTTGTCAGAATCAATACATTCCCAACATTTGGATGAATCCCAAATGTCTGATTTTTAGAAAGCGTCGTCAAAAAACCAAACAAAACCCAATCCCAGCCTGATGTTAATGAGATCTGAATCGCTCTTTTCAAAGTGTGAAATTGGCAGTGATATCTTAAGCCTGAAAATGATACACACGCAGCAAGAGGAAGGGGGACCTGTTCGGTTTGTGAGAGGGCATGTTTCACAGCATTGTCACATCTTATTTGTTGTTGTTTTGAACATAAAACCTCTCTACTCATTAATGGCACAATTAGGTGCGTGCCCTGCATGTTCACATTGGAGACTTTTTTGTTCTTAGGCATTATAACCACCAGTTCTTCGCCATTTCTGCAATGGTCTGTATTTTCTAGTAACCTTTGGAAATTGTTCACTTCAATTTTATTCACCAGAGACAAAATGCTAATACCCTGGCACTTCAAATGGTGAGGGGAGAAGGAGGGGAAGGAAGGAAGGAAGACCTATGTGATCTATTCATTCATTATTCCACAGCACATGGGAAGTCATCTCTTTACATGATTGACCTGCCTGGATTTGATTACAACACACAGCTAACCTTTTCCAAATCTGGTTGTGTCATACAAGAAAAGGGTTGAAGGCTGTTGCCATGGTATTAAGGTATCTCTTGAGAAAGAAGAAAAAGAGAGAGAGAGGGAGGAAATGATGCTTCTTTACTTCCTAGCCAACTATAAACAAGAAACACATGCACATGTTTTTGTTTTGGAAGAGCTTTCAGCTTCTTATCGAGTCTCATCTATCAATGCATTTCCTCGGGAAGGGAAGGAGGAATTGTCTGCTTTGCAGATCAGTGGCTCTCCAGCGGGTGGGGAGGGGGGGAGATGACAATTGGAGAGAGAAAAAAAAAAGAATAAATCAGTCTTGCCACCATTCATGATTTATTCATGAGACACGTGAGGTTTGCATTTAAATGTGACATTCTCATGATCTCAATATTGTATATGCAAATCTAAAGATTTCTGCATCTCTCCACATGCCCAGCTTAAGTCTCATCTCAGATCCACAGCTCTGTAAATGCAAAACCGGCAAGGTTCGCGTGGCTTCTGATTTACTCCCTGTTTATTCTGTGACTCAAAGACTGTAAGCAACACTGAACTGCTCTTAATATCAGAGGTATAATTTAAATGTCATTATTTGGGTTTTTTTTTATGACAGTGAACTCTCACAGTCAGGAAATTACCTGTAGATTTATCAATGGTTTAACTTTCTGAGGTCTTGCCTTGCATGAGCTTTCCAAGCACTTCTCTGCTAAGGCAAACAGTTATCACACAGGACAGCATGTCAGGATTAACACAGAGTAAATGCTGCGCAGGTCTGAACAAAGAATTTACACCTTGAGCCATGCCTGCTTCAACACTTTCAACACAAATGTTTAAGTTGTCCCTCAATAAATAGGGGGGAATGATCTTGTTGGCAGGTTCTTAATTAAGATATTATTGACATATTAAAAGAAACAAATGTACCAAATCCGCTGATTTAGAGAAGAGAGGCTTCCCAGAACAGTGATGCTCAATTCAGGACATAACCTGAACCTTGGTAAAATCTATCAGTCTTTGTCCCTGGCCAAGACTCCCACTTTGGAGACACTCAGCAAAGTGAGAGGTGTGAAGGCATGACTTTGCAAAGTAATGCAAACTCTGCTTCTAGCTAAACTGATACATACAAACTGCTGCACAGGAGAGACCTTTGGCCCGGTACTTGCAAAAGTGCATTGTGTAGGGAAAACACTGTTCTTGGGGCTTTGCCTGATCTGTGTGGCTGGAATCTTGCTTCATGATCTTGTTGCTACTTATTGAATAAATCAGAGCATAAATAAATTTTATATGTTATTGGGTCAGCTCTGTCACTAGGCTAATGCAATTATTCTTCAAATATGTTATTGACAAACAACCACCACATTCATCAATAACAATAACATTTGTATGTTTTATAGCAGTTTCCCACATTCAACGCTCACCTCCTGTTTTCTTGTCAGATTGAAGCCAGAACTTGCTGAAGTTAATTGCCTTGTATTCAGTTTCTGAGGTCAGGGCCCATATCAGCAAAATTCTTCCTATTGGTCCCATGATTTTAAAGCCATAAATGTTTGTTATATATCCATATAGCCTGATATCCTATCTCAAGCAATGACTGCTTAAGGAAAGTGTAAAGGAGACAAAGCCTGTATTGAAAGACACTTCCCCAGAGTATTATCTCAGATTTAGGAAAATACTAATGTAGAGCGCCTGGTGTTATATATTCAGGTCATCACAACTAATTGCTTTCAAGAACTTGTCCCTTTTAAACCCACCTATATGTTTAGTCCCACAGCACCCTATGGCAATGAGTTCCACAATTTAATTTCCTATGGGGTGGACAGCTACTTCCTTTTGGATGGTTTAATAGGGGTCCCACTGTTTTTTTCCTTACAAGAGATAATAAATGGTTGTTTCTGAGCATTCTTCTCCACACTGCTCATGATTTTAGGAGCCTGTATCAGAATTATCTCAATGGTCTCTTCTCCAAGCTAAAATTCTTATGTATTTACCTACTCTATTAGTAGCTGCTCTTATGGAAGCAGCTCACTACTCCAACACTTTAAACCTGTCTTTATAAATTTTCCAGTTCTCCAATATCCTTCCTGAAAGGGGAACATTAGGACTGCTTGCAATATTTAAGAAGATGTTACAGCAGGAATTTATACACTGGCAAAATGACTTTTTCTGTTTGGTGTCTCATCTGACAATCACTGGCATTCTCATTACATTTCTGACCATGCCTGATTGCTGAGCTGATGATGTTTTTGAAGAACTGCCTGTGTGGCTCTGAGATCATGCCTGAGCAGCATACACGACGTAAATAGCCACAGCTCTAATGGGAGACTGGTGTTGCTGCTCTCATTTGCAATAGATTACATTTCTTGCCACAGAATTCCCCCTGCCATTGCATCTTGCCCAGTTATTTGGGTGGCTGTTCCACGACACCTTTCCTCCAGTGGCAAAACTGGTCTAAGAAAATATGTGAATACTTTGCATTACCTGCAAACATCTTCATTGTGTTAATTGCTCTCCTTTCCAGGTCGCTGATGAACATGTTGAACTGCACAGGCCCCAGCCCATGTCCCCACGGGGCTCCACTGGCAATCTCCCTGCTCAGGTGAGACCATTCATTTGTTCCTGTCCTTTGTTTCCCATCACAAAACTAATTATCCAGCTTACAAGGCAACCTTCCTTCAGCCCATGACACTGGCTAGGAGCCTGCAGCACGAGTGTGTTTGCCTCTCCAAGTGACCTTAGAAACTTGCGTTCAGCTGAAAGACAGGGCAAGATTACCGGGGCAAAAATCTTGCTGGAATTAAATATTAAAAAATAATTTATAAATGTTTTTTCCATCATTCTTACACCCTCTTTTGCCATGTCTTCAGTATGTTGAAAGGCTGATACTTACACAAGCACCTGAAATAGCACAATTAATAGCTGGTGAGACTGGGAGCCCTGCCTTACTAGCCAGGGAAAAGAAACTCACACAGGGATTACATTGTTATTTAAAGATAGGCTATCAGCTCATTTTAGCCCCCATTTAAAATCTGAGAGGGATAAACATTTCCTTGCAGAAAAAAAGAAACAAAACCCATATGTGTACTGAATTCAGACTTGGAGAAGACCGAGTTTGCTGGGTTTTCTTCATTTACTTGGTTTTAGTATGGCTTTAGTGGCCGGTGTTTGTGGCCGTGCTCAGCAGCATTGAAACAAAGCGGTTTATGCCTACAAGTGCCACTGTAATGCGCTTGCTCTTGCACAGAGCTACTCACTCCCTGCCTTTGAGGAGTGTAAGGACCTTTATGCTGAAGGGTGCTGCTTGCAGAAATACTGAAATGCATGTTATCGACCAGACAGTGAAGTCCACAGCTGGATGAAGTGGGTACTCTGGAAGCCCAGACCATGAATGACTTCACTACTATAATTTCATTCTCCAGCAGTGGATGGAGCAGGCTTCTCCATGCCTTCTAGCTCCCACAGACCTCAGGCATTACAGCTTTGCCTCCAAACCAAGCAACCCTGGACATCATTTCGGGCTGCATTTGTGAAGAAAGGGGCAAGGGGAATAAGCAGAGCTGTTGCACACACTCAAATGTGATTTAATTGTGCTCTGCAAGTGGGTTTCACCATGTTAAAGCCTGCTCGTGCCTGCATTCACGTGGAGCAGGGGTGTATTCTTAACAGAAGTGAAGAATGCGCTCCCTTGCAGACCTTGGTTTCTGCAAACGTGGCCCCTCTGCATGTAATCAATGTTGTGCAGAGCTGCTGAAATCGAAAACAAAGCCAGAATGATCATTGTGCTAAGTTTGTGTTCCTCATTGTTCGTTGAATTACATCAGTGTTTTCTTTAGTTGCACAGTCAGCTGGCAAAGGTTTGTTTGAAATCTCGAGACTCTCCCCTTTCAGGGGAAAACATGAATTTCCGGGAGATTTGGGCTCTGCTCTGCATCACAGTGCTCGGTCTGCCATGGCCTGGGACACGACATGACAGCCCAGCCAGCTGGGGGTCTCAGCCAACCCAGGGCCCATCAGTGAAGGCTGTAATGCACCCACAGGAAAAAAAAATGCTCTGGGTTTTTTTCTTTGTATTTAACTTGCAGAAAATATTTTATCTGCTTTAAAAGAAATAATTAGCCATTAAAACTTATTTTGTAGAGAATCCCTCTCCCTAGCTTGTGACCATAATGAATTATTGTGTTTCACTGGCATTTTATTAAGGTGATCCTCTGTGGTGAAAGTCTTGCTTTCTCCAAAGAATCCTTGGATGCAGAGAAGGAGCAGCAACCGGCACAGCCTGCGCTCCCAGGGCACTTCTCCCCGCGGCAAACCCCTGGAGCCTTGTTCCCCTGCTCAGTGGGATGGTGAATGGCTGTTGTGTCAGTGTAATGTAGGATCCCCTTAAATTCCCCTTGGAATATCAGGATGAGGTAAATCCTTCTTTCCCCTGCTGCATTCATGTACAAAGTCCTCCAGCAGCCATGGGACAAGGAATGGGTGGATGTTTCAGATCCTCAGTACAGACCGAGTTTGGGTGCGTGCCTGTGTGCCAAAGAGCACACGCAAATGGGAGCCATTGCTCATTTAAATTTAACTTGACTACCCTCTAAAAGTCTGATTTTCATCATCCACAGTCCAACTTCCCCCAAGAGACATCTCTCTGGACACTTCCTGTGCTGTGTCTCAGGGCAAACTCTTCTGGAAGTTGAAGTGGTCAGAATATGAGCTGTGGAGTGGTGGGGTTTGGCTTTTTGAAAGTTGCATTTTTGTTTGATCCGGAGCATGTGCTGAGTGGCTCAGCCTGCATAGCCCATGCTGCTTTTATGTTGTTTGCCTTGCTCAGGGACTGGGTTTCTGGCTTTTTTAACTGTGTAGAGGAAAATAGTGGTAAAATGGCAGAATCTGGGGTGAAGTTCATTAAGAGTCAAAGCAAAAACCTAGCATGGAAGAAGCTGTAAAATATCCATGTTGCATGAGTTTCCTAATAAGCCTGCAGAACTTAGGAAACTAAGAAAAACAAACTTTGCCAAGTCTTGTGATAACTGCTGCTTTTATTTGGGGGGAGGTCTTGTATAGCCATGGAGAGAAGCTGGCCAAGGTGAAACTCAAGCCCAGAAGACCAAGGAGAGGAGGCAGGAGTAAAAGGCACAACGGAGAAAAGAGCACTGAGGGACTATCAGGGCAGAAAGGGCGTCAGGGGAGGAACAAGAGGGGCAGAGACTAAAAGGAGGAAGAGTGTGGGTTGTAGTTTGGGGTATTTTACCAGGGTCTCCAGAGCTGAGAACCAGCGTCTCTGCAGCTGGGCCTGAAGCAGACAGGGCTCGTCCTTGGACATTGATGGGAGGAGGTATCTTTTTGGTGAAAACTAAATTTATCAGGGTTTAACAATTTGTGATTTGTATTAATTTTGCAACTTCTTTCTGCAAGAGAAAGAGAGGAAAGGGGAACAGATTGAAAATATTCAAAATATTTCAACATTTTCCAAAATGAAACATTTTCCGTTTTCACTTAAAAAGAAGGCCCCTGTTTCCTGACTAATGTAATTATCTGAAGATATAGAGGGCAGGAAATAACCTGACACTTGGCTGAAAGTTTTGTTTCAGACAGAGGATGTTTTGGGGGTTAACCCATGATAATTCCCCGCACCCTCCCTGGCATTGCTGGAGTCTTTACTTCTGCCATTGAAATGAAAATCCATTATTTGTCCGGCTCAGCTAATAACACTGACCGGCATTTCCATGGGCAGCAGAAACCGTGGAGGAAGGCTGCCAAAAGCCTGGAGAGTCAGAGTTCCTCTTCATGTTCAAAGCTTCAGACTCTCAAATGCTTTAGCGATGCCATTACAAATGCCTAATGTTAGACTTGTGTCAAACCTCTCTTCTCCCTCACTCCATTAGCCCCGCAAGGACAATGATAAACCATCTGAAGAAGCAGGAGTCATCCCAGGTCAGGCTGAAATAGCTAGAAACCACTAATAATCTCCAGGTTCATTGACATTTTTGTTTTTAAAAAGGTAACTTTCTGTCACTAGGAAAGGATAATATATATAGCAAGTGGAAGCTGGGATGTAATTTTAGCCTTGATTCTTAAGGCGATAATATTTTGAGTTGTCAAGTAGGGGTGCAGTGTGTCTTCATGCGTGGGAATACATGCAAAAACATTTTTAAAGAGTAGTATGTGTGCCTAACTTCAGAGCAGAGGCTACCCTATGAAATTCCCACCCTGCCACAAAATGCCCAGCAACGGTATGTTGGGTGAAAGCAAAAGCAGAGACTTGGAAACATTAGAAAAAACTGCAGCAATGAAACTGAGCTAAAATGAATTTTGACATTTAATCCGAGATCAATTGGCAAATCTCACAATAGATATTTTTTTCTTGTTACCCTGGCAAAGCAAAACCACATGAGTTTAAAAAAAAAAAAAAGAATTCATTTTGTAGACTAGCTGCCAATCTTCTCACTGGGCTGAAGGTGAGCACAGGAGCTCCCTCAAACCACCAAAATATTGTGAATAAGTTTAGAGAAAGAAGCTAACTATTGCAAGCTCAGGAGATCATTTATAAAACAAAAATCACTCTCTGCTGCATTGAAGAGCCTGAGAGATGCTCTCAGAAAGATTAATTTTCTGGGTTGAGGAGGGGAGCGTCAGCTTCACCCCTCAAAATGAACCAGCAAGATGATTCAATTGCATCACTTTCAGAGCGTAAGCCCGAGACATTCATTCAAAGCATAGTTATAAGAAATGACTCCTTTACTTTAGGAGGAAGAATACTGAAGAAACTGTTAAACTTGGTCACAGTATGTGACATCCTTGAAATAAAAGCAATACTTCTTCTCAGCGACTGCACAGTAAAATTAAAGATATGAAGCCAAATTCATCTCTGGTGTAATACTCCTGCCAGTGGCCAGGGAGGCACCTGGGATTAATTTCCTCTATTATACAAGTGGCACACGACCCTGACAAATTGTTTTGCATGTTTTTTGTAACACTTAGTTACAGAAACCTCATTCACCAAGTGTCCCACGCGTGCAAAATCGAGTGGCTCTGAGCTCCGCCTCACTGAGGACAGGATACTGGGCTAATGGCAGCCCACGGGGGTGACTCCCAGACTGTTCATGTGGGCAAAAGGTGGGAAGCTGGGGGAATTTACTGATTCCTCATGTAGAAAAAAATACCTCCATTGGGTGATTGGTGATCAAGGAGGGAACGTGGACCTTGGCATGCCTGCCTTGGTGAAGGGGAAAGTCTTTGACTGGATCTGTGGGCTGTGTTATAGGCTCGTTGCCCTTGACCGGTGTGTCACTGGCAGAGTTGAGCATCACCTCCTCAAACTCTCGGGTCATCCCATGACACCTTCCCCTGTCAGCAGCAGAGCAAGCTTGCCTCTCTCTCTTCCTGCAAGCCTTCTCTTTTTCTTTGGGGTAAAGCTTGTAACCTCAATCTGTGCAAGACAATGCCTGTGTTTACATAACTCGACATAACCCACTACTTTGCTTACAGTTTGCCTGTGGAAAGCTTCCATTTTCCCTGGAGGCGTGCTGGTGCTCATCATGCCAGCGTGCAGAGGTGAGAGCTGGGGCAGCACTGGCCCAGACCCCCTGAGATGGGTTCAGTCCTCATCTCAGAACAGTGCCAGGTACTCACTCCTCCCCGGAGTGCACACTCCTCTCTCTGATGTGGCCACCCTTATCTTGCTGCCCCAAATTTGCCTGAGCCTCACTGGCCAGGTCAGGTTTAAGGAAGCACATACCATTCAGATAGCCTTCTCCTCCCATGTAGCAGCACTAGGAAGGAGAGCAAGATGTTACACTTCCCTGTGAAACAAGTATGCCAGGCAGCCAAACAATCTCCAAAGTCAAATGCAAACTCAGGGCAGATGTGAGTACAGAGCCTGTGGTCAGGGTTTTTCAAGCAAGCCACCTGCAGCTGGCCTCTCAAGTCTGTGTCTGGTGAGTAAATTCATTTTCTACAGTGCTGCCCCACATCTTGGAGGAGGGGGTCTGCTGATCACTTGATGCTTTGAAAAATCAGGAGTGTCTTTTCGTGTAGGTTTAAGGAGGTGAGGTTAAGGACAAGGTGCTCTCTGCCTTTATTAATGAAAGGGTTTCACCTCACATGTTGAAACTTCTGGCCAGCAGAAACAATACATATGATCTTTGAGAGGACAGGTCTGCTAACAAACCATAAAATATCCTCCTCTTGGTACATCACGTTTTTCCTAAACTGAGGCCAGCTTACCATGGGACTCTTGAAGCAGAGACTATTGACACAGTCCTGAACTGGCTCTGCAAACCATCAGCTGTCATTCTCAAGCCCATGTGTTGATGTTGCCCCAAAGAACAGATTTACTGGGAAAACTGAGAAAGAGGAGGCCTCGCGTGAACGTTTGTGCCTCCGAGCACCGCTGCCATCTCCCTGCGATGTTGGGCTGGCCATCTGGAGCTCTGCCAGTGTGTGTTGTCTTCACCTCGCAAAGACCTGGGCTGCTCCTCTGAGGTTTTTGACATTTGCCGCCAAATCTCTTCACAGAGTTAAACAACTAGGTAATCGGTGCAGCTGTGTTTGCTACATTTAGCCTCCATGAAATGGTGTTAAACTTGAGCTTTGTTATATTTTCATTTTGTAAAAAGAAAGTCAGGTGAGTATCTAAGGTTTCACCTACCCGCAACTCCATTTGGGCAATACCCTAAAGGTTAGGAGGACACATGGAGCCTGGGTTTGAGGTATCAAGGTATAAAAGCACTTGTATCACCTTGAACATGAGAAGAAACTTGCTGATATGTCTGACAGTGTTGGGACCTTTTGTCTTCAGCATTTTTCATGTTAATGGAGATTTTTGGGGAAAAATGATTTGCTTATTAGCATCAGCCAGTTTGGCATTTGACCAGAGGAACAGAGAGTTGACCAAATGAGAGCAGATATTTTCACTTGGGCAGAACAACAATGTAAGTTGATGTGTGAGCATCCTTAATGCTTCTCCGTTGTGCTTGAGCTTGTTTTGTTTTGTTGTATTTGGGTTTCTGGAATGTTGTATCCTATCAATGACATTAATTACAGAGTAATTGCCTTAGTAGCATGTAACAACTCTCTTCTTTTTTTAAATAGATTTTCACACAATGTGCAAACTTCGCTATATATGAGCTACGTTTCTTGTGTCATGAAATAATGTGTAGACAAAATAATGTTTTTCCTGTCAGAAATTCAATGGGCATCTAAAGCAAAGTGACAGGTGGTTAAATAGCTGCATTTAAAGGATGTCAAGAAGATTTTTTGGACAGGTACCAAAACCCAATGCCAAAAAGAAGGCCTAATACCATCTGTTTTGTTAGCAGGGAGATGCAATTTTACATTAGATTTTAAATGACACGCAATGCCAAATTCATAACCTTGATTTGTGGGTCAAATCTAGCTTATCTAGATTGTGGATGTTTTTATTGACTAGCACAGTTCCTGACCCAGAGCCCACTCAGGTAAATGAACACGCTTTCGATCAGACCCATTTTAAAGCAATACGAAGCTCTTGAGCTGCATTTAATTTTGTTTTGTATTACATGTAAATCCAGATGCAATGTGGATTTAATTAATCCAATTTCATTGCATTTTAATGTACACATTTGCATTGTGTTTATTGGCAATTGGTTTTATCCATTTGTTCAGCATTTTTATGACCAAGGAAACTACTGAATATTTAGAGATCTATATACTTCCTAGCAGGAATGAGGAGTGTAGCTCTGAATTAAATAGTTCTCAGACATAAACTGGGGATAAGTCTAAGATGTCAAAATATAGCTGCATAATACAGTGGAAAAAATGATGTCAGCATTTTAAAGTAATAAACTGCATTGTGCTAAATTATTTTAAAAATAATTTCAGCAGGCATTTTAGATGGTAAGTTGAGAGGAGGAGGACTACTTTGAAACAAATAAGGCAACTGATAGATTCAGACACTTTTTCCTGCTTCTAAAAGGTGCCTTTGAAATTATGATTGTTCAGTTTTAGTCTAATATTTAGAAATAGTCACTGTTGAGTTTTCTCTTCTTTGTGAGGAGTCCATGTGACTTCAATGGGATTGCTGAGATAATCACACTCTGCTGTTTCTGTTCCAGGGCTAATGTTAGGCATGAAATGTGAGTTGTCATGTTTGGAGCTCCTCTTTCAACAACCCGGCCAAAGCAACTACCAACATCCTGGGTTGTGTGAGGAGTCAGTTGTGAAAAGAACAGCATCTTTTCATTTCTGAGTTTAGCTGCTTGGCTCGGCTCTGCTGTGAATGCTGCGACCCCGGTGGTATCACTGGCTTTGCTGCCCTTCAGCCATCCTGGGCCATTCCTTTCACCATTTGATGCTTGGCCAAAACACAAGGTCTTGACTTATTTTTTCCTTGGTCCTCTATTTGTGGATCCAGTGGTTTTTTTGCTGATCGATGGCTGATCCATTGAGCCAAGTGAAAGCTGCTCCTCTGCCGAGGGTCTGCACCACCTCTCCCTGTCCCTTTTGGCACCCATCTCTCTCTGTGGAGGACAGCACCCAGCTTTGCTGGAGCTAAGCTAGCCCCAGAGGAATGGCCATGACACACACCATGGAGGGGATAAGTCTGTGCCTGCAGTGAGCATATGTGGTGTCGGGGGGTGAGTACACTTCACCTGCCTGGAGGTTTGGCCTTTATTTCCCCTCTGCCCTAGATCACCCTTGCAGTGAGAGATCCCCCAAGGATGGTCCTTTGAGGTCTAACTGACCTGCATTATTCCTACAGGTTATGTTGGTGCCAATAACAGGCACATGGGCTGGGGCTGATCCCTGCAATTCTTTGCATTGTTGGGATGCTCCTTGCTCAGCTGGGGATATCTAACACAAAGTGAGCCGAGTTTCTGGAGCTGGCAGGTAAGACCTGTCCAATGTGGGCATCACTACAGGAGAAGCAGCACATTGTCGTCGTGAGGGTCAACATCCCCCCGCTCCAATGGCTCCTGCGGAGCTGGGCTTTCCAGGGATGCTCAGCCTTCTTTCTGCTAGCACCAGATTTGAAAAAGGAAAGGCTGCTTTCTCTCTGACCTGCTGGGAAAGACTTGGAGACAGGATAGGTGCCAAAAAGTGAGGTCTGGGTGGAATTTAGATACCTGCATTCAAACCCATGCACAGGAAATTCCCCCACTGGGGAAAAACCTAGTAGGTGCCTGAATTCATTCAGCTCCCTCCATTTGGAGAATGGAGATCCCAAAGAGAGAGCTTCCAGGGGCATGAGGGCACCTTGCTCCTTCCTAAGCTCTGCTGCAATCCAGATATGGGTGGCATGGCAGGAGCACATCTGCTGTGTGCACACACCGTCTGGCGTGGAGCTCAGGAGATGCAGTCATCCTCATCT
This sequence comes from Pandion haliaetus, assembly GCA_013401275.1. Classification (NCBI taxonomy): domain Eukaryota; kingdom Metazoa; phylum Chordata; class Aves; order Accipitriformes; family Pandionidae; genus Pandion; species Pandion haliaetus. Next base: position 472,544 of record VYZV01001437.1, on the reverse strand, counting down.
GAAACTTGGCCAGCACTGGTTGTACCTTTGCAGTCCCCTCAGTGCAGTCTGGCAAGCCCACGCTGCTCAGGTAAGATGTACTGTGTGTCCTACGCCTGCCAGGAAGAAGCTCTGCGCCGTTAATGCCTCTGCCTTGGCGGAGAGAGGTCGTATAATGTTGATCCTGTGTAGAGAGGGACACCAAAGTGCTGGAGGAAAGCAGGAGTTCAGACAAAGCTGCATCTCCTGGTAGACCCCTACTTGCTCCACAGGGCTGGCACCAAACTGTCACGAGGGAAAAAATACATTGAAACATGGGTAAAAACACGCTGAAGAAAGGTTTAACAGCAGGTACAAGTTGGAGGCTTCCTGAACACGTGGTGAGCCCAGGCAGGACCCCACAGCACAGCGGGAGCTGCTGACGGACGGGCAGAGCGTCGCAGAGGCTGGAGGCACCTCGTGACATGTTGTTCTCCAGGCCCTGGTTGGAGTCATGCCAGGAAGCCGATTGATGCTCAGCTCCACGAGGTTATCTTCTTCTGACAGTCTAACAAGTAGAAACACTGGAGACACGGGGTGAAGTGTAAGAACATTTGTGTGATGAAGAGCGTTTCCTCTGCCAGCTTCCCTTGGCATATATAAAAAAAAAAAAAAGCATTTATGGATATTAATAGCAATAACACTTTGTGATGATGGGTTTTTCAAATCAGGCTCTGTTTGAGGTCTAACGAAGGCAGATGAATGTGCAAAGTTTGACAGGGATGATTGTTGTAAATCTCATGCTCTGGGGATCTGAGGAGGCATTAAAAAACTGGTGCTTCGTTTGGGAAAGACGAGCTTTTAAAATGGTTTGAATGGGACCGTTGTGGTGTCTCAGGCACTGAAAAGAAATTGGGTTGTATCTGCTGGGGAGACGCTGCAAGTTTGGTGACGAAATGTGTTAATTTTTGTAGGAAACAACAGAATTAAATCCTGCTTTAAGTGAAAAAGCCAATTCAGCCTTAACTGTAAAGCTGCTAGCGATGACTCCACAATATATGAAATATAATAATTATGATAATTAATAAAGATAATAATACAGTAAAACCTTGCTAATTCATACTAATGACTCAGAGGCTGCTTACTAATTACTGAATTTTGTGGATAAACAAGCCAGAATAATGCATTATAAAATACACTTTGTTCCATTATTTTGACAACTCTCTTTTAGTTTTAATTATTTATACTTCATAATATACTAGTCACTCTGCTTGGGAGGGTTTTACAAAAATAATGAAGCTCTAGTAATTTGACATGTCAGTTCAGTATTTGCTGAAACAGGGAGGGAGGAAAACCAGTCCTTTCTGGATGTGTGCAAACCAGGAAGAGCATAGATCAGCTGAACACATCTTCAAAGTTGTAATGCAAAATATTATACATCTCTATAATGCCTTTGACCGGGAGCCCTCAGAGCAGCTTGCCTCATGGAGAACTCCTGCAAGCTGACCTGCGTCGCTGCTAAACACAGAAGGATCGATGCTGATTCTCCAGAAAAATCATATGGTTTGAAAAATAATAATAAATGTGAAGTAGTTTTTGTGCCCAAATCAATTTTTATCCTGAAATCCATTTTTTCCACTATCACGAGGGCTAAAAGCTTGTTTTTAATTTAAATGAGAGCTATGATTTTTACATAATCACTTGATTCCCGGAGCTGGCATTCCCTCGAAACCCCAGCCAGCCTCCCCGCTCCTGAATTTGGCAGGAGCTGGCCACACTCTTGCAATTAAAGAGGCTTGTGGAAGAACTCAGCACTTATTTAGCTCCGTTTTCCAGCTACAGAGAGTCCTGTAGGGTGCATGTTGTAACTGTGCCTTCATAATCATGATTTTTAAAAAAAAGGCCATTTCCATCAGAGATTTGCCCGAAAACTGACTCTATCAGCCCTGTTGTCCTAGCTGTCTGCGAGCGTACAGATCGGTTGCGGTAACTCACTGTATCTGCGAATGGAATAACGTACTGCACAAACGCTCCATATATAATATTCTCTTCTATGGGGCTGGTTTTCTAAGGGTCCTGTTGTGAGAGGTGCAGAAGGGAGCAGGAGAGTGCAGAGCCCGCACTGGCGTGGCAGAAAGGGGGGAATCCCACACACCCCAGGGCCGCCAGCCAGGGCTCAGAGCATCCTCCCTCTCCACCTGCTAGTTTTGGGCTTTCCGTGGTGGTCTGCCCCGCAAGCCCCGGCCCGTGGGGAATCTGACGGGGATGGGAGGGTGGCTGGCTGGCCACGGATGGGTGCTGCCTTTCCAACAGTGGGGTGCATAGAGATGGAGGGGTGTAGAATGCCGGGCGGCCTGGCGGGGTGGGAGGCTGTAGGTCTCCATGCCTTGGAGAGCAGGCAGCCAACGCCGGTGTCAGAGGCCGAGACTGGCTTTTCTCCTCCGGGTGGGAGAGCCCGTGGGGAGATGCAGGCCGTTCAGGAGTGAGGTGTCTGTGCCGGGGTCATATTTAGGGGTGGCTCAGCATGACGGAAAACATCCTTCTTCAGGGGGTGGGCTCTGGGGGCTGCGCAAGGGGAAAAGGAGGCTGCTAGGCACCGTTCTATGTCGGGAGGAGAGCAAAACAGGGCACGGTGTCTCGGTGAGGGGATGGCGGGGCAGAGAGGCTGTGTCAGGGTCCCCACCAGGGAGTGGGAACCGGAGTCACACCCGGTCTGCCGGTTCCCCGGCGGCTGTTGCAGCTCTCCCCTC
>VYZV01001437.1:274782-468811 GCA_013401275.1 Pandion haliaetus | reverse complement strand
CCGGCTCCGTCCCTCGCCCCCGGCCTGCCCCCGCCTGCCCTCCCCCGGCTCTGAGGCTCCTGTCAAGTGCGGCAGCCAGCTCCCGGGTTTGAGGGGGGGCTGTGTGTGTTTTCCCCAAGACGCACAGCACGGCGAGGAAAGCTCCCTAACCTTTTCCCCGCTCGATGCAGCTGCAAGGCAAAGCNGGTGGGGGTGGGGGGGGTGGGGGGTGAGAGAGCCGGAGGTGCTGTAGGAAATTTCCTTCGTCCGAGAGAAGACGGAGTGAAGGGGATAGATGCTGTACTTCGGGGATAAAGAGTTCTCCGCGAGTATCGTTTTCCTCGCGTGTAGGTAAATAACGCCGATGGTTCGGCAACAAAGCCGTAGGAAGCAGACCCGTTTGGAGAGAGGGAGGATCACCACGATAAGCTCCAAGACGTAACCCTGGCTGCGTCCTTCTGGGCCAAATTCGGATAATTGCATCGAAAAAAAGTTAATAAAGGGAGAAAATCCTCTCCCGCGTTGGGACTGCAGCTCAGGATGCCTTCAGCTTATCTCACCGTTGTGATATTTTGGGATCAAACTCTTTAGAAACAAGCAGAGGGAAACCTGTGTGGCTTCCTAGACGCAGCAAATTAATCTTTATGTATCAATAGATGTATTTAGCTGTGCTCTGTCATTTAGGTTATTTATCTCTTTTTATTAAGCTGTAGCAAACCTAATAGTTCTCATTTATTGTGAGATGCCTGATTGTGCTGAAAGGAAGCAAATTGTTTTCTCCTATATCCACGTACTGATAGTTTCAAACTGTTTTGTTATCATTGCTGTTGCTCTTAAAATGCTAGATGTGCTCTTAAAATACTAATGAGACCTGGGTCACCTGGGAGCAGTGCATCCATGCCACTGAAACGTCAGCCCATAAAGTGTGCAAAAGCTGAAAGTCTAGGATCATGTGAGTGTGTGCCGCTGGGAACTGCGGCAACCCCCAAGTCCTGCTGGCTTTAGGAACTCAATTTTACCAAGTAGTTGTGAGATGTGAACATGATTTAGTTTGCCTTCCAGTTTTTCGTGCGGGAGCTGGGGCTCGCAGTCGCGCACGCAGCGCTGCAGGCCCTTGCCGTGGGGCTGCACGGTCCCAGCGTCCCCCCAGCAGCGCCCATCCAAGCCATGGGGCACCCAGAGCCCCGCGTCGTCAGCTCATCCGTGGCCTGAATCCCTGAGATTAGTCCCGGATTAGGCGGTCGCAATTGATCCGCGGGTCCTTGCTGTTGTGCGGCACTGAGCATGGGGAGGTTGGAGGAAGTCATCTCCTCTGGGTCTCCAGCGAGCGCAGCCCAGGAGAATGAGTGGGTGCGTTTCGGTGTTGGTGCTGGCCAGGGCGGATGGGACACCGGAGAGGAGCACCCCAGGTACTGACCACTGCCACCAGATGCTGCTGTTGTCACTGCTACGGAGGATCTTAAGGCAGCGGGAGGAAGAAAGGAAGTGACTTACCCTTTTCTGATATTCAGGGCTCTTTTTTTTTTTCTCTTTTCTGAGTTATCAAATGTCATTTGCTTATGCACAGCGGTACATGTTTGTCTGTGGGATGAAGCTGCTGGAACGAAGCCAGAGATGAAATGGGTTGACTTTGTTTTCCTGGCTGAATGCACGTATAACAGCTGTAAATTCAGCATCAAAGCGTGGCCCAGTACGGAGCGGGCAGAGGTATCGCCTGCTGCCTTTGCTTATGAGAGCTTCTCCAGCCAGTGTGGGGTGGCATACAGCTGAGGATCGCCACTGGCACGCTGTTATCTTGTGCTCGCTACAGGGAGCGCTGTCTGAGCTCAGCCACTTCTTAGAGCCACATGGGACTCTCCAGGAAACTCCAAAAGCTCCCACTGGTCCCAACTCCATCGCTTCTGTCCGTGCTGGTGGCTCAGCCCAGAGCTGGGCTAAGACAGTGTCTGCCTCAAAACATTTCCGTGTTAAAAAGCTGCAGGTGAGGGTAGGGTGGACTGGAAAAATCAGAAGTTCTCCCACTATTGCATGCAGGTATCCCGGATGAAATCCATCTGTAGGAAGGACCTGGGCAAGCAGCACTTACAGGCTCTTTGCTGTCCTCCTGCTTTGCTGAGTTTATGGAGGGGCTTTAAAGCCCTTCGATTTAAAGGGGTTGTTTTGTTCAGGTTTGGCTTTTTTTTCTCCAAAAGGCTGCTTTGTTTATTTATTTGGGGGGGAGGCAGAGAAGCTAGGAAAGAGTGTGCCCTGTCACTGTGTATAAATAACTCGCTGAGAGCACAGCAGAGCTCTGCCTGCACGCCCATTGCCAGTGAGCTTGCCAGGTAGATGTGCTTTAGCCCAAAGCATCCTGAAATGTTAATGTAATTGTTTTGTGCACTTGCTGAACATGATATTGTTACTGTGAGGTCTCCGATCTCGCCTGCATGCTGCAGTAAGCCACAATTTCTCTTTGCAGCTACAGAGGTGCCTATTGCGTATCAGCATTTCCATTTTTAAAAGGACAAGGGATGTTTAGAGGGATAATGAAATGGGAGTGTACGTTCAGCTGAGGACCCCCCCGAAGGGGGGCATTTGCACACTTCCTTTAACCGTTTCTGGAGCATCCCTGTTTTCCCTTGAAGGGCTGGCCACTGGAAGGGACTGGTGCAGGGGAACAGGGGACTGGACACCCATGGGTGGAGAACAGGGTCCCTCATGCCCTCACAGGAAGGGTGAGAAGGAGCCTTCCGCTCTGCTAACTGTGTTTGGCGAGGAGTTTTTATGTATTGGGCATGCTGGTGTCATCGAAGCAGGGGAAAATGGGCTTCCCCACATAAACCAGTCCCTGTCACAGGTGATCCCGCATGAAGCATCTTGCCATGGCTTCCCAAAGTTCCCAGTGCCTGGGAGCTGCCGCTCGTAGCCTGGACTACTGATGTTCCTTGGCAGGGTTTTTAGGGTTGCACTGGGCTTGGCACAAGGTGCAGGGGCAATAAGGAGCGACATCTTCTCGGATCCACCTGAAAGCATCCCTAAGGGCACGCTGCAACAAGCATTTCCTGTGCCAGGGTGCCAGCCACTCGCCTCCTTCCTGTGGGCCAGATCCAGGACCTGCTCCGTCACTGGGACTGCACAGAAGAAGCACGTCTTGTGCGTTAGGTTGTGTCTGTACGGCAGCCATGAGGGGCTGGGGAGGTTCAGCTGACAGTGGTACCATCTCTGCAAGGAGCCCTCATGCTAACTGTGACCCCCACCTCTGTCATCGGCCACCTGAGCCCTGCTGAAGGGAGCACCTACCTCCATTTAGGATTCTTCTTTTAAATCTGGGTCTAAAGCCGCTTTTTCTGTCCTCTCTGGCCTTTTCCCTGGGACATTGGTACCTGCTGCAGACTCTCCTCCTGCTCCCTTGCTGGGGAAGCGAAGCTTTCATGGTGTCTTGCTGCTGCCTGGGTGTTGTGGTGGTGTTACGGGGGCAAGGCAGCATGTTCCTGCACCACGTAAGGGGACTGTTGGTCTGTCATGGGGTATTTTTATGTCTTTCCAGTTGCTTTGTGAAAATTTGGGGATTCTTCCCACTTAAACTCTAGGGAAGTTCTTTGCTTCTGTACTTTGCAATATGTAAACGATGGAAAAAAACATACAGTTTAGTAACGCAGGGGCTCGTTCTGCTCTTAGCAGAGCTTTAGCACCAGGATCTGGTATGCTGGCTGATACACCAGCATGGAAGGTTTTTCCCAGATCTTAAATTTTGTGGGTCCACAAAGTACAGGAGGGAGTTTTTCCTTCTTAGCCTAGGCAAAATTGCTTTTGCAAGGGAGGCACATAACAGGAATCCTGCCTGAGCACAGTACCGCATGCTCTTTCATGCAGCATATGCAGTGATGCTGTGCTGTGATGCACAAGGAGCAATCCTGCTCCTTACTCCCTGGGGACAACTTTGGGGAGTGAATTAACATCTTTCTATTCTTCCTGCAGAAATAAATTTAAATATAAATTCTTCTTAGTTCTTTCTGGTGTTTTGATGATCAGACTTGGTTAGCATGATGCCTAATTTACACTTAGGGCAATGATTGATGGGGAGGGAGAGGGATACCCAGCCTGGGAATACCTCATCCTTGCAGAGCAAGCCCACTGCTGTGACACTGGGAGTGCCCTTGGTCCTTGGGAACCTCTGGCATCTCCGACAGTTAATGGGAGACACGTGCTGGGAAGCTCTGTTAACCCTGTAGCATTTCTGTAGGACTCAACAGCACCATCTGAACTTGTCCCAAATCTTTCTAATAGGACTCTGTGGCTTTGCATCTCCAAACAGACCCTGTGTCTTGCCTTTTAGGCTGATAAATTGACAAAAACTATTTTGCCAATACACCATAAATTATGGATAATTAAAATCTACTAGTCATGAGATGAGTATTAATCTGCAACCAATGCTCTCTTCTTTTTAAGAACCCTTCAAAAATGGGAACTGAGCTGCTGGTATGAGCCCAGGTCGATGTAGCAAATGCATTTCTGTGGAACATTCTGTTTTGTTTTGACTTCTACCATAAATTGTACATTGCAGTGATAAACACAGTCCCTTTTTCGTCGTTCCAGAACTGCTTTGCCATTCTGGAAGATAAAATATATTCTTTTCCTTTCTACTTTCTAAGCCAACTCTGTTTTGAAGTAGCATAAATCTTTGTTTGGAGATGGAGGATTTTGGATGGAGAACAAAGTCCAGCAAATTTTTAATTTGGGGCCCATTTTCTTCTCATTTGGCAGGCAGCTCCTGTTGATTTGCAAATGTGGATTATTTTTTTTTAGGCCCTGAATATGGGCAAGGGCTTCCTCTGAAAAGTGTTTGAGCCACTCAGTGGGACAACCCTGTGTTCTCCAGAGCGATCTTTGACGGGTTGCATGGCAGAAAGCATATGAAGCTCCATTTTGCCTTGGGCTTTAAGTCAGGGATTGGGAGCTAAATAATGAATGTCCATCCATTCATAGAAATTGTTGTTCTTTCTGCACGCACAGAAGGATGGCTTTAATCTGGTTTGGAACAATGGGAGATATCTTGAAGACTGGTCTGATTTGTATATAACATGGTGCTTGTTGGGGCCTGATCTGTGCAAGTGCCTGTAGCAGAGGCACCATCAAGAGACAAAAAATTCAGGATCAAAATCTTGCAAGTTTCTCTGATTTATTTGTGATGCTTCAAATCAGTTATAAACATTGTCCCCTAAATCAGTCGTCCAAAGTGTATTGCATGTTACGCCGCCATAACCATGGGGTAAATTCATGAACAGCTCTGGACTTAAACCTCTGAGCTTGCAATGGGCACTGGGATCAGTTTGTGCATCCATAATGGAGAAAGCATTCTGTTGATAAATTGTATTTTGCTTGTAGCGGACTGGAGCATGCTATAGTTTGCATAGTGCCTGGCTGCTGCTCACGGTGGGGAAAGCACCTGTAACCCTTGCAGAGCTCTTTCAGGGCCCTGCTTTTGCTAGTTGTAAGAATGGGTGCTGCCGGCTCCTTTCGTGGGGGTTGTTGCCACCATCATGGTATTTCTGCAGCATTTGAAGAAAAAAAAATCTCTATTTTCATTCTGCCTTCACTTTGCATCTCTCCGCTGCTGGATGCAAGGAGTGGGAGGTGAGGACTGGCTGAGCAGGAGCATGCTGCTGTGGGGGAGCATCATCCCCTCTAGGCGCACAATGCCTCCCTATTACCTTTGTGCTCATCTGTTTTTTTACAAAATGAGCTCTAAATGCTTTTACCATAAGTTGGGTTATATCTTTCAGTATAAATGAAGCATATAATTGTGTTTTCCTAACAGCTCTACATTAAAAATAAGTTATTGTGCTGCTAATGTGTTTTCCTTGACAATTTTCCATCCAGTGAGTGCAAGGCTTCTGTCTGGAGCTGTTGTGTACCACCTTCTCTACCTCTTCTTTACATTTTATTCTGCGTTTCTAAAGTCATGGTAAAGTGGTAGCGTGATTCCAGCTTTGATACCATTAACTCCTGATTGGAGGTTTGAACTCATACGTTCCACCTTTGTGATTTTACAGACATGTTTTCATATAATTAAAGCTTATACTTGGGGATGCACAGTTCAGCTGCAGGGTGGAGAAAACTTATTGAAAGAAGCACTAATCAACCCTTTTTTTTTAAGTGATTAACAACAGTGTTACATTGCCTGGTTTTGCACTTATATGACTAGATTTAAATATTTTAATAATTTGCATCCCACCCCTTTTTCTATTATTTCCCTCTGGTGGTTTTGTTCTGGTGGATGCCATTTCTTCTTTGAAAAATGGCATTGGCTGCTGCGTTGCCTGCAGGCGAATCTTTGCATTATACCACAGAATATCTCTCTTCCACCGTAATCTTTTGCATAGATTGGTTGACCTCTGTAGATATAACTAAGTCTCTTCCTGATGACTGTGTGATTTCGGTTCAGCTCTGTGGCAAATGTAACTGTTAGGTAAGTGTTAAATTAGGGCCCTGGACCAGTAATTGTTATTATGGAAAGATTATTTGAGCATCAGTTTATGCTGGTTGCAGCATGCGGCATGTGAGGAACCTTATCTGCAGAAATCAGGTGACTCTCGGTCTGAGGCAGTTTCTTGACCTCTAATTATAGCCTGGACACAGGAGGCTGGATTGCGTGAGTGTTTAAAATGTAGCTATTTTAATTTTTTTTTGCTGTTGGTTTAAGGACCCAGCCTCTTGCTCTCATGGTGCTTCCCCCCCCATCCCCCCGTATTTCTAAGGATCTCATAACTTAGCAGGAGCTAGAAAAGGGGGATGACAGTATAGTGACCTATTCCCAAGCAAGGTGATTGATAAAACTTGCTGCGGCTCTGCCTTGAGCCTCTCCTCCCCACTCCTGATGTGCGTCTTCGCTTCCATGCAGCTGAAACCACCAGCCCGGCAGAGAAGGGCTGAGGCGGCCCCTGCTCCAAAACGGGCAGCCCTGGCACTGTGGTGCTCAGGGGAGATGGATGGAGGAGCGAGCACTGGCTGTGCTGGCACGTGCCACCCTCGCCTCTGGTGATGTGCCACCGTCCTCTCCCTCACCCTGGTTGTATTTTCCCCTGGGACTGGGCTGCCCGTGCCCTGTGGATCCTGTTCCAACTTGGCGGCAGAGGAGGGTTTTTTTTTGTTGTTGTTTTTTTTTTTTTAAATCAGATTAGCTGGATCACATTAGCAGGTTTTTCTCACCACAAAACATACCGATGACGCAGAGTTTCCATTCCCGTCTGGACTTGTCAGGGAGGCTCCATCCCCTTTCTCCCCAGCTGTCTGCCTGCGTGCCACGTTCCTCCTCTCCTCTTGGCCTTAGAGAAAACTATCGTCTTCCTCTTCATCTCCTGCTTGCAGGGTGGAGACTGTGCTTGCCTGTGTTCAGGGTTGGGAGATAAGGGCTTCGTTGTGGTTCTGCCATTTATCCTCTGCATGAACTGGCCTAGGTCTCCGTCTCCAGTAGCAGTGGGTCATTTTGGGGTACACCAGGCATTTGCGGGTTATTTTTACAAAGAATTGGAGCCATCCCAAGCGCTGAGCATCCATTGCAGGAGACCCGGGTCCCTGGAGAGGTGCAAGCAGAGCCCGGGACACCCCGAAAGGCTTCCCTCCTCCAAAGATGTGGATCTCCATGTTTATATGTATGAGTTTCACCTTTCCAGCCTGATTTACCCAGTAGTTTATTCCCTGAGCACCTCCTCCCTTTCCCTGGGAAGGTGGTAGAGCTGCAGGCTCGTTAGGAGTTGTTAAGCCGTTTGAAAACCCTCAAATGCAAGAGTTTTAATGTGAAGGGTGACCATGTGCAGGGGAGGAGATGGGGCAGGTGGTGGTCATGGAGAACTTGGCCTCACGTGGTGCTGGTCTCACACCAGCTTGCTGTCCATGTGGGGAACTGGTGGACCTCAGTCCTGTTCCAACAGTGTGCAGGCTGAACTCCTTTCTCCCCCAAAAGCTGATCTCTGGGTCAGTGATGAGCTGGTTCATTCCACCTCTACCGTCACCTTTCCTTTACACCATGGGGAAGATGCTGCCAGGGCCCCAGGGACCTTGGGGGCACTGCAGCCGGGGGGAGAACAACGCGGGCTGCGGAAGGTTGGCTTATCAGAGTCCAGCGCTGCTGCACCTGCAGAGGTGTTGTTCATGGGCTTCGGGTGTCCCCGGCTGACGCTGCTTGCTAGCTCTGAATTAAAAGACCCTTTGTTTCAGTGCTTACAGTTACTGAGCCCTAAAAATAAAGGTAAATTTTTTTTCCTCTCAAAAAGTAACGGTTTAGATCCATTCCATGTTTCTCATTTTTCATGGGCACTTCTTTGAACTGTGGGGTTTTATATGGTGAGCCACCTCAGCACAGCATGCCTGCCATTGAAGAATGATGTATTTTTAGGGAATTAGATTTCTAGTCTCTGGTGTCAGAAGAGGGGCAGCGTGCCCTGGAGTCGTTAGTGAAAAGGAAAGAAACATCAACAGTGTGGAAATTAAATTTATGAAAACTTTAGAGGAAGTTTTGTATGGAAACACTTAATTCAATTATCTTGGTTTGTCTCAGCTTATGCAATGGGCACAAAAAAGCGTCTGGATATCATCTGAAGAAGAAAAAGCAGGAATACGGGGGGAGGGAAACGTGAACCACAGAAGCTGGGGCTTGTAGCACTGAGAAATGTGTGTTCCCACTGATAGGATCCTGCTCTGTTTTTCCGTGTAAAACCCAGGGAGGCAACTTTTCCCCTGATGCGTTATCTTGTCTTTAAATAGCATTCAAAGGAGAAGAAGAATGTGCTGTTAAAAAATATCAAACTTTTGGGAACGGCTGGCAGACTTTACCACTGATAAGCATTGTTGATTGAAGATCAAACAGCCCTTGAAAGCAGCAGAAAAACCTTCCAACAAGCGCCATGGATCTAACCCTGCAGCCAGACAGTGAGGTCACGCAGGCTTCACTCTGTGTATTTAGGAACCTGCACTGGAATTATGGTCTGGTCTCCTCTACCCCAGACAGATGTTGGAGACATGGTGGTTTTAAACCTGATAAATCTCTTAAAGCTGAGAACAACATTTATTAGATGCCAAGAAAACCAGAGTCATGTTTTCATTATTAGGTGGTAGGTTTGGTGTCCCTCCCCCTGCTTAAGATAAAGACACTGCCTAGGAGGAAAGACTGCAGGTCATAAAGTGAACTGAAGACTAGTGGCATGTGTTTTTTAATTAATTGACAACCTGCATTTCTGTGTCAAGGTGGCATATTAATTGTGGGTGGCCATCTGTTTGCGAACCAGATAGTTCTGTCGTGGCTGTGCCAAACAGTACATGTGGAGTATTTAACTGTTTGATTTAAATCAGACCAGAGTGTAGGTTTTATGAAAACTGAATTAAATCAGTTTTTCCACTTAGGACTTAGTCTTTGAAAAGGGGAGAAATATTACTGAAATTATCTTTTTAGCTTCATAAACTTGCAGCCCTTTGAGTGGTTGGCATGTAGTGACCTTCTGGGGGAGGCCAAACCCTGGTTGGAATAACAGCATGTAACTTCAGTCATCTGTGGAAGTGGGGTACCAAATTTGTGCGTGAGTGCAAATGAAACAAATACATGTTTAAAATCATAAAATAGCTTAGGCTGGAAGGGACTTCTGGAAGTGTATTTAAAATAATTCCAATAGCACCTTCTGGGATTGAGATGGCAGGAGAGAAAAATATCAATATATAGCCCGCACCAACTACGCGCCATGGATTTTCTGCTCTCATACAGTGAGAGTCTCAGTGGTGACGGCTGCAATCAAATGCTAAATAGGAAGTTTGTAATAAAAAGGGCTTTAGTTAGAATTAATAAAATGTGAAATGCCTCATTCCTTGGAAAACATGTGGTATTGACTGAGATTTAGAAACACATCCTGTAGGAGCAGGGATCCAGATTGCAGGCTCCAGAGCTGGCTCTGGCATCCTTTCCCTGCATGTGTTACTATTCCTGTTAGAGTGCAGGGCTTCGTTTATTTTATTTTTTTGGCTGGAAAGTTCACAGTGTGCAAGTTTGAGAGGAAATTAGTGAAGAGCTGGAAACAAGGGCAGCCTCGTACAAAATTATCATCCGCTTCTCTCAGTCTTGCACCTTGCCATGCCTTGCATGGCAGCGGGATGCCACCCACATGTGTGACTTCCCTGCTCCAAGGCTGCGGGCTGTGCTGGAGTCACATGAAGTTCCTCTGTAATATTCCTGCGATGTCCAGCTGGACTGAAAACTGTTTTCATTTTGGTGTTGACAGTATCTAAGGGGTAACTTCCTGAATGTGGGGTGCTGCACACTAAACCTGTGTGACAGAGAAGAACAAGTGTAACTCTGGGTCCTCTATAAGCTCCCAGAGCAGAGACTGAGTACTAAATATCAGGGGATGTAGGCAGGACCTAAATGTAAAGATGAGGTAGTCGTTAGCAAAGTAGGATCCTTGTATCACAGGGAAATCCAAGTTTATCATGGAAACTTTTCTGATTTGGACTGAGTTTGGTTAATTTTAAGTCCTGCTATCCAGAGCTTTCTTCCACAAGCTGTATATGAAGCCATAGATGCAGTTCCCATTTGCAGGAAAGCACTGCTCTAAGTTAATTGGCTGGGAAATGTGATTTTCAAAATCCTCGTCTTGCGGAATTGTCGTACAATGTTCTGTAGCTTGGCTGGATCTTCTCATTTGCCCCCAGAGCTGTACATCTTGGGTAGCTCAGAGGCAGGAAGAGCATGCTTCTGGATCTGGGGCTTTAGCTTGTGTCACTGTCATCATGCCATGAGCATGGGGATGGTCCCAGCTTGGAAGGGATCCTCTGCTTGGCAGAAAAAGGTCTTGAGAGCAGGCTACTTCCTTGCTTAGCACAGCTATAGCAGGAAGGCTGTGGGACCCAGAGGTTTCTGAAGAGATGCTGTGGCTCTTCCCATCACTAGGTTGCCAGGCCAGAGTGCCAAGGGACCAGACATCCTCGGATGCTGTAAAATAAGGCTGCTTATTGCCGTCCTGCTCTCTGAGTGTGGGTGTGCACATCACGGCTGCTCCCAGTGGCAGTGTGGGACATACAGCAGGACGGAGGCTAGCTGGGCCACCTGAAGCTGGTGGCCTCATCCCTTTGGCCAGAGCTGGAGCCATTAGAGAGACCAAGGAGGAGATCCAGCCTTCTTGGGGGTTTCTGCTGTGTTTGTTTGGGGATAAACAAAACCTCCAATACTGCTAACCCAGCAATATCCAGGCTTAAAAGTCTCAACATGAAGTTTGCAGGATTGAATGTTTCCAAGCGCAATGCCTGTCGCTGCTGGTACTTTGCCCGATGCAGCGGAGCCAGGCTCCGTGGGGCTGGTTAGCCAACAGGATCGGCGCTTTGAGTCCCTGCCCGGGCATCGGTGAGCTCTGCAATTAGCATCCACGGGGCCGGAGGTGGCTCAGCGGGAGCTGCTCAGACTTCACAGCTTGGAGCCCTGTGTAAGACTGCTTTCTCTTCGCTGTGTTTAAGTGGCACAAGCCTGACTGGAGTGCCTTAATAAAGCAGAAAGCTTAGTCCGATGGAGGTGGGAAGGAGGTGAAAAAGGAAAGTGTAATTCCCTGCTCATCTCAGCTGCAATTTCAGGTTTAATTTCCCCTTGCGGAGGCTTCCCCTATTCCTCCGTGCTGTCCAAGTGTTGCTTCTGTTACATTTGTTATTTATTTTCATTTTAGCCTGGGGGCTGCTGCAAGAGGTGTCTCTTTGCTCTGCCGGCTGTTCCTGATGCTTAGTTTTCCTTGCTAATACCAATTGTTTCTGCCAAAATCCTTTGGTGGTGTTATGTAAACCTAGAATCACACGCTAACGCTCTAATCCGGGGGCTCCTAAACACACTGGATCAGGTTCACCCCCGCGTTGACTCCACTGCCTTCAGGCATGTTGTGCCGGGGGTCCCCTTGGCTCAGCAGCCACTGGGGGTGGGATGCCACTGGTCACGACACCCACAGCTGTCTCAGCTGATACCGCCGTTGGTGCTGGTAGTTTTAGTGGGAAGCATGAAAACACCCTGTAAGTCACTCAGGGCTGGGATTTAAAGTGTTTGTAGAGCATGATACCAGCACAGCAAAGCTTGTGTTTTGGCACCAGGGTCTGTGTTTCTCCTGTTGGGTTTGCAGTAGTGTTGGTGGATGTGGTTCTGTGCTAGCACCAAAAACTGGCTTGCTGCATCTCTGCCCCATCACTGCCCACTGTCCAGGGCAAAGCCTGCCTGTGTGGTCCCTGTGTTCGCTGCCAGTCAGCTGATGGGATTTGAGCTCCTGGAGTATCTTCATGGAGATACTGTGCTCCTGCAAAGGCTGCTGGATGGCCATCTCTTCCCTTGTGCCAAATAGCATGGGCCCTCCTCTGAAGCATGCACGCTCTCTCGGTGGCAACAGGTTGTTTAGCTGGAAAGTGATATTAGCAAAGATCTTAATGACTTTCCGAGTGCTGCTTAATGTGATTTGGCAACCAGAATTTAAAAAAAAAAAAGGGGGGGAGGGGGAGATATCCACCATTGCTGTGTGCCCAACCTCTTCCCTGTATACTCCACTGTTTTTTTTCAGAGATTAAAAAGAGATTAAATCCTGCTGAGCTGGCAGGTGATGCTGATGAATGTTTGGAGGGGATTAGGGTAAATCCATTCCTCCTTCTGATTTAGCTCAAGATTTGAGTTCATTGATAAAATTTGCCCAGGTTACATCTCTGAAACTTCCTCTGAGCTTGTGAATCTGCAGAGGTGTAAATGAAGGCAGAACTTGTTTCTGGAGCAGAAAGGCTAATGAATTAACCTTTATAAGGTTGATGAATTCTTAAGATAGCTGTACATCTATTCCTGTTGCAGTGTCCAATTAATCCGCATTGCCACAGAATTAAAGGGTACCTGGGCTGGCTCCTTGGCTGGGGGAACTGGCCTGATGCTCCTGCTGTGCTGCAGCATGGCTGTGAGATGCTCTGCAACAACCGACCTGCATGGGCAGGATGCTGTGTTCATGCGTCCCTTGAGTTTCAGCTAAAAAAATGCCATCTCTCAAATTAGGGATGAAGTGGAATGGGTGCAGCTATGCATTGGGGTTCAGGGGCTAAATCCAGCCAAAACTGTGTTGGTGTCCTGGCCGCTATTTTTCTTCTGCGGTGGCATTGCAGTGGGACTGGAGGTTAAAGACAATGTTCTTGGCAGCCTCCAGTAGGTTTGTTGGACCTTCTGGTGTATCTGCATGCATCCTACAGCACAAGCACGGGGATGGTGGGGCTCCAGAGCATGCCCTTATAAGCTGCCCCAGCATCAAAAGTTGTCTTCAGAGGAGCACTGAGAGCTGCAGTGTTGCCATTTGGGATGAGGACCAATGCTGTGACTCGCACCAGCGGTATGTAGTGCCCTGTGCTGGGCATCCTGCTGGGGCTGTAGGAGAGAGCACGGCTCTGCAGCAATTACAAGGATATATTCAGCACAAGGCTCAGCAACAGCACCAAGCAACTGTCCTGGTGGTGGGAGAAATTATAATAGTCTTTGCTACTACTTCTCTGTGTTGTGCGTAGTCAAATTAAGTTCTTGAGGATCAAAAAGACCTGCTTGGGAGCACAGGGGTTGCAGCAGTGGAGCCTGCACCCTGGAAGAGCTTTATAAAGTAGGGCAGTGCACAGCAGGGTATGTGCTGCTGGAGATCTGTACTGCCCTGGCATCCATGGGAGATGAGGAGGCAGAGAAAGGAAAAAGCTTTGTGCAAAGTGACTTTGGCATTTTTGGCTTTTGGAGAAGAGGTCACACCTGCAGCCCTGTTTGGAGCCCTTACCCTGGGAGTGCTCATGCAAGAGGGCTGCATAGTGGCTCAGCCATCTTGGGATTTCATACCACCTGCAAACCTGTGCCCACCTGGGCTCTGAATTTCCCTGCAAAGAAATAACCACCGGAGTAGTAACAGTGGCAGCTTTGGGATGCTTCAGATGAAAGTGAGCCTGTAAGCAGCAGGTGTCTTCATGCTGCTTAGCAAAGCTGACATGTAAAAATCACCTGGATGCATATAAAGTTGCATACAGACCTTTTTGACCAAGGAGATCAAATGTGCTCATGCAAAGCCTGTCTTGGAAGCTTGAGGAACCTCAGAGCATGGCAGACCCAACGTACAAATGTCACAGTAATCGCTCAATAACTTTGTGGTAACTCTGGAGGTGCAGGAGACAGCTGGTGTGTGTCTGATGTGTCTGCTCACTTCAAAGCCCGTTAGGCTGCAGCTGCTAAGGGAATCCACTGAAATTTGGCTGCTGCTGCAGAGCTCTGCTCTCTGTAATTCGAGGACTTGTATATCTCATGAAAGGGAGTGCTGCTAATGTTAGTGCAGGCCAGGTGCGCTTACCCTGAGTGTGATCTAAAGTTCCAGGCTCTGTAAAATAGGACTGAAGTCAGAGATGGTCTGAACAAGTAGTATCATGGCATGGAGGATACAAGGATCAGACTTGCTCCCTGTGGAGCAAATCTGTTTGCTTCCTGAGTTGCTTTGGATTTATATGGCTATAGCAGCAAACACATAACCCTCCCGATCATTATAGATGCTGATGGGATGGGTAGGAAAAATGAAGCCCAATGGTAAGTCACAGACAACTAGGAGTACTTTCAAGAATGTAATACTTGGGAATAATTTAGAAATAACAATTTTTTTTTCAGTGGGTCACTGGAATATACACTTTTCTAGAAAGTAGGGGGAGAGTTTGAAATTAAATATGTTATTAAATAGAGCTTTCTTAACTGTCATTAAGCAAGAGGATTTTCAGGAAAGTGTTTTCCAGTTTCTTTATCATGTTGCTGCACAAGCTGGTGTTTGCCAATAAGTGTGTCTCCTTCAAGAAGAGCAAAAAATAAAGTTAAATTCACCATATGGTGGAGGAGAACATTTGGTGTTCATTTTTTGTGATGATGGTAGTTTGTTTAAAATAAAGTTACCTTTGTATTTGCTTAGTTTAACTCTAAACAGGAAAATAATGGCCGTTGTAATGCCTCTATTAGAGGAACACTGTTTTAAAGCACTTTGGGCTTACATTAGTTGAGTGCAAAATGAATTCTTTCTCCAGAGCAAATAAACCCCAGTGGGGCTGAATTCTGGGAGCTGACAGCTTGTTGTGGGGATATGCACTGCAGACAGGTCTCTGGGGGCTGGTTCTTGATGTAATTCTTCATGCTCCTCTTCCCTCCTCCCTTCACTCACCTCAGTGAAGCAGCATCTCTCCCCAGCAAATTGGTTAAAGCACTTATACCTGAAACTGGAAGGCACTGGGTGCATGGGGAGGGTGGGGGATGGCAGCAGTCCTAACCAGAGGTGGAGGGAGCCAAGAAAGTTTTAAATGTTTTAAATGTAGCCTCCCCATATGTCAGCACATGAGTAAATAGACTTTTGTGAAATATCTTTTATTTTCTTATCTGAACACCAACTTACATCTGCAATTTGGGGATTTTCTTTTTTTTTCTTTTTTCCTAGCTATACCTAAGTCTGACAGCATGTGATGGGATGCAGTGGGAAAGTGCTTGCTCCTGAAGCTCTGTGCATGTCAGTAATTGCATAAATAGCTCTTGGGTGTGTGAGGTGGCTTGCACAAACAGTGGCCTGTCTCAGCGCAAAAGGCTTCTGCGCACCCAAGTCCGAGCCACATCCCAGAGCCAGGTCACCAGAACTGCAGATGCACACATAAAGTGACCTGAGGCCTCTGAAAGGTTGGCACAAGTTGGTTTTCAAGCAGTGTCCAATGGTGTAATATAGCAAATATTAGGAGAGCAACATCTGGTGGCTCTGCTGTCTACATGCCCATTGCAAACAATTTTTCAGACCAGTGTAAATGCTCACTTTAGTCACTTAACAGTGTGGTAAGAGACTCATGCAGTCAAGGCCACCTGCTTGCCTCTTTTACTTTCACATGAAATAATGAGGACATTTTTTTGTTTCCAGTGCAGTAAGTGACACTTTAAAAGTAGCTAAATGCATTAGAAAGAGAAGTCGAGATCTCTTTGTGCAAAGGTATCAATGTTTTTATTTTAAGCTTAATGTTGCAGTTAGCTCATTATCTCTGAATTGTAAAACACAGGTGGGGATGACTTGGATATCCTGCTGGAGGGATTAATTCCTGACTGTGGACAGGAGGTGTCTTCTGTGAAGGGTTGCTCGTGATGTGCTGCTCGCGCAGGTCTGGGCTCTGGAGCTCGGGTTCTGCAGCCTCCCCTGGGACGCAGGTTTCCAGTGTTGGATGTGGCAATGCTCCGTCTCTGTCCAAAACTGAAATGGAGCTCACAGCTGGTGTAAAGCCATGAAACTATGGGTGGTAAAAGTGCTGTGCAAGCTCCAGCCCTTGTGTATGTGGCAAGGATGTGCCCATAGGATGCGAACCTCCCTGACTGCTTTGCAGGCAAGAGCATGGTAGTGGCATCGGAGAGTGCTGCTCTCCATGAGCAGAGGGCATGGACAAGCTCTGCTGGCTTTCTTTGCAGCTAATGTGTGTACAAGGCTTTGTTTAAACTTTGGAGATCACAAAAATTGGGGTTGGGTATTATTGCAACTACATGGGGTCCAGCAGAGTTTCGAGGCCCCAGCTGAAGTGGGCTCTACTGGGCACTGAGCAAACACCTGGTAAAGGATGGTCCTAAGACAAAGAGCAAAGATGGACAAAGAGTGTGTATATACGGGAGAGAAAAATTATATTGCTACCAGAGAATTTCTTTCCAGGATTATTTTTTTAGAAGAATCTCAGTGCTGCAAGTTCTGCATTACCAGCATGTCTGGTACATGGTACCCAAGACCGGAGCACAGTGCTGCACTGTGTGCTGAGGGAGGCCAGTGTCCAACATGAGACTGGTCCTCCCTGGCCTGCTGCTGGGGAAAACATTGTTCTTGCAAGTCATGTGCTTGGTGAGATTGCTGCTGAGCTGTGGTGTCTTCCTTCACTTTGCACTCTGGGAAATCATTACAGGTATGATGCAAGTGAGAGAGCATGGTTTAAGTTCATCTTTAGCTCCAGAAGGCCTCTGGAGACAAAGATGCTGTCAGCATCCTACAACTATGTTATGCAGAGTCTGATGCAGCCACCAGCAGTTTGCATCAGGCTGCTGAGTTTCAGCAGCACTGACTTCAGAAGAGGCTCTAAACCAAATAGGAGTGGTCAGACATCCCTGGTGAGTTGCAAAAAGGGGACTTCAGACATCAAAGAATCAATTCCACCTCTGAATTTCCTGGGCACTATGGTCGATTAATTTGTGATGCAATCTCCTGAAGCATGAGGCACGTGGTTTATGGTTTTACAAAAATCATCAAAGCTGAAAAATTCATCAATCCTATTCCTTCCTCCCAGTGACCACACACTTGGCAAAATTTTCACATTCTTCCTTCCTCTTTCTCTCAGTGCGAAATATCGCACCTTCTCGTACAAAACACTACAGAGAGCATGTGGCTGCCTGCAGCACGGGAGCCCCGGCGCTGCTCTGAGCCACGCCGGAGCGTAGCTGCAGCTCTCCACGCTTTCAAGATGCTCCTGTTTAGCATGTTGCCTTGTTTCTTTTCCTTTTGGGAAACTGGGGAAAAAAAAACAATAAAAGAGGAGCTCATCCACTTTCATGCTCATTGCCTTGCTACAATGCTGAGGGGATTAGTAGGAAAGGTGACCATTGAACTGGTAACCATTGTTGCACAGGTTTTTCCGAGAGCTTGAGCAAGATCCATGTTGTTGGTGAATATTATGAATTGCATGTCTGCCCTGTGTATACATGAGCTGTGGTTTATGTGGGAAGAATAGCACTGATAGAGGCAATTTCCCCAATCTGGTGAATGGCCAAATGCCTGCTGAGCGGTGGCATCAGAGGAGGGCCCCCTGGTCCCCAACAGGGGCCAACACGTAGGCGTTGGCTTGGGTTGGGGTCTCTGCATCTGCCTGGGGATGAGGGAGCTGTGGAGGAGAGGAAGGCGTTAAAATGAATGCAGACTGTCCAACAGATGTAAGCATGTAGGTGTGAAGACAGACTTTTCTGTTGCATTGTGCTGTTTTCGTATAAAGGATCGCAAAGATCAACTCAGGACCACTGCAGAGACCCCACTCCTCTGCCCCGTCCACACCTGGTGGGGAATTCCTTCCCGGCACAGACGGGGTACCCAGTCCCCATCTCTGGGGCTGTGTCTTGGGCATCCCACGATGACATGAAGCCTTCTCTGATACTTGGACTTCAGTTCGCATTGTCATCTTCGTTGATCTTATGTGTCAGTGGCATGCATGAATGGAAAAAGTCAGTTCCAGTTTGCCTACATCTGTTAAATTTTGTATGAGCAGATCTTATTTAAAAAAAAAAAAAGAAAAGAAAAAACAAAATCTTAATACATAAAGCCTGAGAGATGGGTGAATTTAAGTGCTATTAAGAGATTATTGGTAATGCCCAGCTGTGTGTATTGATTCAGCTGAGAGGCAGCAGCAGCAGTTCAGCAGCATTGTCTCATTTCTCTTGCAAGTGCAGCTCATGCCTGGGATGCTGAGCCCCATCCCTTTGTAACAAGAGGTATCTGGTTTCTCCTGTCTCTCTTACCCTTTCCTCTTTGCTTGTCACACCTTTGCTCCATGAACCCTGCCAGCTGCGTCTGCAGGGACAAGAGGGAAGGTTGCCCCGAGATGTCCATGCTTTGGTCAAGATGCTGCCAGCTGTTGAACACGGCCAGGGCCCTGCAGCCCCAAAGCTCCTGGCGTTGGGGGGTAAAACAGCTCCTGGCACTGCTCCTACAGGTCTCATGAGGCTTCAGCCTGAGGCCAGGGTGAGGGGCCTCGCCTGGAGAGTATTTGTTTACAAGCTTTAGTTTGATCCTTTTGCAGCTCCTACCACAGAGCCTTGATGACAGTGAGTGCTTCCCTCCACCAAGTCACTTTTGGTGGTGAATTAAATCATTACTTTTTTTTTTCTCCTCCAGTATTCAGTGTTCTGAGCTAAATTAGAATAGAAACCTTTTCAAACCGTTCCTTTAATAAAGTATTTAGTTAATAGATGATGCATAGCTCACAAAGCTTGCAAGAATCTGACATGGGGTATCATAATATTATGATATTTAACAGCAAAACCTACTGCATTATCAACTTACCTCTATAGCATGGAGGAGGCAACAGCTGAGGCATAAAAACTAATGCTTCAGTATGACAGAGCTAAAATTGAACTTGGCAATTACTGCGTGCATGATTCGCAGTATTGTGATGTGAAGCTACTATATAAATCAGCTCCAGTAATCATAGGGTTTAAAATTAGTCAGTTACTATTAACTCTGCCAGTGTTAGCATATGTTGAAGAATTATAAAAGTGAAAGGTATGGAATATCTAAAGTACAGGTTTAAAGTAAACCACTTGAACAAGCTCCCAGTGGGAGGATTTTAAGTTCATGCAGAAGTAAGGTTTCGGGTACTCTGACAAAGGTTTGTGGAACACATTTAATTGCACATTGCAGTCTAATCTTTTGAATGCTTAACATCCTTTAGAAAGCACCTTTTCATGTTTCCAAGACTTTCACAGTTCACAGAGGGTAGGTAGAGTGATGATTGAATTTAATTTTTTCTCCCTTACAGAATTTTTTTTTTTTTTTTTTTCAGAGCAACGCTATTCAGATAGTTTGTAGAGCTCTTCAATGGCAGGCATAGAAAAAAGGAAACAGCAGGATAATGTTTTAAAATCATTATGGGGAAGTGAAAGGCTGCTCTGAGCACAGCACAGAAATTAGCAACTGCTATGATTGCTAAATTTTTATTCAATGCAAAATTCATGGAATTTGCTGCTATGAAAAATATGGGAGTCAAGTTATTTAATAGGCTTCTAAATTATGTAGGATGCACAAATATGTTACATGGGGCACAAAGCTGTGTGTGTTTCTATAGGAGAGCAGGAGCTGGAAGCAGCTCTGCTGGGGTCAGACGGTTGCTTTATTGTCCGGTCCTGTTCCCTTGCTCCTCTGGTTCATGTTAACGTTTTCAACTTAATTTTGGAAATAACACTCTTTCAGTCTCAGTGACACATGACCGTGATGAATGTACATGGGTTTATAACCTCCAAAAGCTTTCAAAGAAGGGTGATGATAGGCGGCTGACTCGCTGCAGGGTTCATGCCCCTTGCTCCAGACTTGCTGTGCCGGATGGACGTGACACCGCGCGGTACCTCATGTGCTTGCAGGGGCCTCGTGCTTGCAGCTTTTGTTCTTGGGGTTTTGCTGTCCATGGGTAATTCTGAATGAGTTGCATCCAGTGTTAGAGCGAGGGAGGAGGAGATGGTGCAGTCCTCTCGGATCCGTCAGCCTGGCCTGGGCTGCTGTGAGCAGCGTCCTGAAGGATGCTTCTGGCGCTTAATCTCATTTCAAATGCCTGTCCCTGGTTTCTCCCTCCAGGGAGGGTGGGCTGTACTCTGATGCAGTTTCCTAGCTGGATGCTTTTCCTGCTAGGGAATCTAAAAATGCCTTTCCTTAACTTCATCCATAGTTCAAATTGGGCCCTGTGCACACTGAAGTCCTGCCTCACCCAGGCAGCATCCCCTGTGCTCCTGCAAGGTGGCTCCCATCCTTCTCTCTTCTCTTTCTGTGCCTGACCTTCAGATTCTAACGTAAGTCATGGTGACTTTTGTGGGTTTTCTTTTTCCCCACGTGCCTCCTGTCCGTACCGTTTTGTTCGGTTACAGCCACATCTGCTTCCAGAACAGGCAACTTGTGTCTTGTTTCAAACTCCAATGAAGTGGAAACGTTGCAGCAAATCTGTGCTTTAGTCTTTCTTTACTTTTAGTCCCCCCATGTGTCCTAATTATTTAGTGCAACTCGTTCAGCCAGTGTTTTTGAAGATGCTCATGCTCTGGCAGGGAGAAGGACTGGATGAGATTGTCTTTTCTATCTTTCTTTTTTTTCTTTCTCTCTCCTGCTTCTTTAAATAGAGAAATAGGGAGAGCGGCATACAGAAGGACCATGCTATGCTCCTGGTTAATGTGCAAGCAGCACGCAGGAAAATGCTTTGTTGATCAAAGTGCAGCACGATCAGATGGAGGGATGAAAAAGTTAATACCGAGGATTGTTTGGGTGCTGCTCTGGGGCAGCGCCTGCACCTGATTACAGAGTTAGTTGCTGTACTCTGCGATAAAGACTGAAGACTGTGAAGGTCACTGGGCACAGATGAGCCTATTTGCCATTATATTGGGGACTTCATATTTTGGAAATAGACTCTGTTATTTGTCTCACTAGCAGCAAGGCGTTACCTTATCAGTTGGAGATAAACCTTGCTGTGTTCTGTTAAAGGATTTTGAAATATATAATTTTCAATTGGCTGATACAGGTTAAATTGCCCCCATTCTCTCTGCCAGTAACTTTAAGATTCAAGAAGAATTTATCAGTACATTTAACACTTCCATTGAAACAATATTTCTGAGGTTATGGAAATGAGCTACAAATGAAAGTCACAACTCAAAAAGCAGGAAACATGCCTGTAAGCAAGGAAAAAGCTGTCACTGGCATTGTGAAGAAAGAGAGGTATAAATAGGGCATTGGGTTAGAAAGCAGGAAATCTGCGTGCTGTGGGTTTTACTTGGAATTTCTTCTGGTGACCCTAGATAAGATTGTTAACCCTTGTCTCTGCAGACAGTTATACATGCTCATTTATGGGCTCTGTTTCTGGCTTTTGGGATTGTCTGCATGAGCTAACTATTTGAAAGTGTAGCCACTTCATCAATCATGGGTGTGTGGTTTTCATGCTTAGGAAGGATCACTTTACCAAAGAGACTGGATTTCTCAATATTTCCTGTAGAGTATAATTTAGTCTTGTCCCTACACTGCATGGCCTAGGGAGAGATGATCTCGTGGCGAAGGGTCTGTCCTTTCAAGCAGGAAAAGGGAGGGTAGGTGTCACAGATATGGTGGCAATTCCTACTGCAGATGGACTTAATGCGGTCAATGACCACAACTTCATGTTCAGTTTTATTTTTATAGAGAAGATAAAATAAATAGCGTAAATGAGGAGGGACTTTGTCTTATCTCCATGGTAGACCCAAGAAGACCCTTTCCATGTGAGCCAGTGCCATGGGCATCCATGTGTGTTGGTCCTTGCTTGCAGCCCGCACAGAACTGCAATTTAAATGGCTCCAGTCACAACACAAGGCTGTGTCCTGGGAGGCATAACCTGCCAGAAAAGGGCAGGTTTCTGCCCAAAACATGCTATGGTCTTCCAGCCACCTATCAGCACTGCTGATAGGTGGTCATGAAAACATGATCTGGTATTTGTCATGCCCTTCTATGTATCTTTGTTGAAAGTGGGTAATTTTTTTATGGCGTACACCGGATATGGCGATAGGCTGGGGGAAACCATCAAGCTGGAGACTGGCAATGGGAAAGCCAGAGACGGTACAGATCATTGCCACTAAACGAGGTGCTGTGCAGCATCCCACTCATGATAAGATGTGGGGATGTGCATTACATCATGTCCTCCGCAGTTGGAGATGCAGGCATTGGAGCATCCGGGGGGGTGTATATACACTGACATGCTCCAGAGGGGATGCTGCCTCCCCTTCTGCCCACCACCATCTGGAGGGCTGTTGGATTGTGTGGTGGGGTCCCATTTCTCAGGATGACCTAGCACTGTTCCACCAGCCAGCTGGGGGGATGCGGCCATGGACAAGAGCTATCCCACTATGGCATTTAATGCCTTAAAAACCATACTGGGACAAAACCAATACTGTGAGAAGGAGGCCTGGCCTCTCTGACACTGATGCTTTCGGTTCCCAGGCTGACAGCTCTGGTGCATATGTAAATCAGGGGGTTGTGCAGGTCACTAATAAAATGACAAGGGGGTATGATATTTCTGACTGTTACAAGTTGTAAATTTGGTCTAGGGAGTTATTTCAGGCTTGTGCAGTCTAAAATTTTCTTACATCTCCACTAGAAATAATAACCGCCGATCTCTCCAATCCCTGTGTGCTCTATAATAAAAAAACGGTGACTTCCCTGGAGGTGTCATCCTGGGAGCACTGGCGTCCAGAAGCGCTTGTCTCAATGGATGAGATGCAGGAATTGGGATGTTTCCCACACAACTCATGACTCTGTAAAAGTTGGTAGTATAATTTTTTNAAAAAAAGCGATGAATACCTCATACCTGGGCATGGGGACTGATTAGCTCTTGCAAGCTGAATCTGAATCTTTCAGAGGAAACCATGAAGGATTCCCCATGTTTCTTGTTCTTTGATGTCCCTTGTACCATCTCGCTGTGAATCCTGGTGCTTTCATAGGGAGGTTCCTAATGCCAAACCTGCAAGCTGGTGACTCAGTGCAGAGAGTGACTTGTCTGCCTTTGACTGTGACTTAAATCCCCAAAGCTGAGCATATTTGGAAAAGATTTTGCACTGCTTCCAAGGGCCTTTGCAGAAGCTGTAACTGAAATCAGTGGGGACAGAGCAGTCGCACCCCATCGTAAGCAAAAGCAGAATTTGTCTTGTCTCCGGAGCATGCAAACATTTGCTCTGTGGGCTGTGCTGCAGCGTGGCTCTTCTCTTCGTACAGGTTGTTTTGTTTCCTGTGGTGTCTGTGCTGCTGTTGAGGCAGTTCCACGAACCTCCTGTTTCTCCCAGGGCTGTTTGCATGGCAGGTGTTTGCTGTGATAAAATATTGATGGGGAGGAGGAAGGAAGGCAGGCTTTGTTCTCTGTCTGTCCCTATCTCTCATTATTTTTCAGATGGGAGGCACAAAAAGGGCCACATCTTGATTTTAAAATCAACAAAGGTCAAGTTAGAGAATCTGGAAAATCTCTAGAATTTGAATATAACTGGGGTTTAGTGCAGCTTGGGGTAACTCTGTTAAATCCCTGCCTTTGCTAGAAGTTGGAGCTGGGTGCTACCAGGTCTGTTTGGGCATGGACAGAGGAGCAGGGCAGAAGATGTAGTGGGCAGTGAGGTATCCCGGGATGTGTGTTGGGCATGTGGCAGCATGTGCTGGCCTGTGCTGAATGTCCCAGCATCAGAGAGAACTGTACCTGTCCTGTGCTGCCCCCAGCAATGCTGCTGGTCTTCAAATGCTCAAAAATGCAGCATGTTCCTGCTCATGTTGTTTTTGTTGATGTCATCAAGCTGTAAGAAAAACTGAAAAATCATCATAAAAACCTATGGACTCCTTGATGAGCAGAGCTGCTCGCTGACCTCTGGACTGCCTGGATCCTTCCAGCGCAGGATGAGACCCCAACGTGATCCCTGCCCATAGCATGCAGTGCCCACAGGCTGAGCTCTGAGCCTTGCCTGGGAGCCTGCCTGTGAGAAAGGGCTGGCAGATGGCAGGGTGTCAGAGCATCACCCGTTTGGCGGCTGGGCGAGTGAGATGTTTTGTCCTGTGTAGGACGGGAGTAAGATAAATGGGCAAGAGGAGCAGGCAGCGTAGCGTTGAGGAGGAGAGGTGGTGAAGAGAGACTTGGGCAGCTGGGACAACAAGCTGCATTTACTTTCAGTTTAGAGTTATTGCATTGCTGCTTTTGTGCTTTTGCCCAACCCTCTCCTGCCTGGTCTTTCTGCCAGTTCTGATTTTCTGCCCTGGCAAGCTGAGGCTTTCCCAGGTGTAACTAAAGATGGAGCATAGTTCATAAGGTGAGTTTGTATTCAACAGAGATGCTGAGTATTTAATACCAACCTGTAACCTGCAAGCAAGAGAGCTTCTCCCCTGACGTTGTAGGTGGAAGGCTGGGAAGCCAGGACACCACTCCACATTTCTCTTTTTTTTCCTGCAAAGGAATATGTTGGATGCTCCTTTCCCCTTCCCAAAAAAGAATAAATGCTGATGCCTCTGGACCAGCTGCTTTGTGGGGTATATTGAGCAACATCTATATGACCACAGCAAAATCAGGAATGAAGGGGAGAAATGCAAATAAGACAAGTACATATGTGGAGGCTGTCCTCTGGCAGGGAAGGAGGAACCTTGCTGCAACAAATGCAAGATTGAAGGGGTTTTGAGGAGAGCTGTGGAAGGGAATCACTGGGTTGCACGCATCAAGGTGGCCTCCAGTGAGACCAGTAAAGTTCCCTGGGTGGCTGTGCCTGCTCAGGTAAGCCATGTGCTACAGGCTGCCCACCCAGGGCAGGGCTCAGGGCCCTAGGTTGGCCTTTGGTCATTTATTTATTTATTTATTTTTAATACAGAAACTGAAAAAAACCCAGCTTTTGTCTTAATTGAAACAAAAAACAGGAGGTGAGTGCCCCAGAAAGTTCACTGTGCACAAGCTTTAAGTGGCTGTGGTTTTTGTTTCTAGCTAGCTGTACTCTATCTGATGAACAGCTTCTGTTGGGTTTTTTTTCTTTTCTGTTTTTTTCCTTTTCTATTTTCCCTGCATGAAGGAAGACTGAAATTTTTCTGGCCAGTTTGTAACTGCTGTTCCCAGCTCTTGCTGTTAGCAGCCGTGTTCATGGTTGGTGTAAGTGAGTGTGCTCCGAATCCATATGCATGTGCCGGGTCTGAATGTGACCTCCAGTAAGGATATTAAATGACTCTAAAAGCCTTTCTGCAGTAGTGTGTGTGTAACACACCACGGGTTTGGCATTAGTATTGACTGATGACTAGAACATGAGCTGCAGGATGAGGATTGCAGGTTGTCATGCCCGGTCAGCTGGGCTGGGATTTCCAAGTGCCTGTGGGAGTCGAGTACCTTCAGTATAGGCATAAAGTACTGTCCGGTCTTCTGCTAAGAGTTAAGTATCTGTTAAGAGTTAAACAAACATTCAATCACTCTTAATACTGAAGAGAGATGTACCTATGCTCAAGCCAAAAGGACAAACCAGTAACTGATACATGGGTCTGGATTTTATTTTTGGTCACTCCAATGAACACTTCTGCTTCATACTTTTTTTTATTCCTCTCATTTCTGTGTACCTTTCGACTTGCTGTTCCTTTTCACCATTGCTCATGTGCTATGCTGCCCAGGGACGGCTAACACCCAGCAAGAGAGGTTGTCAGAGCTGATTCCCCAGTGTTGTTTCAGCCGTTTGCAGTTCCAGGTAGTATGTGGTTTTAATTTGTGTCATTATTCAGACATCTTGGACTTCTGCTGTGGGGTGTTTTGAGCTTTTTTTTTTTGTTTGTTTTGGTTTTTTTTTTTTTTTGAAGCTTCACAACACAATGCTTATTTCCAAAGGAAAGGTGTTGAACTAATTGGCCTGACCAGCTGCAGCAAATCCTATAGTGCAGGATTACTTGAAACTAGAATGATGTGACTGCTTGACTAAGTAGGCATGTGGGTGTTGACAGTAAATCCTAGAGCAGAGAGGAATGTGAAATTCAAGATCTGCTGTAGTTGGCAAATGGGAGTTACGTGGTCTCTTCAATATTCTGCTATTAAATGATGTTAACAAGGTGATGCTCTTTACTGGAAGGAAAGGAAATGCAACAAGTGTTTACTTTGTTGCAAGCATAGATCTTGTTGAGAAAGGGGTTTAGCAGCTTTTGCTCATTCAGGGAAGTGACATTCTAGCTGGGGTTGTCCTTACAAGATGACTTTGTTCTCTGCAGCCTTGCACAGTCCTTAAGTGGCAGTAGCAAACTACCAGTATAATAAAACATGGATTAAAAATGCCTAAGTCCTGTCTAAACCTTTGACTCTGGTATTGCCAGCAACTGATGGAGCACTGACTCGTAGTTTAATACTTCTAACACTTGCTTGTGGTTTTTGCATTGGCCTTATTCCGGTGAGGATATGCTTAGTGTTAGTCATTACTCGGGGCTGGCGTTGAAGTGGGCTCAGAGAGAAGCTGCTTGTTGGTTGTGCTGCTCGCACCATGCATCTGCTCCATCTCCGTGTTTTCATCAGCGTGCCTTGCTGGAGCAGGGCCAGGGAGCCCACCTCGGCGGCTGGAGTACGGCACAGGACGTGTCCGTCCTGCCCCCCTGCCCAGGGCCAGGTACACCCCCGGGCAGCTCCTTCTGCGCGCCGGCTTTGCTCTCACCCTAAGAGATGCCAGCTCCTGCTGTCATTGGCATCTCGTTACAAAGAAATGTATCTATGTGTTATCAGATAAACGGGACAACGTTTCTGATAAAGGTACAGACAAAGTCCTCAGATAAGTTTCTCTCGAATTACGAGGCCTCTCTGAAAATAGCTTATTCTTAAAGGTTTTCAACCACTGTTCTCGCGTGATGTGAGATGGAAAGTCCTTGTGCATCAGACCAGTAGCAGATGTCAATTGAAGGACGTGCTGAATTACAGTCAGTCCGTGTGCCAGGAGAACGGGCCAAGTTTGTAACTGTGAATGAGGTTCCTGTGCGACTGTGATTCTTCTGTCTGTTCACAAATCGGGTGTTGACGCTGTTATATTTTACTGAATGTGTTTGCCTGGAGGTATTGTTTAAGGAGTAGTTTTGTGTGACTGAATTCCAACCTGTTGGATGTTTGCAAGCAGCTCATTGTGGTTATTTATTGGTTTTCGTGTGACTGGTGCACAGCTGAATAAACGAATGCTCATTCCTTCGAGTGTTTGCAAGAAGCAGCTCGGAGTCAGGTTGAATGAGCAGACTCAAGCATTGCTCTGCATCCTCTACATCAGGAGAGGTGAAGGCAAAGTCACTCCCTGGAAAGGAGAGAGAAAAACCACCAACTGTGTTGTTAATAAATCTTGTTGGCAATTTTATACATTTTTTTACTTTATTTTAAGGCTGCCACAGCTTACCGCTTCTGTAGATCTGTCCTGGTTTCAGCTGGGATAGAGTTAATTTTCTTTCTAGTAGCTGGTACAGTGTATTTGGGGTTTAGTGTGAGATTAATGTTGATAACACACTGATGTTTCAGTTGTTGCTACGTAGTGCTTATCCTAAGTTAAGGATTTTTCAGTTTCCATGCTCTGCCAGCAAGCAGGTGCACAAACAAGAAGCTGGGAGGGAGCATGGCCAGGACAGCTGGCCCAAAGGGATATCCCATACCATAGAACATCATGCTCAGTATATAAACTGGGGGGGGTGGCCAAGACATGCAGATCACTGCTCAGGCATCAGTCAGCAGGTGGTAAGCAATTGCATTGTGCATTGCTTGTCTTTTCTTGGGTCTAATTTCTCTCATTTTGTTACATTCCTTTTCATTACAATTATTATTATTGTTGTTATATTTTTTATTATTTTTGTTATTATTATAGTTTAGTTTAGTTTAGTTATTAAGCTGTGTTCTTATCTCANCCCCCCGATTCTTCTCCCCATCCCACTGGGAGCGGGGAGTAGTGAGCAAGCGGCTGCATGGTGCTTAGTTGCTGGCTGGGGTTAAGCCATGACAAGCCCTTCCTGGCCTCTCCTGGGGATGCCTGCTATGGTCAGAGGGGTGTTGCTGGCAGGTGCCCCAAGCTGGATCATGGCTGCCAGGCCAGGATGTTGGGGTCAGCATGTCCGACTTGGTGCATAGCAGCAGTTGTGTACCACTCCTGGGAGCACACCACTCCCACATGTGCTGGCTTCTCTTCATGGAAATACTATTTATTACAGAAAAAAAACATGTTAAAGAAATTTAGCAGCAATGAGAGCATCACATTATGCATATGCCCATCCTTGTTTTGCTTACCAAGTATTTGACCATCCTACCTCTGGTAGGTCCCATCTTCCTCGCAGTTGCTGAGAGCTGTGTCTGGCTGACACAGCTCTGATCCCTTCACTCAAAAATGACTTGTCCTCCTGGCTTCGGGAGCTGGGTCTTGTTAAAACCTACCTGTGCCAGCCCTTCCCCTATTCCTGGGCCAGGGACACATCTTAATTCTCTATAGCCTGCCAGGGTGTTCAGTTATCAACCCTGATACAAGCTCTGTGCCCCTTCAGCTTGTGATGCAGAAGCATGTCATTGCCTTGCAGTTACTTTCTTGTGTGCTCTCCCTTGAAGCTGGAAGGATGCACCCTGCGAGAGGGACCAGGGCAGCAGCACCCTCATTGTTTTGGCCATCACACGCACAAAACACTTGAAGTCATCACTTGCAGATTGTTATCCTGCAGTTCTATCGTGTCCCGTAACTACCACCTTCCTCTTCCGATAGTGATCGCGAGAGCACAAGCAAAGTGCAAGATCTGATGGTGAAGGTCTGTGAATTCCCAAACAGAGAGGATTTGAGGGTTTAAAGACAACTATCTTTTATGCTTCTGTGTATGACACGTGGCTCTGGTCCAGCATGGGACTTGGAGGGCAGCAGCCTCCCCAGCTGGGCCACGTTTTGGTGTTGATTTAAGCCTTTCCATAAGGCATGAAGTGTTTGCAATGATACTGTTAATTTAGCAAACCTTTAGAGTGACTGCTGCCCTGTGATCTGTATTAGTGTAACTTTGTACCCTCAGGCAGGCAGATCAGCATCCACACCGGGGAGTTTTAGTGGAAGTAGGGCATCCGTGTCTGAACAGAGATGAATGAAAAGATGCAAAAACCCATGCAAGGTGAAGCCAAACGCCAGCAAGCGCTGTGGGCTTGTTCCCAGGGCTGTGTTTCAGGTGAGTTTGTGGCATGGCCGGCCGGTGGGGACACGGTCAGCACTGGATGAGATGAGATGAATGGGGCTCTGTCTTAGTTAGCAAAGGCTACAAAGAGCAGATGTATTACCTATTTATGCAGCCTGGATCCTGGTGTGACGGAGCGCAGCACAGAAGCTAAAAATGACAGTAATTAGGACGGATCTGCACTCAGTGACCCAGAGAAAAGTGAAAACCTGGCAAGATAATCATGAGCGAAAGAGGCAACACAAAACAGAAAATGGTGACAATTTGAATGAGAAAACGAGCTCCTAAAGCAAACTAGCTCCTGGAAATCCCATTAATGCTGACAAATATCCAGCTCCAGGATTCAGGAAGTATCACAGTGAACATCTGTTCAGGTAAATAATGAGGACGAATCCAGTTGCTGTTTGAAAATGCTGCCTGCTCCTCTGTTTAAGGTGAGTCTGTTAACACAGGCCACCTGTTAAAATTGCTTGCTATCATTACCATGCTAACAATTATAATATTCTCTGTGGTCGGGGATTATTGAACACCTGGCTCCCAGCATTAACTGCAGTGTGGCACCACAACTGCTCCTGCAACAGCAGCTCTGAGGATAACCCACGTTCTTGGCTTTAAGGATGATAGATTACTGAAGAGTTGTGTTTATGAGCCTTCTAAAATGGGTGAGATTCCAGTAAATTCAAGTCTGGATTCTGTTCTAATTTGCTCGCTGCTCCATGCGGATATTTCTGGTCTGGTTTTAAATCTGAACAAATTGTGGTCCTTTGATGTTTCTTGAAACTGTTTTGGGTTTGTTTTTAACAAGGAGGCCCAGCTCATGAGCTGAAAAAGACCTCAAAGGCCCCATCTGAAGACGGCTTTGATCGCACTCAATTGAGTGGAGGGACTGATTCCATGTCTCCATTTTGTAGGCATCCAGCACAAATAATTTATAGCCATAAAAATAACCCTGAGAAGAAGCCCTGCTCATCCAGGAGAGCTGGGAGGGTCAGGCTGGCTTTGGACTTGTAAGTTCTGTTGACTCTCTGAGGTCTTCTGGTTGACTTTGACTTTTGTGAAGATAACGGGAGGTGGTTCAGACTGCCGACTCCTCCATGGACACACAGGACCTTTCAAGCCTTTGGAGGACAGGCTTCCAGCTTTGCCTCTTGCACCCCTGGTGATATCCCAAGTGGTGCTATCTCAGCTGCTTTGTTACAGAAAATAATGACAAATTGGTCTGAGTTGTCTCTTAGCCAGAGAGCAAAGCTGTGTCATGAGTGCCTGGCTGTAACTGGACAGGGAGAAGATTGCAGGCTGATCCGTGTGGACAGGGGGTGGCAGTTATTCAGGGCTGGGGTGGATGCTTTTCAGGGCTTTAGTCATGTGTGAGGCAAAACAACATTGCCCTGGAAGCGCTGTGCACGAGTCGAACATCCCAACGCAGCTGTCCCTTTGCCTCTGCTCGCTGGAGCCATCTTCTGAGCAATAGCTCTGGTGGTCCTGCTCTCACCGGCACCCTGAAAAGCAGCAGGTTTTGTCCTCAAAATATTTGCGATTCCTGCAGGGGTGGGGTATTCCTCAGCCTAGGAAGTGAGAGGAAGGTTCCAAGACGTGGTGGACTCTTCTCCCAGCAGTCGGCATGGGCTGGACACGGCCACAGTGAGACAAATCAGGACCAGGAGGTGGGCTTCGGCACAGGCACCAAAAGCAATGTCATCTGTTTGAAAAGGACCACAGTGGAAAGAAATTCAAGCAGCTCTGGTGTGCTCTGGGAAGCCAGGAGTGTTTGTGGGTATTTCCTGGGGATCTGAGGACAAGTTTTAGTTCAGTGGTTAGTCTGGTGGTCTTTTGACAGCAGGAGATGTTGTGAACAGTGTAGCCCTGTCACCCTTAATGAATGGGGGTGGCAGAAGCTCTGTAATGAATCTTGGCTCATGCTGGATACGAGCCTCTCAGCACCAGGACTAACGGAAAAAATGAAGCAGGAACTCACCCTCTGGAGATGTCACGCATCTTGTAGAGCATCTCTGGACCTGCTGAGAGCCAGGGCTCTGCAGTCTACCATAGCGTGAGGCTGAGGCATACCCCCACCTCTGATAATCACAAACATTTTGGGGACAAAAGCTGCTGCTTTTCAAGGTGCTGGTGAGAGCAAGACCACCCAAGCTAGCACTCAGTCGGCCTCTGCTTAATTTTCTCCATCATTAGTCCTGGCGCCGAGGGGCTCACATGGCCATCCTTGGCATGGTGACACACCATGGGATCCCTTGGAGAGCTTCTGGGGCAGCCTGGCTTGGCCATCTTGACTGTGATGAGCAACCCAACGGGTCATGGGGCTCAAACAACCGGGAAGAGAGATGGCATTAGGAATACCTGAGTGTGAGGGCTTGTAACCTCTTATCCAAGGGCACGTGTACATGTGTTAAGAAAGAGAGATGGTGGGCAGAAGAGGGTATAAACTGCGAGTGAAGGAAAACAGTTAAAGAGCAAAGGCTCTTGCCTGGGTTGGGGTGATTTGGCTGGAGCATGGTGTGCAGAAACCAGCTCAGAGTGAGCAAGGTGGGCTCACTTTGATCCCCGGAGCAACACAGGCTGTGTTTTCAGGACCTGATGCCGTCCCTGTGCAGGCAGAGTGTGCCTGCCATCCTCCATGGGGATTTTTGCCTGCGACAAGACTCTAGGATTTCTCTCTTGGCTCTAGTTGCTCACCAAAGGCAGTGGGTGCAGCAGGACAAACCTGCAGGAAGGGAGAGCTGAAAGACATGCTACTTCTTTTCTATTGTTTTGTGCTAGTAGTAGGATTTTTTTTTTTTTTTAAATGTAAAGTGAGTTAAATGTTTCAGAAGTGCCAGGGCTGGGATGGGACCCAGCACATGTGGAGAACAAAGCATGTCAGTGAGTCCCTTGTCTCCAGGCTGGCTGACAACCCTCTGTTCTGGCTAATTTTTGGTGTCATCAATCACAAGTACCAAGACAGCAGCCTCGTGGTGCCCTGTGTGCACTGCGGAGCTCATTGAGTGACCTGTTAGTGCTTTCAGTTAATTCTGGTGACATATTTATAGCAGGGAGATCTACGGCACCGATTTCCTACAGGACACATCACCATTTGACATCAGATTAAGTTATAGAGTACCTTTTCCTGGCTGGATCAATAGGTAGAGTCAAACAGAGCCTTGTCTACATGCAGATGAGGAGGATTAGATTTACATCGGCAAATGTCAGTAATGGCTGCTTTTCCTACCAAGGGAAGAATAGGCAGGGAAAAAATTCCCTCATTAATAACTGAAGTTTATAGAGGGGAAAAAAAAAAAAATGAATGTATCATATACCACTTCTGCAGATAACAAGGCCCTGCTTTTGCTGATAATTCTGTCTGGCAGACAAGCCCTAAAAAATTATTATGATTATCACTGGGTTTCCGAATCTGTTATGAATCTTCTGCAGTTGTGGAATATTTGAACAAATGCCCTCCTGTAGCAGAGCTGAAAATACTACAGGTAGCACAAAAATGTCCATAGGAAAATACAGACAAAATAGTTGGAAATGAGAGTTGGTATAATTTGCCAAAATGAGGAGGATAACAAATTCTGGTGTGGACTTTGTAAAGCAGGGTGACTGGAGTGGGTGGCCATTTCCCTTGCCAGCGCCCAGCGCGGTGGATGCTGGAGGATGCAGAAGGGCACTGGTGAGCTCTCCTTCACCAATGCTGTGGGAGAGCTCTTCAGGCTCGCAGAGTGTCACAGTGGTGGTGGTCCGAGAGGCTGAGTCTTCCCAGGGGTTAGCGAATGACCTCCAGAAGCAATTAGAAAGGAGCTTTTTAAAGCTGTTTGCAATGGAACATGTGAAAAAGCAAAAGCTGTGTTTCTACAGACTTGAGAGAGTTTTCTGTTCTTTTTTTATATTTTCAGGGAAGGCTTCCAGTGGTAGCACCGGGTTTACATGTGCAAGTCATACCTGACAAGCTTGCTGGCAGGGAACCACTTTCCCATCGTGTGTCCGTATAACGTTTTGGTCACTCTTCGTTGATGCTACCAATAATTTCTCTAGAGTGCAAAGCACTAGAGGTCGTGGTACTCTGCAGCGAAGTTCTGTGCTTCATGCTCGCTCGGCATCTGAGAGCCTTAATCCCAGCACACATTCAAACAACAGCTCATGTAAATCAAGCAGGAAATAATACATGAAAAGAAGTGAGCATGAATTTCTAATTAACTAAATTTGCAACTGGTACACACAAGTTAAAGGGCATGTGATTTATCATCTGTCAGTAAAAATATTGGTTATAGCTTGTGCTTTTCAGTACTGTAGTGTGTGCATAGCTCAGCTGTGGAGTTAAAGGGCATCTGATTTATCACCTGACACCAGCCATACTGGTTAGAGCCATCACTGCTGGGATGGCAGAGAGACACCACATTCCTGTTTCCACCAAATAGCTATTTGCTTGGTTGTTTCTAGAGCAGAGAGATGTGTGAAGGACTTTATTTCACTAAGTACATAAATAAAAGAAAGTGATTGTAAGAGCTGCTTTTTTCCCAGTTGAAAGGGAAGTCTGGAGGACAGGAGAGCAGCTAGTTTGACCAGTGCAAGGTGAGGCACAATGAGCCTGGTAGTTCCTCAAGTATGTTGGTGGGTGAGAACCCTTCTGTTTGTGTTACAGGGCTTCACGTCTGATGTTGGCCAAAAGTGCCACACTGGCCTCCCTTTTCATGTTTGCAGTTCACAGACTTTGCCTGAGCTTTTATTTGATTTGCAATAGTGTTGAGGCCCTAACAGGGCTCAGTGATAGTTAATCAGATCCACAAATGGTCGTGGATGTGCAGTTAACTTCTCTTCTTTGTGCCTGGACATCTAAGTGGGTACACAGAGACCAGACTTTAGGAAACCCCTTTAATTCCAGGCTCTTTCCTAGATATTAGGAACTTTGGTTGTGCTTGTTGGCTTCAGTGTGGCTTAAACTTTTAGTACTTATGTAAACTAAATCCTTTTTGTTGCTAGCAAAAACATGAGCAACCTCGCACAAGCTGTACATTGTTGTGTAGATAAAACTGGCCCATTCCCTGTTGGATACCAATGTCATTGATTTTGATGCAGAAAGTTTAGTGCAATTTAGGCATGACCAAATCAGCCTGGTTATCTCCAGATGTCAGATGCGGGTTACCAGGGGGCCATGTAGAAGTTTGTGGGAGCCAAGTGTTGGTTGTACATGGGAAGACTGGCCAAACTGAATTCCTCCTTTCAATATCAGTAGATACTTGCAATTGTCACCCCATATTTTTGTGTCCATGTTCTCCTCTTTTGTGACCTCGTAGACTCAAGGAAAGTTTTGAGTTTTACGTGCTTTTTTTGAGTCTTACATGCTCTCTGAGAAAAAGCAGCTGTTGCTAAAAGTGGAGTAGATGAGTTTCTGCTCTTCCTTGTGAGCCCACACTGAAGTGGTGGTCCTGCTAGGCATGGGAGCTGTGCTGCTGGAGAGGACTAGTTGTGAAATGCTTCCTCCTAGCTTCTTATGACCTTAAACGGTTACAGGACCCTTTGAGTAATCTGTCACCTTCCTGGGTTTGGTGTGATCTGCCACAACTTCTCTGTCAGGTTTCATGATTAGCATTGTAAAAGCATGGTTTGGGAGGTGTGAGAAACGATGCCAATACAGTTCATACAGTTTGGGTGCAACAGAATGTAAACCTGTTGTGTCTGGATCATTTTAACATTGGTTTGCCATCAAATGTTAAGATAGATTGGGCTGGGGGGTTTTTTTTGTGTGTGTCTGTGTGATATGACAGTTTTTGGAGTATCTAGTTTGAAATATTAAAAACTTTTCTATAAATGTTTGCGCATGTAGTCATTGCTGTTGCCTGCATCAACAAGACAATCAGTAAGAAAGCTCTATGGACCACAAAAACCTCATTACATAATGTCTGGAAATACAAGACATATATGGAGTTCAAGTAAGAGATACAGTAAATCATGAGGCTCTTGAGGATGGAGGAAACTCTTTTAAGTGGGCTTTAATTACCAAGCTCGAAAAATCTCTTAACCCAATGCTGAGTAGAAATCGGTGCTGACTGGCAGGGCTGGGTGCTGAAGCAGTTTTCAGCTGAATCAGTTCCTGGATGAGGCCTCCAAAAAAGCCCTCGGATGCTGAGCAGAAGCTCAGGGTGGTGGGAAGCCACGTTCCTCACCTCGCTGTTCCCCATCCTGCGGCTGTAGGTGAGTTAGAGCAGCACCGAAAGGTCCTGTGAAGGGCAGGGCGTGAAGCCCTACCTCCCTGCCTCCAGCTCATTGCCTTGCTCTTCTCTTGGGCTCTCCGGTGCAGTCTTGCCCTGCTAGTTCCACTTTTTTCATATGTGCACCTGATTATTAGGTTTGGTCCTTGTGCTCCACAGGACCCGTATGTCAAGGTTTAGTTACTATGGTTTGGGTTTGTTTTTTTTTTTGTTTGTTTGGTTTTTTTTGTTTTTAGTCTTCCTCTTTCTTTGTGCTCCTCTCCCAAGTGTTTTGCAAATCTGGGTAATTATCAGGGCAACCAAAGTGCCCCCTACTAGCAAGGGAAATATTCCATCAGCTTTGTATTTTTTCTACATAAAAATACAAGTCTGGTGTGGCCTTTCACATAGCCAGGGTCTCAGTGGGGGTGAAGGAAAGAAAAATGGGAATGCGATAGCATTTTGCTACTACCTCAGGTGAAAGATGGAAAGAATCAAGGTAACATGTTTATTTGACAGGGAATACTTTGTGTACTTGTGTAATCTGTTGATCTGAAAATTAAATCACTTTCTTCATCTTCTGTGCCATTGATCTTGGAGTCATTGGTGAAAGTACAAGCCGTCATGGTGACACGTCCCCCTGCCTCACACAACCCTCATGGAGGAGAACATGCATCAGCAGATGCTTTTATTCATGTGAATCAAATATGGGTTGTGCTTGTCCCCAGACAGTGTTCGCTATAAGGAGGAAAAAAAAAAAAAAAAAAAAAGGACCTGGAAGACTTACAAATGTTGTTTATTTTCCCTAGTAGTTGCCTTGTCCCTTGTTTTTTGCAGCTGACTCCCATGCAGTGGGGTCTGCTCTGCTGCCCTCGAGCTGGGTGTTGTGGCTGCAGGCAGTTGGGTACCTGTGGCTGTGAAGAGCTGATGGAAGTGGGGTTGTAGTGGGCTGCAGGAGGCTGCCACCCCCCCTGCCCCCAGAGCTTGGCACCCTCTCCCAGCTTGTCTGCTCTCAGCTTTCCAGAGAGGAGCTTTTGTGCTGCTAAAGCTGTTATTTAAAACCCTCTTTTGCTGGTTTATTCCAGCTATGAGTGGTCCCTTAGAAAGCCCAGTCTGCTATTTGCCCGTGAGTGCTTTTGGGATGAAGGCAGCGTGAGACCTGAGTGCAGCCAGGGAGTGATGCGCCATAGAGGGGAATGGATAAAGGGAAGGTGGGTATTGAAAACATTGGGCTAAATAACACAGCGCGTGGTATTTAGGATTGAATCTTCCCGCTGCCTTTCAGTTGTTTTATCGCATTTAATTGCTATGCTGTGGGGATGGACACAGTATCAAAAAGCACAGGTTTGCTCCCAACCATGCCTGCAGTGCTGCTTCCCCTATACCATTATCCTCCTTCTAAACTCCCGGATGGTTTTCCTCTGTCAAGCAGGATGCCAGGTAACCAAGGGCAGGTGCCAAAAAATCACCATCTTCCTACCAGTGCAGAGCGTTGCTCGGGGAAGCAGGGCAGGCGGCAAGTGCACCCTGCGCGGTGTGCACCCTGTGCTGCGTGCATGGGGCTCGGTGTCTCCCACCACTAGGAGGGATAAAGAGACGGGAAGGTGAAAGAAACGATAATATTTTTACATTTACTGTAACTCAGATTCAGTTTCATGTTTCATTAATTATTGTTTTGTCATGTTAGGAGCCTGGGGAGGAAAATATTAATCACAGGTTTTGCTGAGTGCTGTTTCAGTAAGTAAATTAATTTCAGACAGGAAACTTGTTTGTGTGGATATTTGGCTCCTTCCCACTGTCAGCAGGCAAGCTCACCGTGCTTCCTGGTATCCCACTGAGCCTGGGGCCATCCCCCACCTGCCTTTTGGCACGTTTTGGTTGCAGCATTTGGCTTCACTGCAGCAAGCAGAGCTTGCAGGTCCCGTTGGCTTTTCTTTTGCTTGTTTTTGTTTTCTTTTTGTTCTTTAATAACTTCTGGCAAAAGCCAAGGCAAAGAAATGCCTTTTGTGGCTGGGGCAGGAGTGGTGGAGGTGGTAGCAGCCACGGGATGCTGCAAAGATCCAGGCTGGCCTCTGCAAAACTCTTCTGGCCCATGCTGCAGCCATGTGAGAGGAATCTAATAGCAGGCAGGAAAGAGCATGGACCCATTGCTCCCATCCTGTCTCTCCATCCTCTCAATCCCAAATCACTGGTCTCCAGTCACCTGGCTGTATCCCATGGCCCTCCCCAGGCACAGGGCTGCACCAGGGCTGTTTCCTTCTCCACACCATCATCTTCATTTGCCAGCTCTTGGCACTGGGGAAATTCCAATGACATGTTTGCATCTTTTTTTATAAATGAAAGCCAGAGTTCCTTTGTCAAGGAAGAGAGCCCTGAGGTAGATCTGATTAATAGCATGCAGCATGCTTCCCCCCACCAGGGATTATTCCCTCCCTGTCTTAAAAGCAAGTAAGGAGCTGTGTTGGTTATGCGTGGATCAGAGCAGTTACATCTCAGCGACTCAAAGCAAACCTCTCAGGTGCTGATTCTGGGAGAGGGCTTTGCATCTTTTCTCAATTCTGGAGTCCGTGACCCCAGACAAATACCATCTAACTGTTCCTGCTCTGGGTTATTTCTGGCAGCATTGCCAAGTAACTGAATTTCAGAGGGCTGCGAGTGTGTGTGTATGCGTATATAAAACAGTAGATCTCAGTAAGATAATCAATTATATGCAAGAGGAAACCAGAAATTTTTCCATTGGTTTTATCAGATATTGTGGTCAGTCGGGGCAATTCAAAGCAACTCAGAACCCTATTACATTCATTCTTGCTATAATCACTCCATCTCTGTTTACCATATTCAGTTAAAGTGGCTTGTTTGCTACATCCGCTCTGCTGCCAAAATAACCTCATTTACTCTTGCAAACGGCTTCTGTTGCTGCTGCTGTAGTGTTCCTGCATTGCAAATATATTCTTGGCCACAGCACTGAGGTTTGGATATATTGTTCTTTGAATCCTGCCGTGGACTTGATTGGTTGGCATTCTCATTCACTTTCAAATACCATTTGAATGACAGGAGGTGGTTTGTTGGTTTTTTTGGAAACATGGGCTTTGCTTTCACCTGCTGTGGAGCTGAACAGTCTCTGAGCTTGGGGCTGCTTCATTGGGGTGTTGGTGCTTTTTTGTTTTTTAATGGTTGCCATTGTTTTTGCTGTTTTTGCAACTTTCATCTTCAAACAGAAGAATCTGTAAAAAATATTCATGTCACTGCTTAACGGAAAGTTGGACCCAAAGTTGGCAGGAGTCTGCTACAACTGCAGCAGCATATGCAAAGGAGAAATTTGCCTGCATAGCATGCAACCATTAATAAGCAGCAGCCAGCGAGCAGCCTCGGCTCTGTGGAGCTGTGTCATTCAGCTCGTTTCCTCCTGCCCCTTGTTTTTGCTGTTGTCACGGGCTTGAAGCCCTGCTGCGATGGCTTGGTTTGGTGCAAGGTGTTGGGGTGAAGCTGGAAAAGCTGTCGCAGTTGGGGAAAAGGGGAGGAGGGGAAGGAAACCTGGCCAAAATGGCCAAAACCGGGGGGGTTTGCCTCTCATCCTGTCTCTTTGCTATGGCTCAGTCCTTGCTCCTTACTCCGGTGGATTGCATGAGCTTGGCCAAGCATCCTCAAGCCCTGTGGCCATCAGCGCCGGTGCTGGGTGCATCAGAGGAGGGAGCAGCAGTTAACGACCTTCCCACTTGGTCCCTTGACCTTGGTGTTAGCCGCGTGCAGATGTCTGTCCCGTCCCACAGGCTGAGGCAGCCGTGGAACTGCTGTTTTGGCAAGCAGCTTTGGCAGCATTGTGACCTGTGCCACCCCTTTTGAAGGAAAACACTTCTGCCGCTGGTTACTTCATCAGTGATAGATACTGCTGAGACAAACAATGATGTGATGCACTCTGCTTTTCTGCTCATCTTTTGTGCATTGTTAGCGCAACCACAACTGCCTTATCCTGACTACAAAAACCATACTGATGTGCAGAAGCTCCCTGGTCCCCAAGGATCATGTGCTCCTCTGTTGCCTGTCACTGCACCTAGGACAGGGGGATCAACTGGTGCTGAGCACTAGGAGGCTGGACCTCGTGGTGGGATTTCATGTCTCCTTGCTGGGCACCTGGATTTGCTCCCCTTCCTCCCAGGCAGGTTTTGCCCCCCTGGTTGAGGCAGTTGAGGTGCACCTTTGCTTGGTGGAAAGGAAAAGCTTTGTCTCCTTGAAGCTCAGGAAACAGCTGTGGAAACAAAGCCCCCAAAACAACCCAA
Source organism: Pandion haliaetus (assembly GCA_013401275.1). NCBI lineage: Eukaryota > Metazoa > Chordata > Aves > Accipitriformes > Pandionidae > Pandion > Pandion haliaetus. Next base: position 428,953 of record VYZV01001437.1, on the reverse strand, counting down.
AGCAGGGATGGGTTTATAGTGCTTATGGGTTTCTTGTGCTTCTTGCTCAGAATGTGATTTTAGTGCCCTGAAATGAACCATCTTGAAAACACTGTGGGGTTTTTTTTTTGGTTGTTTAAGTTGGGGGAGTGAAACTTCTCACAGGTATAAATCTAAAGCCAGAGGTGAATTTGTCCCCTTTTGTTTTCCTATAAGTATTATCTTCCGCTTTGAGATACCTAGGTATTTTTTTAGCCTGGCATGCTGTGAAATTCTGCTTTCAGCTATCAAAGCCTTGATTTGTTTCGCTATGAATTGCACCTCTGACCCAGCCCTGAGTGGGAGCTGCATCTGCATTACAAAACTTGTTATTTGGAGATATGAAACTGAAATGGCAGGACACAGTTTTGTTTGCTGAGGGTTTCTCCTTCCAGCAGGCACGCGTGCTTCGCACCTTGCAGGAGCATTGTGAAACGTCTCACTGCCGTGCTGGAGATGAGCACGGTTATCCATATTTTACACATGGGGAAACCGATAGCCTGTAAATGAGCCCATTTTGGGTGAGAATAGAGCAGATTTTCCCTGTCTGCTGGGGGGTCCCGGCCAGCACCCGCTGCCGTGCTTTCCGGGAGGAGCATAGGAACAGCCCCTATGCTGGGGACTTGCATGCCTGCATCGAGCAATTTGCCATAATTAATGATTTTTATATGTCATCATCAGGTCTCTTCCATCTCCTTTTTTGACAAAACAGGGTCTTTTCCATTTTTCTTCCATGAAATATCTTCATGTTTCAAATATCCTCTCTTGCCCCAGGGCCTTGGTTTCCCATCTTTCTACCCTTGCTTTCCCATCTCTCTCCTCTGAGAAGGGGGGAGTGGAGCTGAATTCAGCACCTGAAGCAGGAGTGTGCTGACAGGTTGGGTAACAGCATTACAGTATTTTCCCCATTATTTTCTGACCTGTTATTTTTGCACTTTATCATTTTGATATTGCTGTGCTTTCAGTAGAAGTTTGCATGGGGTGGTTGACGTGATAGTTGGTCTTATCGCTTAATGTTCAGTTAATTTAAACCCTGCTAAAGTCTAGAAGGATTTCAGACTGCTCTTTCCTGCGTGGACTGTTCTGCATTTGTCAGCGCAGGGTTTTTCCTGCTCTCATGTTACCTTCTGCTTGCTTAGGTGGCTCTGAAATTCCCAAGACTTCCTCCTTTGTAATTAACCTAAATAACGTTCTTTTCATCTGCAAACTTTGTGTCACTGTGCAGCCTAGTTTCCAGGTCATTAATAAAGATATTAGGCAACAGGAGACCTGGTTAAATACTTCTATTGGTGTGTTGTTAATTATTTCCATCTTGAAAAATGTTGCATGCTTAGTCTTGTCATTGTCCTCAGCAGCGTCGGGTCTGCATACAGCATCACCCACATCTAAACCCCAGTTTGGTTAAACCGAAGCACAGCTCACTATGGGAACTCTTCATGCAGTTGAGATCAGTCATTTATTAATTTAAGCTTAAGTCAGTTCCTCACAGAGCAACTGTATTTAAATGAAAATTCAGTTGAGAGCATCCATGCCAGTGGAAATTGGTGCAAAGAAAATGCACCTTTATTGAAATAGGTTGAACCTTGAATCGAGGTAGGTTCAAAGCTTTATATCTTTCTTTGTAGAGAGCTCTGAGAAGAAACCTTGAAAAGCGTCAACACGCCTGAGCAGCCGGTTCTCCTGTAACCCTCGGTTGCTGAGGACAAGCTGCAAGAGAAGTGCCGTTTCCCCTCTCAGAAGCACCATGTTGTTTTGCTGCAGTATGGGACCGTCATGATCTCTTACACATCCTCTGGGTCTGTTTTGTTGTCACCAGTCTTCCTTGCCCTATGATAAGGCTTAAGTTGTCCTGATTTGCAGGTTTGCTTTCCAAGCCTCTCTTAAGGACAGGTGTAGCGTTTGCCAACCCGGAACTCTTCTGCAAAGCAGCTGATTTTGCTGGTGATTTTGTGCCTGTGACATTTTATAGGTTCCCTTGGGACTGCTGGGCAATAACATTCATGGGTTTCAACTTCTAGCAACCAGACACTGCTTTACCTTTGTCTTGCAGGTGAAAGAGCCAATGTCTTAACCCTCGTGTATCTGCAGACTGAACAAATCAGTTCTCACCTTCTCTGGGGGAAGATGGACCGACCTCCTCAACAGCTCTGCTGCCTGCTGTATTTTACCCTATTCTTTAGCTGTTGTTTGAGGTTGTTGTGCATACAGGAACCTCGCTCAGTGCTTGTTGCTGGGCCTGATACAGAGATAATGCCCATTAGAATTTTTTTCTTTATTTCTCACTGGCTCAAGCCCTCCTGGGCTGTTGGGGCTGGGCATCATGCAAAGAATGAATAAGCTGCTGTGGCCCCAGCAGTGAGTGTGGACACATATCCTTGGGAATTACCCAATCCATCCCCTCTTCTGCTATCTCATCCCTGACCATCTCTTTAGTACTTAAAAAGAAGTTAATACAGGTATCTCCTCCATGCTTTGGGAGGCAGCAGGGAATAAGGCTGCTACAAACTCATTCAGTCTTTTTGCATTGCTTGTGTCTCCTGTGGTCCCAGCAAGGTCTTCTGCCAAAGCTTCTTCCTCCTGGAATGCCTCCTGTGTGCCTGGGTTGAGCTTCTCCATTGCTTGGCTCTCAGTCCTCCCACTTTCCTGCTCATTGTGGATGTGTTACAACAGATGCTCTTTTCTCCAGGCTGAAGCTTCCAGTATTTCACAGCAGGGCTTGGCTCTGGTATAGGCCTTGGGCTGGAGATGCTGGCATTGGCGTTTCCTTGTTGCTTTGACCCAGTAGCTCGAGGGCTGTGCTCAGAGAGGAAAAGCTAAAAATGATCTCGCTGTGGCATAAGCTGGAGTTTAAGCTGTTGATAAAATGCTTCTGTACATCTTGTCCTGATGGGATGTTTGGGGTGGGTGGTCTGAATTCAGAGCTCCTGTGCCCTGGTGCTGTGTGGGGGCTGCCCTGGTCCTCCCGTCCCAGCAGCATTGGAGATCCTGGCTGGGCAACCTCAGAGAAGGGCAGAGCGGCACGACTGATGCTGTCCTCTTCACTGGCTGATCAGACCGTGGCTTGGTGGTGGTGGGAGAGCAGAAACTCCCCAGGAGGGAGACAGTGAGCCTAAATTCTGAATTAAGAGAAAAATAATTAAATTCACTCAGGTGTTGGGCTGGGTCGGGGAGGGGGGGCTGTTGGGTGCAGGCAGGTGTTGGTGGGCAGCATGTCCCAGGCTGCTGAGAGACCCAAGAGCTGGGTGGGTGGAAGGGATGTAGCGAAACGATGGTTTCTGTGCTGCCTGTGGTAAAAATCTCCACGCAGACTGAAACTACAGCCCCGGCGGGCAGCAAAGGTAAACGCGGTTTGCACATAAAGTGTTTGCTTCGGGGTTGTCTGCGTCAGCACTTGCAGTGTCCTTCAGATCTGACCATGTTGCATGTTGTTTCCGCTATGACTTGCAAAGATTTATATATATATTTTTACACTTAATACGCTATTTTTCAAGAAATACAAACTGATCTTTCTGCTTTTTGGGAGATTCATTATGTTTTGTTTAAAAGAATGAAACTTGTTTTCCTTTCCAGTGAGCACACAAGTGTCCAGTCGCACTTACTGACTAGAGAAGGTGATTAATTCTTCTGGTTTTGTAGTCAACAGCGAAACGCAGTCTGGCGATACATAACCACCCTGCAGCCTTGCTGGGGCTGAATTATCTGGCACAATGGAGCCTATAATTAGCAGGTGGAGAAGATGCTGCACGTGTAGTGTTGGAGGATTGCAGAGGGACAGTTTGCAGGGCAACCAAGGGAAACAAGATTATGGCCAGGCAGTAAAAAATTAAGTGTTTTCATCTCTCCAGGATGCTTAAATCTTTATAATACAAACTCAAATGAAGAAAACCTTCATCGTTGTGATGGAGTTTAACTGAGACAGAGTCTGTGGCTGTTGTACCATGTAGCACGTGGCACTGGTATAATTCCTGCTGCTCCCTGTGGGTTCAGAACAAGGAGGATTCTTTCTCTTAACAGTTATGAAAAATTTGAAAGTGGAAAAAAAATCGTATCTTTTGTAGAGGTGTGGCTGAAATATAAATGAAACATATCCACTGGAGGGCCTGAAATCTTGGCATGACTTCCAGAATTGGGATGCGGTGTTTGGTGGAAATTCCCCCACTAAATGCTTTTGAAGAAAATATGAGAGCTAGTAAATGTGATTTATTTTTTTTTAGGTGTCTGACTTAAGCACTGTGAGGACCTAAGTAGAGGATCCCAGTCTCTGGAAACACATGATTCAAAAAGATGAGAGGTCAAAGCTGAACTCGAGTATCATCTCATTAAAACCCTGGGTCTGAAGGTGTAATGTCTTGATCTGTTTTAACAGCACATCCTTCCCTGCTGCAGAAGGACCATGAAATCCCCCACAAGCCTTTGGGCTGCGGAAGCCTGTGACGTGGTACCCATCCCTCGTGTGCTCTTGATGAGCATCACAACCGTTTGGGAAGCAGCAGGACTAGGTGCAGCTCTGCTGCTTGTCCCCGTTGGCATGGTCCTACCTCTACATTCACACGCTTGTGGGGTAGCATGTGTAAGGAGGTCCTTCTCCCCCCACACTGCTATGGCGAGGAAGGAAAAATGGCTTCTTCTACCTATGCCTTGACCTTGTGGGCAACTTCTTCTCCAAGGCCATGCTTCTTGGCAATGCTGTTCAGATAACTGCTGCTTTGTGAGCTCTTTGGTTGGTGGGTCCAGCCTTCCTGAGCTGGATATGCCTTTGGAGATACAGTCCTGATCCTGTGGCTCAGGAAGAAATTGCAACCAAGGAAGAGGGAAATGCTGGTGTTTTCGCGCTGTGCCAGCATACCTAGTCACCTTGGCTGACCTGGTTTTGACCAGCAGTTAAGAATGAGTCTCAAAAATGAGAGCATGAGCTCTTTCCAGAAGGGTTTGTCCCTTTGTGCAGTGCCTGGTAAAGTCTTTCTGGTGCCTGGGTGGGGTAGGGCAGTGCCATGAACACACCAGTTGTGGGACAGTAACTGCTGTTCAACCCCGCTGGTGCAAATGGGATAGCCTGGGAGGTGTCAGAGGGACTATGGACCCAGCTCCTCAGGCTTTTCACGGTACCTGGCCTCTGTTTGAAGGTGTTGACTGCAAGTGTGCTTGGGGCCAGGACCCATTCTGGGGCTGAAAGCATGCTTATCTAGGGGGAAACTGGCTGTGGATCAGTCCACAGCACCCCTCAAGTGTGCCGATGGGAAGTGCATCATGACAAGGAGGGCTGCTTGCAAGGACCCAGCCCTGGAATCCCTTTGGCTCTTCAGATGAGGTTTGCTCCTCTGCAGGAGGCTGAGGATAACGCCCATGCAGGGGGCTGCTCCGACAACCAGACCCACACGAACATGGAGAGCAATATTCCATAATACCTCTCACAATCATTCCTTTAACAGGCATTGCCTGGATTATGTACAAGAATTAATAAATATTAAAGTGGATTTAAGAAAACCTTTCAGTGTCAGGAATCACGACTGCCAGCCAAAGCAGGCAGGTGATTGCAGCTACTAGCACCAAGGTGCATCTCCTCTGTGTGTCCCAGCGGGCTGAGCACGAGCTTTTCCTCCTCCTTGCAAAGTCTGTGTTGGACTCTTCAGGGCCATTCTGGTGACAGCGCTGGCGTCACCGCCATGCCCATGGCTTCACAGGAGGGATGCCCGGTGCTGGAGCAGCAGGATCTCAATAGCAGCTAACCTTTCCCTTTGTTTTGTTAGTGCAGCTGTGCTGATTAGTGGGCTGCACCCATACAAGCGAGGACAGCCAGGCCTTTGGGGTTCCCACCCCATGGCAAAGTCAGCAGCAGGCCAGTTTGGGGAATTTCAACAGCAGTGGAAGGGGTGGCGTAGCCATAAATCCTGCGTGATTTCAGGGTAAGGGCTGTGTGAGAAAGATGGGAACTCAGCTTGTCAAGGGAGCTTTTACATTTTCTCTTTGTCAGCGTGAGTTAATGTTGAACAGGGCAAATACTTCCCCGCCAGAAGGAGCCTAGCGAGACCTTATTTGTGAATATATGAATAGCAGTTTTGTAGATAGTATATCTGAATTTATGAATGATTTGACACCGACAGGTTGAAATGAACTCTGTAATTTTATTGTGTTAGATTTAGCAGGTCAGACATATACATGCTAAGTCAAAATGACCTAGAAAACCTTTCTAGGTCAAACTATTGCTTGAAAAGTTGTCTTTTTCAAAGGCAAGGCCATGAGATTTCGTGCTTACTCTGACGTATTTTCCTTCTAACAGTGCAACGTGAGTCTTTGGGACATGGCAGAGAATTTGTCAGCTCCACTGAGAAGAGAGAAAGAAACATGAAGAAGGGGGATACTAATTTCTTAACGCAACAAGGCCTTTTCTGGCCACCTCTCTTGCCCTGAGATAGTATGTTGGATACCTGGCTGGCAGGGTTTTAGGCTAGAAGTTGCAACATCGATTGTATTAGCACCTTGCTCTTTCCAGCAGTGCTAAACCCTGCCAAACTCCAGGGTCTGGCAGCAGCCAGCACCTCCAGCCTACCTTTGGAGCCCTAACCCTTAATTAGATGGGAAGTTACTTATTAGAAGGAGCTTTTTTTCCCCTAAAGAGGCTTAGGGGAGGCTGGTGACATTTGCACACAATGACTTTCTTCACCGGGGCAGAGCCACGCTCTGCTAACCCGGGCACCATGGCCCAGGAGTTGTGGGGGTGAGTGAAGTCAGACGGACCCAGGCTGGAAAGACCCAGGACCTTGACAGTGTTGCCCTACAGCTTATGCCTGCTCTGTTAACGCTGCTGCAGTCTGGGCAGATGCAGCTTTTGTGCTGTTAGAAGGAAGCCTGAACTTCTAATAAAAGCTCAGCGGTGTGTGTGGGTTAGTTCTTATTTCAGAGTGCAGACATAACCATGGCTCCCACAAGAATAAAAAAGGGCTCCCCTCCAGCCTCATCTAGTTTTGGATGGACTGAAAAGTTTTTGTCCCATGGACAAAATATAGCTGGATGGGTACCTAGGGTTGGTGTTGGGCTGGAGACCAGCTGTTAGGCAGAACATGCACAGATGCTGGGCTGAGACAGCGGCATCCTCAGAGGTACTTGAGCAGGAGTCCCACTTCCCGACCATAGCCGAAGGCAAGCAGCACCTCAACGTGCTATTTGCACATCGTACCCACTGCCTTTGCTCCCCAGGAAGGGTGGCCATGCCCCATTTCCCATCTTGTGCCCAGGGCTCCCCGCTGCTCCCCTCCACCTGCCCAAGCCGGGCATGGTTAATCCCACAAGCAGGGCTCAGCACAGGAACTGGCACAGGGAGCATCCCAGCTGCTTCTGCCTGCTCCCCAGTGCCTGCCGATGCTGCCCTGCTGGCATTCCTGCCGGAGCAGCTCAACCCAGACTCCACAGGTTGCAAATCGTTTGTTCAGCCAAGCCATGGCCTACTTGAAAATAGCTTTTGCCATCCCAGGAAAGTGGGTAATCGGAGGCTGCGGTGCCTTCTGAACAATTACAGCTCACAGCAGTCCCAATGAAAATGTTTGTTGAAAACAACATGTGCATAATTAAGGCTTAATGAGCCCTTGTCTGTTTGGAATCTGCAATTAGATTTATAATAGAAAATACTAGCAAATGCCAAATAGCTTTAAAAGAAGGCGAGATAAAAGATAATTTTGCTGCAAATCTATAGTAATACTGTAATTTAATGAGCTGGAAGTGGTGCAGAGAAAGACTGTAAAAGCTCTGGACAAGTTTGTATTGTGTGCGTTTATCTTATCTGCCCATTTCCCTATCTATAAAGCTGTCAGTCTTGCTTTTAACTGCTTGGAAAAAGGCAGGACTTTGCTAAAAATCAGGAAGACTCCCTTTGTTTATTTTCATTTAAGTCATTAATTAGTTGGGCAAAACTGCTTTTTCTCTTTCTCATCAACATGCTTTAAACTTCTTGTTAGGGTTAATAATAGTAATAATAATAACAGTACTAATATCTCTATTCAATTACTTGCAGTGAGGCAGGGGCATAATAATAATCAGAGGTGCCTCTTTCTGATTAGTTTCATTGATTTTATTGAGTTTTCAACTGTCTTTTAAGACATTGAGAATTTTCCATGCTAAGGTGTATATTTTAAGAAGTAAACTTGAGGATGGCTTAGCTGCAGTAAGTATGAACTACCTTCTCACCGTAATGAAAAAAAGTTACGTGGCAGTAAAATTTGCTGGAAAGATTAATAAGATGAACAGAGAGAGGTCTCGAAAAAAAAAAAAAAAAAGAAAGAGCTGAAAGTAGACGTGCTTGGGAGAGATGGTTTGTTGGGGTTTTTTTAATAACCAGAAGTTGAGGTTGGGAATGAAGCGGTACCAACTTTGGATACAACGCATGGACCTGGCAGGGAATCGAGGCCATGCGGTGGCAGGGCATTACATGCACAACCCCCTGGAAACGCAGCTCAACAGCTTTGACAAACCTAACTCAGCACTTCATAAAATAGGACGTACAAGGATGTGGTAATGCTGCCTGTGGAAATACCTTTTTGATGTGATTTTATTGCCCGTGTGAAATGTCGCCGAGCTTCAGCTTCTGTAAAACCATGGGTTTGCATGTCTTGAGTGTCGGTGTGTGAAGTCACAGCACCAGTGCTGCATTCGCAGCTTTGCACGTGCAACATCTACAAAGCTCTGAGTTGTCTCCCTGCGACCTTTCAGCTGGCGAATTTTGGCTCCAGCCCCTGACTTCGCAGTGGCAGTGAGCACCCGGACCCCGAGTGTGTCTGCACGTTCACGACCCTGCTCCTGATCAGCTGTAGCTGCCACCCTGCGGGGTTTTGCTGTTCTCACATGCAGCCCCGGGGCCAACTTATTTCACCCGACCATGCAGCACGCTGCTCGGGTTGTCACCAAGGGCAGAGCTCCCCCTCCCAGCCCTGCAGCTGCCCCTCGCTGCTTGGGGCCATATTTCAACTGCTCCTNTTTGCAGCGGTCAGGATTTATGAGGCTTTTTGGTTTTTTCCCAAAATGGCTTGCTCAGCTTGCAGCCTCTGAGGCAGTGCCTGGCTGTGTTGGCCCCATCTGCTTGGCCCCACAATGATACCTCGACAGCAGATCTGGTGATAAAAATGCAATGTTGCTCCTTTGTTTCCACTACTGGAGGGGATGGGGTGATAGGTGGGGGCTGTGGATGGCAGTGGGGTTCCCTGGGTGCAGCGCAGACTACTGGAATAGCTTGGGGGGCTCGTTGCTGTTTGTTTAAGAGGATAATTGCAGTTTTTGTTAAAAGGCATCAGCATCAGCATAGTCAAAAGGAGGCCCATGTGCTGGAGACGATGCTCTTTCTGGCAGAGTAGGGGTCTGAAATCTGGCCACCTTCAAGACACGACAGTCTTTCATCTGAAGAGTGAGGAGTTGTGGGTAAACTCCCTCGGCTCCCTGACAGTCTTGGCATGGGGGTTTGTGCTCCCCTGCACATCCTTCCCATGGCACAGCAACCAAGCATGGCGGGACAAGCTTGCCGTTGTCCTGTGTACATCAAAATATGCATTGAGGTTGTGAGTGGTCCCCATTGGTTTGATTTTGTGGGTTTAGAAAGAATAGCAGGGTTGCGGTGCCAGCAGGATGAAAGCTGGTTCTCTGCTACAGGAAGCTGTGTGTGCGTTATTGTTTATTATTTGTTTATATTGGACCTTCCAGACTCTCGCTAGGATTAGGATCTAGTTAGGTGATGTAAAAACACTTACAGACGATGGATGTGGATTCTATGATCTAAATAAGACAGGGCCACATGAGAAAGGGAAAAAAAAAAAGTGCTATATTGCTGTATGAAAAGTGGGCAGTGATGATGCTCCCAGACTTCTAGGATGTACTTTCAGAAATTACCTTCCTAGCATCCTCAGTTTTGGGGTTTTTTTTGTCTTTAGAGGAGATCTCACTTTTCATTAGGGTTTTTTTTTTTAATCATGAACATGTCCAAGTGTCTAAGGTAAAATTGTGAAATGGATTGTACTTTGTCAACCCATTCTTTTTGCAAGTCATACTATGTACCGCTGCAAGAGTTATTTGCATACACAGTTGAGTGCAGAACCACAGAAGGCAGGTTTTCACTGGTGCCAAATATTTGTGTGTTGGAAACTACTCTCTAAATGACTAGCATGGAAGCTCTCTGATTTTTTTTTTCCCCCTCCTGACTAGCTGTTTTTGCATAACACTCCCCGTTCTCACCAAAGTTGTCTTGAAAATTGATTATTCTTCTCCCTTACACTTTGCAACAGAAGAAAAAAGCATGATCTTGAATTCCTGGGGGCAGAGATGTGCTTTTACTTTTGTTACTGGGGCAAAGCTTCAAATGGTGAAAGTGTTTAGCAAAGTACCTGGCTGCGCTTGCAAGTGAATAGCATGTGCTCTGCGCTGTGCTTCAGAACTGGCTTTGCTGAAGGAACAGTGACTGTAGAGAGAATTAAAGTTATAATTTTTCTTCTTGAAAGGTAATTGAGTAGCACCTGTGATTTTTGTTCCTTTTTGGAGTTAGGAGATATTTGGGAGCCAGGTTGTTAACCTGTACAGCTGTCAACAAGGCGTCAGGATCAGAAGCACAATACATGGTCTTAAAAAGTTAAAAGCTTTAAGCAATCTTTACATCACTTCTCTGACAGCTCTCTTCCTCTCTACGATGTGCACTTGTGTACTTATTTATTTATTTACTCTGCAGTTGAGAAAAGATAAATAGATTTCCAAAATTATTCCCGCACTGTGCACATACGTCAAACCCAGCGTAACCACAGTGACTGCTCGCGCAGGGCTGCTGTGGTAACAGCTGCTTCCTTTGCTTGCTCGCACTGCACTTCTTGCCAGTGAATTGCTTTTATTCAATCCAGACGTTTGCTTTCAGCCCCGGGCTTGGGTGAGCGTCCCAGCTTTGCTGCCCATGCAGGGTCCCTGCTTGCTCCCCGGGCCACGGGGACAAAATTATAGGATGGGAAAACTTTCTCGCTTAAGGCTTCTTTCTTCCCGACTGCTCCTTTGCTTCCTCAGCTGTTTTGGTGCCGGTGGCCATGTGTAGCCCCTCTTCAGTGATACCTCTGGTTGCAGCGAGGGCTGTTGTTCTGGTGTCAAAATTGGCATCTCCGTAAGAGACTTCTAGAGCAGAGCCACGCTGGTAGCTGCTTCTGAGGCAGGCAGGTATAAGCTCTATTTTTATCTCAACCCCGAGGTTTTTATCTTGCAAAAAACAATATACCTAGGTACCTTTGACGCTGGCACTGTTCTTGAACAGAGCCTCCGTGGCTTCTTTCAGATCTTTGTATGTTTTCTGCCTCTCTTAGTTTCCTGTGAATTAACAAGTGTTACTAGTGAAGCAGGCAGTGCAGTTAAGTCTCATTATCACTTACTGTATTTGTTTCAGACTGTCTACACACCAGCCCAGTGCCAGGAAATGTGCTGCATTCATTTACCTTCCTCCCTCCCCAACAATGCGCAGGACACCAGGCATTTACAGTGCAAGCTGGTGCCTTCAGCTCTCCTGGTTATTCAGCTGCTAAGGGGAGAACGACCTGCTTAGCAAGGGCCTGATATTTATTTTTTTTTTGCAGATAAACTCCTCGAGCACCTGTGTAAGCATGATAAACAACGCAGGATGTGCTTGTTGTTTGGTTTCGAAAAGGAAGTGATGTACATGCCCGAGCCTCGCAGCTACATCGGTGTGATTGTATCTTGCAAAATAAACAGCAATGAGTATCGTCAGCGATGGGCTGGAGAGGTCCTGGGTGAAAGCAGGGGTGTGCTGGTGTGCTGGGAGGACGGGTGTCAGGAGGTGCTGCTCACCTCCCAGGCAGCCTGTTTTCCTTATCTATGCCCAAACTTTGAGAGAAATCAGGAGGGGTTTGATCTGGCCAAAGCTGTGGCTCTGGTGAGCTCTCTGCACTGTGGGAGAGGAGGAGGATGGAGATCTCCCATGCACCTGCTGCACCAGGGCTGCTCGAAGTGCTCTGTGACACGGGGTGCTTGGCAGACCAAAAGCTTAAGACTAAACACCGTCAGCTGAATACGATCAAAACGTGTTAGATCAAGATCTGCCCTCAGGGGCAAAACCTGCTAAGTTGAAAAAACCCAACCCCTACTCCTTACACAACGGAGGTGTAAGCATGAGCACCTTTGGCCTTTAAATTAATAGCGTGTTTCTCTGCACATCGTTCTCCTTGCTGCGGCGGGGAGAAGGACAGGAGGCTGGAAGGAGGAAGCTGGCTTTGCCACTCTGCCGTCTGTGCTGCTTTCGCTTCTTTTCAGAGTCACACATGAAAGGGTTAAGCAGAATTTTGATCTCGGCAATATTTTCATGCTTATACATTCTGTTTCTCATTTCCATGACAAAGATAGTAGGAAGAGCAGAATAAGGTACAGAATTTGCAGAGCAATTTTAAGACTGTAATGAGAACAGAAAATAGTAGGGGGAGAAGAATTGTAATTAGAATATGAAATGGGAAAAAAAAATTAATCTATTTCCATGTCAGTCTTAAGACTAAATTCTGCTGCTCCCTGTAGCTTTCAGTGGACGGATTTTTTGTGTGTGTATGTGCAGAGCTTGAACTCCTTTTCAGGCTCTGAAAGGTCCAGGTAAATGACTTTAAGTTCTCATTCCCCCCAAATAATGTAATAACAATAATTTCATGTGCAGCATTCACAGAAAACCAGTCAGATAACTCTTAGATAAATGAATGCTGCTACTTGAATAGTGGTGGCATTCAAGATCTCTCCAGCCTTGAGTACAGGAGACTAAAAGGGGATGCTGGAGGTGCTCTTGGGGTGGAGGTCCATGTGGCCGCCTGGGTAAGCCTCACATGCTCGCGTATCACAGAAGCACCCAAAACCAAATACCGCCAGTTGGGAGGGACATTTGTGTGTCCCAAGCCCCCAAGCAAAGCCAAGCAAACAAGATGAAGTTGCACAGCACCTGGTGCAGCTGAGCTCTGAGTATCTCCAGGGATGGAGATCCCACAGCCTCGTGGTCCAATATTTGACCACCCACGTGCTGGAAAATGTTTTGCCTGATACCGTATGAGATTACGTCTACCCAAAGAGCTTCTAGCAGCCCACAGATCAGGGTCACCTTGAGCTCAATGGTTTAGATTTACTATTCCCCTCTAATTTGTCTAGTTGCTATTCTGGGTCCTTCTAGGCCACAGGATTCTGCGGTAAGAGGTTTTGCTGTTGAGTCCTGTATGAAGAACTTCTCCGTAAGGTGTTTAATTCCACTAGCTAATGATTTCAGTGTCTGTCTCCTTGCATTTGGGCTATGAGAACCAGAGAAGAGCAGTTCCCTGTTCTCATGATTTCATGTACATCTTTGTTGAGTCCCTCTATATCTATCACCTCTTTTCCTCAGCCACATACACCATTCCACCCCTTGGATCCTCCCTGCTATTGCCCTCTCTCCTACTCCTAACTACATGTGGTAAAATAATGTTTGATCTTTCTTCTCTGTTCTTTTCCTAATTGCTTCTAAAAGTTGAATGGCATTTTTGGCAGCTGCCAAGGACTGAGTGAAAGTTGGAAGTGAACTCTTCAGAACAAATGCATGATTTCTCTCCTGGACAGTAACAGCTATTTTAAGGCCCATTGTCAGCTCTGTATTGTTAGGATTGCTTTTCTCCAGTGCATTACTTTGCATTTATTGACATTAAATTTAATCTTCCATTTCCTCACCACCAGTCAGTACTGCGAGAGTCTTAATGCAAAGCCATTCAAAGTCGCTCTTAGTTTTGGCTAGCCTGAATAATTTTTGTCTCATTAATAAACTTGAATCCTTCTAGATCACTTATATTATGAACAGGATAGATTTTAGTGGAGATGGATCGTGGACCATGATCCTCCTCTTGGCTAAATGTAATGAGTATCTTTTCACTGGCTGTGAGCAAGAGGACCATCCCTTACATCCCATGACAAGTTGGGCTTGTTTTTTACAAGCTTTTTCTTGAGGAACCTTGTGAAAAGTCCAGCCAGAGAGATCATTTCCCCCTTTCCAGGTACTTGTTGAGCCTTCAGCTAACACTAAAGTGGGCCACGAGGCACGACATCCCTCGTCCCAGGTCTCTCTCTGCTGCCTCAGTGGTGTGGTGCAGCTCCAGATGGTTTCACGCTGATGAAGTCAGACCCACTGGTCTGGCACTCTCCCCTTGCCACCCTGGTTTCTTTTGGAGCGGAGGCAGTAGGCTATGCATCACATTTGTTAACTTGCATCGCTTTAGAGTGGATGGGTGAATGCCACTTGGCCATGGAGGTTCCTCAGGATTTTGTTGGTTTCTTTTAATTTTTTTTCCTACTGGCCATCCCAGCATGGGTCTTTCCAAGGAAGATGCTCCAGTTTGGGAACCACTGAAAACTCCTTCAGAGTGCAAGCCAGTGCAGATCATTCCTTTCTTTCCCACCTGGTTTTAGGTTCTTCACAGTCTCTGTTGTACCTCGGTCAGCCCTTGGCACCACCAGCTGTCCAGTAGGTTTCCTGCTTCTGGTATGTTTGAGAAATAACTGCTATTAGCTTTCGTGAATTGCTCTTAAAACAAACAAAGCAACCAAACCACTTTTTACTATATGGTTTTAAGCCTTAAGACTTCATCTGTATCAATCTGATTTTACCGTAGGATAATATATGAGAATATTGACTATGTGCAGAAAACCCAGCCCCCATAAAGCCCAGGTGACGCTCGCAGATGCTCAGCTGTGCAACCCGTTGTGAAAAGGATGTACTGCCACTGACACCTGCTGTGGTGTTGTGCTCTCTTTTAATGACATTTGTCCTGAAGCAAATTGCAGCGCGTGGCCAGCCCGGGCGGCTGCGCCATGGCTAGGATGGAGATGCAGAGCTTTCCTTGCAGGAGGGTCCTGGGAGGGGGTTGTAAATCTATTGCTGAACTTCTGACCCTCTTTGACAGGATCAACTGAGGGGCTATCCAAGCATTTCAACAGACAAATAAATAATGCTAAGTAGATCACTTTGGGCCAGAGGTTGTGTAAAGACCTTAATGTGGAAACTGCAGTTAAAGAGATTAAGCTAACCTCAGCGATGTATTCCCTGAAGAAGTGTGATGCTAAATTACTCCTATAGGAAATCACAGCAGCAGCTCTGCAGGCAGCAGCGCTGACAGGGGCAGGGCTGAAGCGAGTATTTCATATCCCAGGGACATGGCAGAGATGTGTGCTGGCAAAGACAATCCTTGCCAGCGTCGGGGTCATTGGGTTTGGTGTTGGTGCCCAGCACACCTACAGGGCTGAGCCTGGTGTGCATGGGTGCCACACACTGTGCAGGAGCAGCATCGTGGGGATGCGGGGCTGGAAGTACCATGGCCAAAATGCACTTACAGCAGAATCCGGTTATGCTACTTAATGCTTGTGTAAAAAAAATTAATTGTGAAAAAAACCCTACTTTTCTAAAACTTTCTAAAGAAGAGTCATATTTCTGCATGGTGGGTAGGGTGCTGTCAGAGGCAGCTAAATAAACTCCAGCAATGCATGGGCTGTAATAATTTTTTTTTTTTTTAATGGAGAGTATTAAACATGGCATTGACTGTGTTATGCAAGTTTTCTTGTATCCTAACTTCTATTCACTAAAAACTTAAAGGCATTTGTTGCATGGCATTATTGTGGGTCACTTGCTGGACACCAAAACCAGCTACATCCCAAGCATCTCCGGTGAAAGGTGGTATCCCCAGTGCACCCAGTTTGGAAATGAGGTTGTCATGAGAGGGGACCTGCTGCCTGTCTCCTGTGTCCTGGCACAAGGAGGCAAAACTGAGAGGCAAGTGCTTATAGCTCTTAGCAGTAGGAATCACTGGAGGCATCCAATTTGTTCTTCGCTGGGCATTTAGTAGCTCCTTGGTAATAATGGCTTTTAGTAACCACTGGATTTGCATCAACAAGCCACTTTTTAAAAGCTCCAGATCCTCAGTGGACTTGCAGTTAAGGTGCAATGAGTGTTAAATTTTAGGTAAGATCCCTCAAAAAAAACCCAAAAAAACCCAACCAAAGAACCCAAACCCAAAACCCACCACACTTAAAATCAAGTAAGAAGTTTGGAAGATTTTTGAGATCTTGCAGGTGTCATTGAAGCTATTCCTGGTATGAGTGCTGTCAACGTATTTCTTACAGAGTTGAGGTTTTCATCTCAGCTCATGACTCTCAGGAAATAAAAGGATGTGATGAGATTCATAATAAAATTGTACAAGCTGGCAGTGCCACCCATGAGAAAGTAACACCTTCTCTGAATCTTGGCAGGAGGTTGTGTTTCTTTCCGCTGGGTCCTTCCCAGTTAACAAACATTTATTCTCCATGTTTGCACAGAGCCGGAGATCACACAGCTGCTTGGCCCTGGGGTCTGTCCCAGCTTGCAGCATGCATTTATTTTTCTTATTCATTTTCATCTTATTAACATGGGACCTGTATGACCTCTGGGCACATTTACAGATTTGAAAATAATGTTGTATCACAAAAATAACAAACCAAAGGGAGTATAGAAAAGCAATAAAAATAAAGTGCTTCATAGAACATCATCTGAATCAAGCCTGTGCTCAGCTCCCTGTACGGGCTGGTTGACGCACAGCAGCACTCTGCCTCCGGAGCTGCAGTGCCAGCTACAGCTCCCCTGGAAGAGCTGTAGTAAAAGAACTGTATTTTTAAGTAAATTTGCCATGAAAAACTAAATTTCAGAGGGTGTTTTCTCACAGAATAGAACTGTCCTTGTATCTCTTGGACCCAAAATACATGGGAGCGTGTCCCATGGAGAGGCGCTGTCTGGAGGCATGGCCCTCTGTCCGTCACCCTGATTTCCTTGGGACTCCCTGGCTGAATGGGGTTGACAGCGTCCGTGTACTTATCCGTCAGTGCCAGGCGAAGTCACCTCCTGTGGCACAAGATCGGGTCACGCCTGTGCTCCCTGTCCTTTGGGTTGGAGTTCATGTCACCTGCAGATGAAGGCAGCTTGCTGGCATTCATTTGACAGCATGCCTTTGTTGCCAGAGTTGGTAGGAATTTGAGCACTTTCCTCTGAGGGTTTTGTGGACTTTCCTCTTAGTTTTTTTTTTTTTTTTTTTTTTTTTTTTTAATCTGGTGAGTAGAGTTGTTTCTGTCCTGAGCATGTTATGTGAGACAAGTTTGAGTTGGGATATGGCAAAGTGGGGCTTTATGGGTCCTTTTTGAGGTAGAGGTGCTTGATTCTAGGAGTGCTTGTAGGCAACCACTGCTAATGTAAGTCAGCGCAAGTTAGGTAAAAATGGGTCCAAGTCTCAGATGAAGGAAAAGCAATTAATCACATCTGCCTGCCTCTCCCAATTTCCCAACTTGGCTACACAGGGTTTGCATTTCCCAGGTTTTTAAGTGAACACCATGTCATGGAGGCAAAGCACTACGAGCTGAGAGTGATTTCGGCTCACCTTGGCTTCATGCTCATTTCATGCAGGAGAGAGTGAGAATTAGCCACAGCCACTGATTTCTTTAATAGGCTGCTTCTATTAGCCAAAGAATAACAAAAATTAAATAATTACAAAAGAGCAAAAGGATGATTAAGACAATTGCACAAGAGTATGTGCCTTTCAAGTTAGGACTTGAAAATGATACCCACCACTCTGCATGTGCACATCATTCAATACAGGTTTGATCAATTTTGGGGGGCACAGAGGGTGACAAATGGATGCACCCAGGTCTGGAACTGCCTGGGAGGCTTGACGCGCACTGGGAGTTAGACTAAAGCGAAAAGGGAGGAAGCATTTGTAACCAAAGGGAAACGTTAAAATGTCTGTTTCTGCTGTAAATCTACCTGGAATGATGGCACTGATTGTTTTGAAGTGCATTCTGTAGCGAAACAATAATGAGAAGAGGGAGAGCACATTACTTATCTGCTCTACCTGGCTGGTGTATAAGTGGCAAACATCTAATTGAAAAAATATCCTGATGGGAGAATTTCTAATAAATTTGTTTGCACCCTCATAGCCTGGAGGAGAGGGGAAAAAAATCCAATCAGCAGTGGGGAAGTTCCAAAGTTTCCATTGCATTTCAAGTCTTGATTTTCAGGCTCGCTGCTCAGACTGGCAATCAGAGGCACAGTAATTTTGAAGGCAGGATTCATTACAGTTGTTATGAAGGCATCAAGGGCAGAAGGAAGTGTGGAGCGGAGGTAGGGGAATAGTAGAAAGCTATAAAAAAAAATACATTCTGACAAACAGAATTATATAGAGAAAGCAGAGTGATTGTCCTGCCCTGGACCTCCCCAGTGAAAGTTACTTTTTGTTTTCTGAATGTAGATTGCCAGGTGACTTTTGTTTTCTGGAGAAGAGCTGTTTCAAACAGGTCTTAGTCTAAATCTGCAAAATACTATGCTGGAGGAGGACAGAAGTGAGGTGTGTGTTTGCAAGGAAGGGGGATGGATGGATGGATGTGCATCATCGGTGTATTTAAATCTCTCAGAGGGGCAAAGCTTTTACTTAGGAAGGAGCTCCTCTTTTCCTGATGTGGAAGTAAATATTTCTGCAGTGCAAATTCCTGACTGATTCCAGGGACAGAGAAAACTATCTCCCCACTGGAATATTTTATCTCTCTTCAGGGCTGCTTGCTGGAGAGCTCTTGTGCAGCTCACCTGCAGCATCTCAGTGTGCAGTCTCAAGACGCAATAGCTTTTAAGCGTCCCGCAGTGCCACACAGTGTGTCTGTGCAGCTGACCTGATGCAAAGCTCTGGCACTGCAGATCAGAGCACCAGAAAGGGCCATACATCCACGCGGTGCACAGCCTTGGCATGTCTGCTCAGGCTCCAGAATCCACCTGATGGTTTTTTGGTGGGGTGGTCCCAAAAAGAGCTTGGGAGCAAGACCTCAGGACCATAATTTTGCCTGTTCCAAAAAGATTGACTCCCCAAAACCATGCTGCTGCCCATGCCAAGAGACTGGCTCCTCCCGCAGAGCCTGGGTCCTGCTGCCGCAGGGCTGAGCACCTCCACCAAACTGTGCCACCTCTTCTGCAAATTCAGCCTGCTCCTCTGGGGTTGGTCAGGTTGGCAGGGAGTATTTAGGCCATAATGCTGATTGAGTCTCCATGCCTGGAAGCACAGCAGCTCCAGCTGGAACCGTGTTAGCAGGAGCTGGCAATGCCAGCGGTCCTTTTACAGGTGAAAGGAAATTCAGTTTAAAGTGGATAGCACCCGGCTGGCTTCTGGGGGAGCTGCTTGTCCCAGCAAGCCTGCAGAGCTGGCGATGCTCACTGCATCCCACGGCTCCTGCCTCGTTGATGGGTTTAACGAAATCCTGCATTTGCACAGGGATCCCCTTCCACCCTGCTGCGGCTGCTATCGGTACTAGTTAATGAGTGTCACAATACCCGCTCTAATTTTGCTGCTTTTAATTGGTTTGCTTTGCTATCCCAGAGGATAGTTTGGCAATTAGAGGGTGTCTGACGCCAAGCAGGGCTGTGTTACCCCCACTTGGCTTTACTAACTCTGCTGACTTTAATAGCTAATCCTGTAACACTCTGAGAAATTGAAGTGTAATTAATAGTCCATACTGAAAATCTTCACCTGGTTTTATTTAGATTTCTCTTTTATTTTTCTTAATGTGGCCCATTTCTGTTATGGTATAACTGGTATCAGCTTCCTATCGGAGAGTTAAGAGGACGTGCAAGGGGTGAACAATCTTCAATTCGTCATCCAGCTTGTAAGGGCAAGAGGGTTGGCTATTCCCCTTGTTAAGTATATGGTGTCATTCACAGCTGGTACCTTCATCCTTGTCTCGGGAGTGTTTTATGGCATAGCCCATTTTATTGCCATAATTAATTTGTGAACTTAGCCTTGAGAACTGCCCCAGCCATACTTCGAGCCAGAGACAATCCTGGAGGGCTTTTTTCCTTCATTTGGAATGGGAGCAAGTGAAAAGCTTCCGTTGTAGCTAATTAACAAGAAGAGTTTTGCAGTTCTCCATGGGGATTTTGTAGCCTAATAAGTGGATTAGCAGCTCGGAACCGGGTGAAGGGGGCAGGCGTGTTTGCAGGACCCGTGGGGGCACAGGCGAATGCACTGTGCTCAGGCTGTCCTGCCTCTCGCCCAGCTGTGGAGGCAGAGTCCTGGCAGAGCAGGCAGGGGAAGTGGAAATGGGGGGGAAATGTGCCTTCTTGCAGCAAACAACAGCAAACTGTCAGGATGGGGAATCAGGCTTTGCATAGAGACCCCCTCATATATGGTCCAGAGCATATATGGTTCTGCATTGCTGCTGTAGGTTTGCTTTGTGGCTTAAGGAGTACGTAGGTGTCTGGAAGAGGATTGAATGGGACCTGCCTGTCTTGGAAATTTCCATTGATGGAAGTTGGCTTTTTAAAGCTGATTGATGGTCTAGTAGGAATTTTAGCTAGAACTTCATTTGCGTGATCTTTGCCGCTGGGTACATCTGTGGTTTTGCACACATTTGGCTTATTTGCTTGAATTGGAGTGATTAATTAATTATTTCGCTGAAAAAATAACATAATCATGCTATGTTACCACGTCCCGTTGCAAATAACCAAGCTGAAAAGTTTTAAAGGAGCAGCTCAGGATTTTCTTCTGGGAATTTTGGCTCTTTATGTGAAGAGCCAGGAAGGTATTTGGGATGCACGTGACCCTGGTGTGCAGATGGTATTTCACTAACTCTAACTTTCTTTTGTCTTTCTAGTTTGATGGGGAGAACATGTACATGGGAATGAATGACAACGCCCAGGAGTTTCTATCAGCAAATCAGGTAAGTGTCAATTTGCTTGGGTGGGCAGTGTGGTGAGATTTTCTAAGGGACTTAGGCTATGCCCAAGCACAAATTCTAGGAGCTCTCTGTGAATCTGCACTCCTGGGACATCAGGAGGGTCCACAGAGGAGGTCAGAGGTGTCAACCCGGCTGCTGCCAAGGAGCAGCAGTGGATGCACTATGTGTGGGGAGAGGGATGCACTTGCATGCCGGTGCTGCTGTGTATTGCTGGAGCCCAGCTTCGCCACGGCTCTCCACTGAGGCTGAAAAGCTTTTCGTCAGCATCCTTCACTCAAAATGAAGATGCACTTGGTGTTTCTCGACGCGGTGAGGTTTCCAAGTATTGTGTGTAGTTCAGGTGTCTCCTTCCCTCACACAGAGTATTTCCTGTAGCTAAATAGATTAACAGTTAGCCAGTTTGGGGAGAAAAAGGAATGAAAGGTTTCCTGTTTTGGAGCTATAAACCCACACGTGGAGGACCAGAATAGAAGTGCTCATGTCTCACAGGTGCCTGAGCTGTCAGGGCTCTCTCTGGGCTTGGAGACACACGATACAGACACATCCATTCAGTGGAACCCTAAACATATATAAAGTTAAGCCCATGCTTAGGTCCTGCTGGGAGGTGAGGACTTCAGCATGTGCTTACCTGTCTTCCTGACCAGGAGATGAGGGATGGTCCCATCTGCGTCCTCCTGTGGTGTCCTGGCACAACTAGAGCGTGCTTGGGACTTGGTGCACCTTTGAGGTGCCTGATGCTGCACCCTCGGGGCAAAGCATCTCATCACATCTAGCTGCATTGTGAGGGAGGGTACAAGTTCATTGCTAATATTTTTCAGCATCCCATTTTTGGGCTGTGTTGGGCCGTTTCATTGTGGGGCCTTGCGGGGTTATGTCATGTGAAGGTGATGCATTGCAAAATTTGAAAGGTAGCTGTGTGATGATTTCCATCCAGCTCAAGATGCTGCCGACTTCCTATTGCCCTGGACCTGCTGTGTGTGGCCTGGAATGAGGTTACGGTGTGCTCATGCTGCTGGGGTTTGGTACTTACCGCAGCATCGCTGGGTATTACAAGGCTCGTGAGTCACCCATGGTGTATCTAACTCAGATACCAGCAGCAATTAAAATATATGCATATTAAACTGAAAACAGGATGAAAACCTGTTGTTTGCCGCCTTAGAGTATGGCAGCGCATTAGCTCGTTGCTCAGGAGAGTTGCTCCTGCTCTGGCTTTCAAAGACGGCACGCAAAGCCATCATTGCCCAGGTGAGGGGAGAGGGCTGTTCTCGGATGAGAAGGATTTCCAGAGGGTGGGGAAGGAACCACAAACTTTGTGCTATTGAGTGATTCAGCAGAAACAAATATGTAGTCAATCAACAATAGCATGTGGTTCATCATTAGAGCCAGGAATTGCCAGAGGTTGAGTTAACGCAGAAAGGAATGGGTGACCTCAAGCTGCCCAGGCCAGGGCTCAGCCCGTCCCTGCCCTGTGCTCCCAAGGGCTGTGCAGAGCCTACAAGCAAGTAGTAGATGCTAACAGGGGCATTTGTATTAGATACTCTGCCTTTAAAAACTCCCAAGGGCCAACTATTTCACAGCCTCATCGGGAAGGACTTGCAGCACTGGCTCAGCAGCCAGCCGCATTCCCTGGCCGTGATGTGCCTGCGGGATCGGACTGGACTGGGGCTGAACCACGGCCAACGTGAACCATTTGTGTTTCCTCCTCTACATCAACAGAAATCACTTCGCAGCCCCTGTTGCATCCCGATTCCCCCACGGGTAGGCAGTTGGAGGGAAATCAGAAGTGATGCTGCAGTGTGGGGAATGGTTTGTTACATCACAGTCGAGGAGGAGGAAGAGGGCTGACTTCGGAATAAAAATAGAGGCTGTCATGTGGTGGAGTATTCATGTACTGTTTGAACCTGGGAGAAAGATAAACCAAACCAGCTTAGATCCCTGTAACCTGGGAAATAGAAGTTTACTCTTCATTTGTTCTCTGTTTACTTGGTGATTTTTATTTCCTATTTTGAAATAGCAGTTAAGGATGAAAAGGGAGGAAGTATCTTCCTCTTGGCCAGAGGGTGGGCAGGGGGCAGGTACCCCCTGTTACAGGGATGGGTTTGTGCAAGGGGGCCATGCTGCTGCTTTATCTCCCGGAGCAAAAGCTCTATCGGGAGTGGGGACTGACATAGAAAATAGATGGGGAAGTTTGTCTCCTTTTGCGTCTCCAGTTCCCCTCCTTGTGCTGCTACGCTTGAGACACTCAGAGCGGAGCTGGGAGCGGGACCAAGAAGTGTGAGGGCATGGGGTGGCACCCAGGGCTGTGCCGGGGTGGGTGCCCCCATGGGATGCTGCAGTGACCCCCATAACCTCACCCGGGGCAGCAGGAGGGGAGCACGGAGGGAGGACAAGGATCCCAGTTCATGCCCTGCAAGGACGTTAGTCCTGGTTCACACCCAGCATGAGCTTTGGCCAAGGAGGATGGGGAACAGCCTTCTTCCCTCACCCTCATTAGTTCTTCGTCTCCCTTTATTTACCTGCACATCAGTGCTTGTTTACCAGAGCACGCTTTATAGCACCAGTCATAACTTTATTGCTAATAACACAACTCTTCTATTTAAATGGGGGTTCCAGATGTTTTTTTATTGTTTGCTAAACCTGTTGTAACCTGAACGAGTACATTAAACAGCAGGAGTGTGGTTTCACAATCTCGCTTGAGAGGCTGCTAAATCACCAGCCCTGAGACGCCTGTGCAGCACACGCAGGATATCGCTCAGCCCTTGGGATCCTTGGGGACAAGGCAAATCATACATACTAATTACTGAAGCCATCACACTGTAATAGATGGCCCTGGTGGGTTGGGTTTTTTTCCCCATTTTTGTCTTAAACTGGTTGCACTGGGCACCATTAGGCATCTGCAGCTCTTGGCAGCATACTCAGCTTCACATTGAGCCCAGCTTAGGTGCAGGGGCTGGGACGTCCAGCATTAACAGCGGGAAATCTTAGCTTCACATTGCCTGTTTTAGGGCACGCTTGCTTATTTACCCTAGTTTTGCACGACACAGTGAGCTCCCCTGGTACCAGCATGCTTGCGATGGCCTGGGGTGAGTCTGTCACGCTGAAATCCCCCAGACCTGCACAAGGGCTTCCAGGCCCGCCGTGCTTTGAGGTGGGTGGGAAGGGCTGGGCGAGCAAGAAATTCATCTCTGTGTGTGGCCTCATTTCAGCTGGAAAATTTTTAGGGGTCCACAGGTGGAAGAGGTTCGATAGTCTTTGTTGTAGGAAATACTGTCTTGCCTTGCAATTTTTCTTTCAAAATGCCTAGAAGGAGTCAGGCGGAAAGCAGAATTCAGTTTATCACCTCTCCCCCCGCCCTGGTTTAAACCCAGGGGGGTTTAAATGGCTCCTGCCTGTCAATGCAATGCTTTACGCTTTCTGCCCCGAGATCCAGCAACCGCTTAAGCTCTTGAGTCATCCTTTCCCATCACACAGATAAGATTATTCTCATTTTACAACTGGAGCTACTGAGACAGTGCGGTTAGGGCAGCTCCTGTGCTTAGCAGTGCTTGGACAGTATTGCAGTCCTGCAGCACCCTGACATCAGCCTTATCTCAGCCGCTTGTACGGGTTTGGATCCTAAGGAGCTTCTGCAGAATCTCATGGCCAGAGTGTGGTAAAGCCAGGACCGGGGTCCGCTTGCCTCTCCTTCATCATTCCCTACCCTGCAGAGCTGCTAACTTGGGGAGGGGGGAAGGGAAACAACCAAAACCCCCTCAAAAAAACCAAACAAAACACCATCCAAAACATCTGAAAGCCAGCTGATCTGCTCCTTCCCCTCACCTTACCTGGGATTGCTTATGTGCTGTCAGCTGCATTTCTTGTTGTAGTCTCAAAAGGGGTTGGTTTCAGCTGAGAACGAAATGCAGAAATCCAGGAGCCTAAAACATAATGAGAGCGCTGACAGATCCAGACCCACGCCAGCACGGCCTGCTTGGGGAAAATAATTCCTCTTGTTCCATCAAATAGGAGGGACATTTGACCCCAGAAGTGAGTCAAATGTAAAATGTAATTCAAGCCCCAACAGGGGCCGGAGTATAAATGCAACTTGACATCTGATCAAACCATCATGGGCATTTGACCCCTGAGATGAGTGAGGTATCTGTTGTGTCTCATGAAGTTGGCAGAGCATCATTCCTCACCCCTGTCAATTTTCTTTCTTTCTTTTCCCCCCTCCCCAAACAAAGACAAGGAATTAGTAATGCAAAAATCCCAAGGAATGGACAGATTACCAGCCATATGATGTACTCTGAAAGATGAGTAAAAATGCAATGGTGATGTTAAAAGAAATAAAAACACCTGCAAAAATCAGTAAGAAAAGGCATTTATTAAGGTCTTTGTGATAGAGAGAGTAACCCCAGGAAAGGCAAAGGTTGGGAAATTCCTCATGTAGCTGGACAGGAATAAGGTTGGTTTTGTTTGGCATCGAAACTTTTGCACTTGCAGGAAGGCTCCACAGGTGCTTTATAACATGAATTAACTACGCCTGGGAATACCCTGCAAGAAGGTACCGTTATCCCACATTACAGGTGAATAAACGCAGGAAATACCTTGCCGGGGAGCTGAGGATGATGTGATGCAGGGTGTGGGAATAGCCGACCCCTGGCACGGGTTTGGGAACAGTTGTCCCTTGGCTTGTTGGGAGCAGGGATGTGACTCTGTGCCTGGTCCCTGGAGGGACATTATGGAAAACCTTAGGGGGGTGTTTGCCACGTCTCTCCTCTCTCCATGGTGTGTCTCTGGCTGCTGGCAGGGCAACAGGCAGCTTCGAAGAAGGAAAGAGCTGATTACTTACCGCTGGGCATTTTTGATCCTGCACTCTGCCTAATCCTAGGAGCTTTCAGTGCGCGGCTTATTCCAGCTGAGCAATGTGCCTGTTTCTGTACCAACAAGTTAATTTGTGTGACTCCTCATGCAAATGCTGTTATACATCAGTATAGTTTATTCAGGCCAGGGAGATGCATCAGCATAAGCAATATTTTGCTTTTGTATCTGAGAGCACAGATAGGACCCCACTGCTTTAACTGTGAGTGTTGAAATATGGTAGTTAAATTGACAGAAAGTTATTTGCACACCATTTCCTCCTCCTAATGCTATTCTCATATGATGCTCTTGCTGGCACACTCATGCTGCCCATCTGTGCATCAAAAACGTCAGGTCTTGGCTGCCAGGAACCACATCTGTCCTGTGGACATGCATGGGGGCTGCAGGTTTGCACAGCAGCATTGAAGAAGCATGATTTCACCCAGCCTTGGTGAGACACTCAATGTCGATGACCCTGCAGAGCAGCAAAGAGGGCTTTAGTTTGGGCTGTGTGCATTAGGGCCAGTCTGGGTAACTCACGGATGGAGCTGCTCACGTTTATACTGCTGAGAAAGTAGATCTGTGGGCATAGATGCCTTTGTATGTGGCAGCATGTGCATAAAATAGAAGGTGGGTTTTTCTCTGGCTGTGTGCAAATTGTCAGGAGCTCAGCTGAGTGCGAGGGTTACACCAATGCACCAAGGGAAATGGAGTTAAGAGAGATTATAATTGTCACGTGCACACACGCGTATACAGCATCTGTCTTCAAATGTGTTCCTATATAAATGTTAGTGTGGGGTTATAGATGCCTGCCCCTTTTCGCACACATGAAATCCATCTGCGTATGTATCCATGTGCTCGGATGTGTATAAATCAACATTTATCTACTGTATCTATTGCCCTTTATCTGTTTATCTCCATACATCTTCAAGCTTGAGTCTGTATTAGCCATAATAGATACAGTAAGTCGCTGATCTGGTGGGTCAAATGGTCAGGGCTCTTTGATCAGCCGTCAGGATACATTACCACCAGGGCCTCCGGTGGGGCTTGAATTACAACTTACATTTGACTCATTTCTGGGGTCAAAACGTCCCTCTTATTTGATCGAATGACAGAAATTGTATAATTTGTATATATCCCTGAGCCATATGTGCTCTGAGTGCCACTCTAATGTGTTTTATAAAGGCACAGCTGTCTTGGTGACTTATTTAAAATGGGATTTTGAAGTAGTGTTCTTGCCACTTAATGTCCTCATTCAGGGTTACACAAGGTTTATCAAATAATAAATAACATTTAGAACATTCATTTTAGCATAACAATGGGTCTGCTAGTTATAAGGAACTGGACAGTACAATAAAGCTGTGTTTGGTAAATAAGCAATAATGTAGAAAGCAAGCGATAGCATAATTAGAAATTAATGACGGTGCGGGAAGCTGTGGATACCTTCCTCACATTCTGCTAGCGCTCCAGACTAGACAGAGCTCATCTTGGCAGCCTCTGCTATAAAATATACCATCAAACCTTGTCATAATACTGGCAGACGTGTTGTCCTCCCATCTCCTGGGCCTCCCACCAATCTTGACTGAATTGCAGCAAAATGTCAACAGTTGATAAAATAAACGTGGCTTTGGGGTAGATCTGTGCTGTGCAAGTGCGGGGGTCCCCTTCTCGCCCTGGGGACCAACGACTGCAGTCCTGAAGTGGCCATGGAGCCCTTGGCAGCGTGAGGGCAATTCGGTGCTGGTAATGAAGGCACGAGTTATCCTCCCCTTGTTCTTGCTCCTTCCTCCTTAGTAGAAAGGTGTAAAACAGGACCAATACAGACTTTGAGTTTGCCTCCTTCAGTGGCTTTGGTAGAGATGCTCTGTCGCTTGCAGTGAAGCTACAGCACGCAATTCCTCAGGCATAACAAGTTCTTGTGTTGGTTGATCCCTGATCTACCAGGACATGTGAATTTGGGAGGAGTTTTCAGCAGTTTGTTTCTCCCTGGAGCTCATAAGGTGCAGCAGGTTCCTCGCGGTCACCACAGCCACTGTCTCAGCCCTGGGTTTGCTCCAGAAGAAAGGCTGGAAGAAACCAGGAGTTCAGACATGTGGCTGAGCAATACCTTAGGGTGATCCTTCTCTTGAGTCTTGTCATAGTAAAGACTGCACAGCAGAGTGGTGGAGGAAAAATTAGAGCCCACCAGGAGGTTATTCTTCATGCAATTTCCACTCAAGTCCCCTGATGAACTTTTGTGTTTCTAAGGAGTCTGATCAGTCTTTGCACATGAAGAAACTTGTGTTTGCTTTAACTTTGAGGAGACATGTCTCGGGGTCATCATAATCTATTGATTTTGCTATTGAATGGTTTGATCTATTGATCACAGGAACAGATGATAGTCAGAGGATGGTCAACGTTAGAGAAAATCACTGATATAAGTAAAAGGTTTTAAAAAAGGGGGAAACTGTCCCCCAGGCATAGAGAGCTCTGATGCTCCTGAATTTCCGGCAGTTTTGTGCTCCTTGGGCTTCGCTCTCTTGCCTCTGTACAGCATCCTGGTCTCT
Organism: Pandion haliaetus; assembly: GCA_013401275.1. Classification (NCBI taxonomy): domain Eukaryota; kingdom Metazoa; phylum Chordata; class Aves; order Accipitriformes; family Pandionidae; genus Pandion; species Pandion haliaetus. Next base: position 400,808 of record VYZV01001437.1, on the reverse strand, counting down.
TCCAGTTGGCAAATAATCTGTATTTTTGAAGTCTAGAGTCAACCACAACAGGGCAGAGTACACCTTAAAGTAAAAAACTGATGACTCCCCAATCTGTTTACAATGATATATTGCAAATATTGCTAGGACATATATATACATAGAAGGCCCCTAGTGAAGAGAAGTGAGAGATTTTTATGAACTCAAAGTTGAAAGAGAGGATTAAACACAGTTTGGCAGTGCAGTTGAAGCTGGGAGTGTGCGCTGCAGCAGGCACCCATGCTAAGATACAGATTTTGCTCTTTCCCTGCTGTTCTTTGAGTAATACAGTATAATTTCATATGTTGTGCTAGAGAATAAAAAATAGAGGGAAGACATTGATAGATATTAAAAGCCTTTCTCAGCAGATGATTCAGGAAGAATCTCATGTACTATTTTAGAATGAACAATAGAGTGTTACATGTCATTTATTATAATCAGCAGCTAATGGAAACCCTTCCAGGCGGGGGTTTTGGAGGCGAGCACAACTACAGCTGATGATCCAGGCTTGTGAATTTTGCATGAACTCCTATGTGACAGTGAAATTTTTGAAAGGTGCAGTCAGAAAGCGATTCCTGTAACTTAGTCATAGCAAGAGAAGCTTCTATTGCTGGTGGAGGGTCAGCTGTAGTGCTTAAATAAAATAATAATAAAAAAATCCCTTGGTATTACAAGCAGAATGAACATCATCTTCAACCCTTGGTCTCAAGGGATTCCTAAGTTGTTAACAAAGGGGTGTTTGAAAAACAGCCACCAAGCATCACAGAGTGAAAAGCTAATGTAACTGAGCAGTTCCTAGACCAAAATGGATAGTCTCTGTTTCTATTGCATTTACTCTGGGGGGGAAAAAAGAAACAGCATCTTATACAGTTGAAGATATCTGTCACATGACACAGAGCACCTTGTAGGGACAGAAAACTCTGAAATTGTTGTGGTGCTTGAATTTCATGCATACACATTTCACCAAGGAGCTGAGGTTCCTGAATAGATTTACGTTTAGGGGCAAGGCCAGGAGGGAGAAGGAGATCCTTGGGTGCATCAGAGCAGTGTCCAGAAAGCAGAGGAATAACATGCACTGTGGCTGGCAGTCTGAGGGCTTGGCACAGCGTCCACCACTCCTCCAAGGTCTTCCAGGTGCTCGCAGCCAGCTATGCCCTTGGGTCAGTCTGAGCAGTAATTTTTCCTTCTCTTTCCTAAGTCTTTCTTGGATTTTCTGGGATCTGAATCAGCTCAGAGATTGGTTTTGACCCAATGTTAAAGATTGTCTGTACTGAGCATCACGTGTAACTGTAGCCCTCAGTCTGCAAGGTGTGTGATCAAAATGTACATGAGGACCTTCAAACAGAGCTCTGATTTCTTTTGCAGTGAAGAAGTCTGTAAGCACCAAAATACTTAAAAATAATAATAATGAAACTCCAGTCAATGCAGGAGAGCAGTCCAGGGCTGGAAGCAGCACAGGTCCAGTGCATGCTCCACCTGCCCAGGGTGGTGGGTACCTGGCAGCTGGCAGAGAGAGGGCAGCAGCAGGACGATGTGTATCTCACTGAGGCAAAGCATTTGCTGCTGCTGCGTCTTGATCCGAAGTTTTACATAGAGAAAATATTGATACCAAGACGAGTTCTGATAGAGGGTTGGACATGGGTTTTCTTGGTGCCGAAATGCCATGATGCCCACCAGTGGGGCTGAAGGAAATGTGGACCCGAGATCACAGAAATGATCCCTGTGTGCTGGAGGGTGAAGGAGATGGAGTAACTGGGACTGCTTCAGAGCACCGTGGGGCACAACTGAGGTCCAGTCAGACTAAATAACACTGAAGGCAATCTGCTGGTGTGCACGGTGACTCCTGTGGCATGAGGACCCATGGGCTGGCTATCCAGCAAAGCTGATGAGCTCGTAAAGCCAACAGGTCTTAAAATAGCAACAAAATATAGAGGAAGGTGGTGTGCAGTATCCTTTAGCCAACAAACCTTTATCAAAGATTACCCGCTGTGTTCAACACTGCTCTAAAGGGACTGCACAGGGCGTATGCAGAGCTGCTGCCTTTGATGGCTGACATGCCCCAGGGCAAGGTGGAGGCCTACACATGCGGGAACCTGGGGCAGCTCTGGAGGGAGCAGGTCACCTTTGAAGCATAGGTATCACGTTAATATGGTGCTAATGTGTGCTTTAAAACCCCTGACATTGCCCCTCTGGTGAGGTACTGCTGCTCCTGGGAGGGTGCTGGGTTGTCCTTGAGTGGTGGCTGTTACTTCAGACAAAGGCAATCCCAGAGCTTTTATGCACAAGCTGTTTCTGCCTTCAGATCCTCCAGCTCCTCGCACTGTGCTAATTCCTCGCTGCTTGTCTCACGAATTACCCACTGTGACACAGTGGATTGGAAGCCAGGTCTTTACATGCTAACGACTGATGCTGAGCTCTGATAATGTGAAAACATCGCTATCAGTTAGCTGTGACGAGCAAGATTTTCTACTGCGTCCTGTTGGGGGGCTTGGTTTTGGCTCCTGCAGAAGTTGGTTTGCCTCTTTAATGGACCTCTGGGGAGTGGCTTTGGAAAATTGTGTTTATTTGTGGAAATGTAGCACCGTGGGCTGCAGGAATATGAAAAAAAAACCCAGCATGTTGCTCTTGGGATTTCCTTTCCCAGCTGATTGATTACTTCTCATCGGAGCCCCAGCCTGAGCCAGTGGTCTGCCATCACAACAGAGTGATTAACTGGGAGTCACTTCCAGCAGGAAAGCATTATTTTCCACTTCAGAGTTTGGACAAAGGCCTGTGCAGAAAGGAAGACCCCTCTGTAGCCTCGACCGGCTGCAGAAAGAGCCCTTTTCTCCTTGTTGGCTCTGGGGCTAGCCTGGGCATGTGCGAGATTGGGCTCTACTCCAGCCCCACTATGGCCTGACCCACTCAGCAGAGCATCTTGGGGCTCTGAAGGTACTGGAGGATGACGAGGGTCACGTATCTTGAGTGCAGCCATCCAGCTCCTTACGCTTGGCATCAGGTGTTCACTCCAACCTCTACTCACTCATGTGGTTGGGCAGAGCAGTGGACCCGAACTGGTGTCCAGCAGTGCTCTGGTACCTTGCCTGCAAGCGTGAAATGGTACCCGACCCCTCACTGCTCTAATAAAGTGGTGGGACCTCACGGGGAGCCAACCCATGTGAATGGGCTGGCTTGATGCCTGCACACAACAGGTCAGTTGGGTTAGTTCTTCTGCTTTGGCTCCAGGATTTGTTCAGCAGACCACTGGGCATCCCTCTTCTTGAAGCCTGAGTGGCTTAGAGTGGGTGCAGCTGGCAGGTACCTGGGTAGGGGAGTGTGGGTGCCGTGGGTAACCCAGGCAGGGGAGCATGTACTGGTGGTACCCAGGAGGGGAGCATGCACCATGGGTACCCAGGAGAGGGGAGTGTGTGATGTGGGTATCATGGGTGGGGAGCATGCACTGCAGCTACCCAGGGAGGGGACCATGCATGCCACCAGTCCTATGTGGTTCTGCTCCTTTGAGGAAGGCTTAGATCTTTCCCAATCAGGTGATGCACCAGGCCAGACTGGTCAGAGCTATGATGGGAACCAAAAATCGGAGATACTTAGGGATGTGCTAGTCTTTCACAGGGAGTCATGCTCTGGCACTGGACCCAGCTGAAGGACTTCTATCACAGCAATCTTAGCTCCTGCTGGCAGGGTGAAAGGTGGCAAAGCTGACCCAGAGCTCTGTTTGGCCCATGCACCCATCACCCATATAGCAGTTTTGCCGAGGACCGTGGTGGGTCTCACTCCTTGGTGACACCGCTTTCATGGTCAGCAGCCTCTGAGCAAGCCTGGATTAAATTTATCTTAAACTAGGAAATCCATCAGCAGCCATCAAAAGTGTCTGAGCTGATGCTGTATAGCTCAGGTCTATACATCTGTGTACACTGTAAAGGGCAAAATATGACTTAGCTTTTATTACTTTAATTAAAACATGAGTGAAGAATATGAGATTCATATTAAATTGTATTTTCCTGGCTGCTGTGTGAAGGAGCTAACTGATCTGATTACCATGAAGATTACAAACTATCAAAGTGAAAAAGAGCTTTTTGCAAGTATTTCATATTAAACCTTCAAACATAACACTTTAAGAATAATTATAGTTGTATTACTGGAAAATGATTCATGAATTCTGAATAAATATAAGACCCTTAAAGGGAAATGTTCCAAGACCACAGTTTTCGTTCCAATCTGATGAAATTTAGTATCATTTTGCAGCTGTAGAATAAAATGAAAAAAAATATGTACATAGACTGTATTGAGTATATGTCAGACTAAACTAATGAGATTTTTTTTCATCAACTCCAAGCACGCACACAGACAAATGGAATAGCCATTCTCATTTTCTGTAATAGAAAGCACTGAAAGAGAAGGCAGAAAGGATCTTACTGCTCACAAGTCTTTATTCTACCCTTGATTGTTAAATAATACATTTTAAGTTCTCATATCTCGACTGCAGAATGTTTGAACTGACATTAATGGGTATATAAGAGAAAAGAGCGAGCTTAAAAAAAAAAAAAGTGAGGAAGGGCTAGGATTGGGAATTTTATTAGTATTCCCAGTGGGCTGTAATAAAGATACTTTTCACACAATACAGTGAATGTTTACAGCAGACAATTTAGTTTCCTTCCAACAATTATGAGAGAAATTGAATCTCAGGAAATGTTAGTTTTCTCTAAAATTAGACATAACAATAAAGATACCCCTGAAAGTTTATTAAGGAGGGAAGGGAAAGAAAAAAAAAAAGCCATCAGTCTCTGGAAGACAATTTAGCAAATTTATTTTAAGAATTCCAGATGACTTCTAAACAAAACCAGACACCTACGTGGTGCTGAGGGCTCGTGCTCCCATGCTGGGCTCTAAGCTGGGGGCTGCTTTTCTCAAGGAGCATTTTTTCCCAGGCTTCAGCGATTCCTAGTGCATTTTGGAAGCAAATGCCCAAAAGGTGCTTGTTTGCACCCCGGACCTGGCTGGAGGAAGATGCCTGCCACTTCTGCAAGCAGATGGGGCACAAGGTAGTAGCAGGTCGTGCTCTTCTGCATGCAGGTCAGTATGCTACAAGCCAGGGAGCCTGCACCGGTATCAAAAGGAAGATGTGTGGTCCTCACCTAACCACCCTTATCCCAGGGCAGGTTTCCCTGCACTGAACACATGAAAGGGATACATTATTTACATCCAAAGTAGCAAAGCTGTAGGAGCTCCATTTCGTAAAATGAGCAGAGTGTTTGCTCACCCAAGTGTCAGAAAGTTGAAGGCTGTGTATTTTTGCATGAATATTTGCATGCCTTCTTGCAGGTGCAGTTAACATTGATGGTTGTGCAAATGTGATGTTCCATCCACTCCCCTGCACAAGTGCAGAGCTCTGCGTGCAGTGGCATGTGGATTTAACATGCACAAAGGACTAGTTAGCAAATCACTGTGAGCTCAGGCCTTTTAAGTTTTTTCTGTGAAAATTGGTCATAAAATGTCAAGAGAGGAGATGCAGGGAAAGGATGGAAATTATTGGGCACTTGAATGCAATTTCAGGAATGAATTTATCATAGTCACACAGAGATGCTGGAGATCAAAAAAGGAAGGTCACTCTGTAAAATGCAGAAGACTGAAGCTCTCTGAGCGGCTCATGCTATGGTGTTTAATTTTTGAAACACTGCGATTTGAACATGCAGTATAGTTCTTCTGCTTGCCCCCGTTTCCAGACTTCTGCATCAAGGATTACTGCAATGTCCATGTTAGAGACACCTACTCTCTTCGACTTGTATGTTTTTTCTTTTGTCCACGCAATCCTTGATTGCCAACTTCTGCCTCACTCTGTTGTCTGTGTGGAAAGAGATTCCTGTTATTTGATATCGAGAATAGGGGTAGGAGGATAAATGATGAAAGCCAATGCAGCTTGTCTTGCAGCCAAGCTTCTCTAGTAATCTTCCTTGAAAGGATCTGTCCCATTTTGAACATATTTGAGGCTAGACTGGGATGATGCTTGTTGGTAACACCAAGTAGGACTCATGAGGTACCCGGTTTGGTACTAGTATTAGCAATAGAAGCACTCGACTCTGAGTTGTCACTGGTTTGTAGAAATAGCTAGGCTTTGTGTGGGCTTGGATTTGAAATATGGCAGCTGACGCCCTTGAGTACACTGGGCAAATGTGAAGTTTTACTATGGGGTTGTTGTTCTGGCTTTGTTACCTGCCTCCTCCACCTCTCCGTTAGCATCTCTGTCTCATTTCAGCTCTTCTACTTCTGTCCGTTTCCCTTGGAACAGTTCAGGTTCTACCTCGCATGTTGTAAACTAGTAAAAATAGTAGAAAAATGTCTCCAGCTGCTTAAGGAATGAAGTGTTTCAGTTGGTTTGGCCTCCGGATAGCTGGGACTGGTTTTCTTTGGACAAAACTGCTAATGGAGTGCCTCCCACCTCATGCCTTGCGTGTTGGGTTGGGTCCCTCGTGGTCATGCAACGAAGGTTGTGCTGGTGTTGATGTGAGCCCTCTTGCACCTTCATCTCCTCTGCAAAGCTTTTCCCTTTGTGAACAAATGCTATCTGTTGCCTCTAGAGCTGCCAGTGCCTACAACAGTCCTTTCTCACTGCCAGCATTGGAGGTGATCATTGCTACAGGCTCCTGGCTGTAACCAGCAGATTGATGTCCCAACTGTCCTTCTAGATGGACAGTTGTCATTCCTTTAGGGAAACATTGCTATTTTGATTGTTAATTTGATGGGTTTCTTTTTTGCCCTTCTCCTGAAGGGATGGTAGCTACTCTAGCTATTAATTTTGTCCAGGTTGCTTAATGCTTTAGAAGGTATTTGATGAATATGTGTGATTTAGGACATAGATGAACCCCTCACAGCAATGTGTGCGTTCCTGCCTTTTTTAGATACCATACATAAGCCTCTTTTTATTAGAGAAAAAAAAATTGTTAAAGTTTTTAAAGATTAAATCTGTTTGTTTGCCCAAATTCACATATTGGAGGCTTAAGGCTAAGAGCCTATGCTGGGGATTTGGATACTTGGCCATGCACCATGTTACAGTTCTCACAATTTGGTCATGAGTCTCTTGGTGCTTCGTGCTTTCCCCAAACAGCCCGTGGGCACCTTTGTGCTCTTGTGACATGACAGCTTCTGCTTTGGAGAAGTGAGTGAAAGAATAAAATTCTTGCACTCGTGGTTGTGGAGGAAGGCTTGTAGCTGTGGTGCTCAGAAGCTCAGTAAATGCAAAGGAGGTAGAGAGAGATCCTGGGTGATTATCCTGACATCTCATGGACTGGGAGGACTACACGTTGATGAGTTTTGCATATTTAGGGTCTGCAAGGAGTGAGGCATCCTGATCCCATAGGTAATCTGTAATAACTCCTTTGACCAACCAAACCCAGGCCATGCTTCACTGCAGACAGACATTGCGTGCCCTGGTTTTGGAGGCACTGCCCACCCAAACCCAATTGTTGAGATTGAAATTGGGTAGATGCTCTTGCCAGCTCATCTCAGGGTTTACTTTGGCAAAGCTGACTCAGAGGTATCTGGCTTTGGCACTTCTCCCATGTGCCAGAGCCAGATTCTGGGGCTGAGGGTCTTTGGGATACTGTGGGAGGCTGATTTGTTGTGCTGGTGATTTCAGTTAATTTCCTTTTCCCATTTCGGCAGCTTCCTGGCAGTCTGAAATGTTTTGCAGTGGATGGAAGGGTAAAGGATTTCAAGCTCCTCTTGGGGATAAAGAGGAGAGAGGGGAGGGAAAAAGATGGCATTTTACAAAGCATTGATATGTTCTTAATTTTAATAAAATTAAAAAAAAAAGGTAAGCAGCACCTTAGCTGCTAAGGCGACAGGCACTTAAGAAGCAGCGAATAAATACATAAAATATATTTGCTGAAGGCATTTGTCATTGGAAGTTTAAACATTAAACATGCCTGCTTCATCTGATACCGTAATAAAGCAGGGATGTTCAAAGAGCCATTAGTGGTGCTCTGACTACAGCTTTACATCTTCACTATATGTACCAAGGAAGCTGCATTATATCAGCAATGCCTCAGTGAGTTTTGCCCCCAGAAGGGAGAGTAAGTGAATTCTGGGAGGGATTTCAACATGGGCTTGGGCTTTTTTGTAGTGCATTTCCCCTTTCATGCTGATCGATGTGGATGTTTTGGTATTGTTCCCTTGTAAAGTGCTGGGGCAGGTCCACGGGACGCAGCAGCTCTGCCATTGTCCTGGTATCCCCAGGCTTAATAAAAGCTGGCTCGGGGCCTGATGAGATAAATAAACAGGTTTGTGTATTTAGTTTTTTAAATTACAGGATAAGGAGGAACACAGATACTCAATCCATTAAGAAATAACTAGGTGGGTGATTCACTACCATTTGTGTAAATGGCACTAACTCTGGTCTGCCTGCACAATTTATTAATACTTCACGGGAGGAAAAAAAATTATTTTAATCTCATAATGGATGATGAGCTGTGAAATTGCTTCTGCAGCAGCTGGGCACCCTGGGGGAGGTGCTAGATTGCACCACATTATACAAGCTCTCCCCACATCTTTGCCTTCCTCGTGCTAATCAGACACGTCAAATCTGGGTGATGGGGGGGGGGTGTGTGTGTGCCAATGCTTCTGTTGGATTTTATTACTTTTTTTTAATATACCTAGTTTTCTTGTCAGTTTGCTTTGGGGTCCCATGTCTGACTTTGGAAGCGTGTGGGCTCCAATCTGAGTGCATTTGTGGTGAGCGATGCTTTGGGCTTCAAAGGTCCTGGCCTGATCCCGGCTGCCGCTGGCCACACTGGCCTGGCTCACAACATTAAATAACTAGAAATTTAGTAAATGTACTGGGGCTGACCCAGTTTCTGATTTCATTTGGCTGATACCCTTGCTTTGTAGGCAAGAGTACCAAGAGCTGTTACTGTTGAACAGCAGCTTTGCTCTGCATTCGAAGGTTTGGACTGGGACCATGAGCAGTACCGGCACTGCAAGTGCTGTGAAGTTTTGTTTCTGTACTAAAAGGACAGCCTGGGGTTAAGTACTTTGGTTGCATGTGGGAAGACGGTGCATATGTATAGTGATGAGGGCAAACCAGGTGTAGTGTAGGGCCACTTAGGAAAAAATTGCAGCTCCAGCAAGGGATTTGCAGCATTTGCTTCTGCAAGTGTGCTGGTGGTGTACTCTCAGTTGTACATGCATGCCTCTCATGCCTTGCAAACACCAGTGCTGGTGGCTGCAGGCGTGCCCTGGTGTGCAAGGACCGCACAGGGCTTCATTGGAAAATTTGTCTTTGCTGATCAGAGCAAAAAACAAAAAAAAAACGGGGCACATCTGGGAGAAAAAAGATGATTCAAGATGGGTTGTGTTGCCATTATGGCTTTGCTGGAGGGTCTTGCTGCAGACCTCTAGGTAAAGCAGTGTTTGCTACAATACCTGCGGCACAGAGTATGGCTATGCTGGCCACATGCAGTGGGCTAAAACTCTGAAAAACTTGCTACAAAGCATACGTGCAAAGTGTGGCACAAAGACTTTTTTTAATACCTTAACCCCACACCACAGTTTTGAGCTGAAAGGGAAATACTTTCTAAGATGAAAACCAAAGGGGGACAAGTATGGTACAGAATATAGTTTTCTTCCTGCTCTGGGTCCTTCTGGCTCGACTGAAGCCAGGTTGAATTAATTTCTTAGAGTGCTTTTTACTAATTCTTCCTTGCATGCACTCCATTACTGTTTTCAGGCCCCCTTATCTCTTGACCTGCTTACAGTGCATTATACATCATTATATAATGTACCCTTGGCTCAACACAAAATACCAAATCCATACAGTCCAACAATGAATTTCTGTGAAGTGCGCTGATCTTATTATGCAAGTTCAGTATGCCATGAGACAAAAAAGGCAATTATGTAAAATCTGTACAGCTCAAATAATTCCCAGAAATGCATTATATTCTTGGGTAGAATATGATCATATTCCTCATATTCGCTTCCAGGCAAGATACTAGGAAACAAAAGGAAAGGTTTTATATTTGTCTGGCCCAGTCAGTCTGATTTTAGATCCCCATTGGCTCCTAGCTCACTGGATGTACAGTCCCTTCAATACATTTTAAAAGCAGTCAAAAGTCATTATAAACAATTTTAAGGAGGCTGATTGTGTGACAGATGACAGAGGCTACACTTTCCCGATGTGGAGTGGAGCTTGCACATCTCCTAGCTTTCCCTGGAGCACTGCCACATTTGCTTTGAAAGACTAGGGAAGAATAGCCACAAAAACACACAGTGAAATAAAACAGTTTTCTTGTCAGTGTTGGTAGGTAACTAAAACATAGGTGAAGCTAGATATTACTGCGGGTGATCCAGGAGCAACTGTGCATCAAGCATGCCTTACAGTCCTGGTCCCGCTTATGAGGATACAACAAAAGGTTTTAGGGACCTCTGGTTATTGCCGACGTTTGCATAAGCCAATACTGAATGCTTCTGAAACGCTGTCAACAGACTTTGAGCCTTAATATCCCATCTGCTTATTTGGAAGTTGAAGGTCTTTGTTACAGGGACATGGTGTTGCCGTACAGTGTTCAGCCTCCAGAGCTGGCGGTGGGGTGTCCAGATGTAGCACCTGCACATGTGTCATCATGTGAATAGCCCAGCATGGATCAGGACAACATGGGGCAGAGGAAGGTGATGCCTGGACATGCTCTGTCTCATGAAAATGGCATTTCAGAGAAGTAACAACATCAAATCTGCAAAGGGTAGTATGGGGCGTGTTTTTAAGCAACCTGGGGAACTCCCTGCCACCAGATGTTGATGTCATGAGCTTAATAAAGATGCAAGGAGGTGGAAGGACAGTAAAACCAGATGAGGCAGGTGAAAGGGAGGGATGAATTGTTCTATTCTCTGAGCAGCTTCCATAATTGTTCATCAGGGATTTTTATATCTCCCCCAAAATGCTGGCTAGTATTGGCCAATTTTTAGGTCAGTACGTTGACAAGCTGCTGGTCCGATTGCTTAAGTGAGTCTTGAGTTCTCGGGAGGACAATATGTGGTTTTGGGCTTCCATCCCTCCCTGCAAGTGGTTTTCAGAGCTTTTCTCTCCAGGATGTAATTGGTGGCATGAGAAGGTGGATCTGGAGGGACAGTTGTCCCAGCAGGTTCAAGTGGAGCTCTCTTTTGGGACATGCTGTGGCTCTGGCAGGGTCCTTCCCTGCACTCCCCTACAAGGCAATTGCTGTCTTGCAGTGAAAGGAGGAAAGGCTGAGATATCTGAGGTGGATTACATTTTTCTTCCTCTTTATTCCTAGGGTAACTACTTCCAAAACTCATTTTTTGTCTGTGTCACTGGGGGATTAGAGGTCCTTCTCTCTCTCTTCCCTCAGAAGGATAAACACAGCATTACTAATCTTTTATATACCATTGCATGCTGCACTGCTGCTTCCATGCATGTATATCTGCCTTTATGGTAACTGTAACCTTTTCTTGAACCAGAGATTTTCCTGAACAAGAGGCCTTTGGGATCTGTGTGGGCTTTCCTGGATACATTTTTAATAAACACAATAATTTGACTGCAAGCCCATTACCTGTCCCCTACTTGTTCTATGGGATAGTCATTTCCATGCCTGCAAAAAACACTAACTCATAGGGCAATCAAAGGAAAAATGACAACCAGGACAAAATTGGTATGTGTTGTGATAAACCAGTCCATCTTCAGCATTATGCACTGTAGCTTTATATATTGCCTGTAAATAACAGCCTCAAAAAGATATTAAATCTTTAGAAAAAATCAAGCCTAATTGTAACTATATTTTTGTTTTCCATTTTGGTTTATGTACAGTATATGACTTTTGCAGAGACATTTTTATTCCAGGAAAATGACAGGCCAACAAGAAGCCATAATTGCACTGATTTTTAGAAGTGCCTGCATTACTACAGATCTGATGTACTGCAAGACATGAATCAGAAAAATTCTATTAAAAAATCTCTTGAATGGCTGACACAGGAGTATTATCCACGATGATTAATTTGACTTGGTCATTATGAACACAGACAAGTCTGACAAAATTGCATTTCATTCCCCACTGAATTCATAAAATCACTATACACATAATAAGAAGTTATAGTTCTCTGCTATCCACTATTCTTGACAGGATTCCAGTTCTGGATAAGATACTGATTAAAAAAAAAAATAATGTGGAGGCAGAGAGGGAGTTGGGAGCCTTTTTAAAAGCCTACAATAGGGCTGATTTCTTTTGCTATAAGTTGTTCATAGAACTCCATTATTTTTAGCTTTTTTTGGTAAAGTGGTGATGCAGGTCAACCACAGTTTGGACAATATAAAAACTGACTGTAAGCTTCTATTTACATTGAAGGGGATGCAGCAGAATCACACGCACGTGTTTCACATCATGAATCTCAAGAAGCCCTGTTGGGCTGTACCTGAGGGCACGGGGCAGGGACTGTCACCGCTGTTGCCTTTGTTTAGCCACAGCCACAAGCAAGTCCTTACCCAGATTGGAATCTCGGGGATTGTCCATCATACAGATGATTATTAATAACTGGTACCCAGATAAATGAAGTACCAATGGACAGATTGAGGCCAGAAAGTCCCAAGAATGTTGTTTCTGGCTTTGGTATCACATACAATAACAAAAAAACCCACGAACCACTTCTCCAGTGAGGAGCATAACTGGGTGCATGCCTCCCAAAATTTTATCTTTCTGAGTGAACTGAGATTTTTTGTTCCCTCTGAATGTTGCTGGCTGGTTCCCTTCACAGTGCCCGTCCTGCTGAGCACCACGGCACCACATCACAGCCATCCTTTTGCTGCTGTAGTAACTGGCCAAGGAGATCAAAAATTATTAGGGCAAGCAAGAATGTTTAGGACCCTGGTATCTCCCTTCCATGCACATGTGGTTTTATGAAACTTGTAGAAAAGAGACTTTTTTTGCACTGGCAAATTTGGTTGAAACCATCCGGCAGGCTCAGCTTTTGGAAGACCCATGGCCCTGTGACTGCATGGGATGCGTGTCTATAGGAGATGGGACAAAGTCAACTCATGTAAAGTTAAAAGGTAAACATCCAGCTCCATTCAAAGGCAAAGTAGTGCTGTGGTTGAGCTGGAGGCTGGCTTTCTGCTGCAGGTCGTCATAGCATGCAGAGTCTGCATCAGAGCAATGCCTGCAAGACAGGAGGAAATGGTGAGAAACAGGGAACATGGAGGTGTGTGCTTGCTCTTTGGGTGAACCCACATTTGTTTGGGATTTAAAACCCCACTACTACGGGTATGGAAGAGGAGCACAGAGGCAGGCAGAGCCCAGCTTTCCCTCAGGTTGCCTGCTGCTCTGCTATGCTCCCAACCTCCCCGGTGTGGCTGCCTGTTACTGAATATTGTGCAGACGGTTCCAATGCACGTTTATGTTCATGCAAGAATTCATTTTTCCCTTTTCAACTGCATTCCCATAGTCAAAAACCTGAGCATGTGAAAATTAATGTAGAAGGGGCTGGGAACACTTCAAAGACAATTTGTAGATTGTATGTGACTGACTGTTAATAAATACTTCTTTACAGTATTTATCCAACTCTACCCAAGTAATTCATTGGCCCTGCTATTCACATGCTGGATCTCTATGTGCAAAGATGAGGCAAATCAATTTCCATTCCTAAGACCCAGAGCTGCTGATGCGGAAAATCAGTGCTACTTCACTTCTTGGCACGGGGCTTTAGGAATCACAGGTGCAAGCGCAGCCCTCCGGCATCCCCCACCCCGAGAAGTGGTGCTGAAGGGGTCTGCACCCCTGCCCGCAGCCCCCCCGGGTCACCCCACAGCGAGCACCAGGCCATTTCCCTTGCTGGCCCCAGAGCATTTCTGTGGAGTTAGCAATGTCAAAGTGACTTCTACCTTCTCCTGCCACCTGAACTAATGTTTTTGTCCCTGTGGCTTCAGTGCTTTGCGCTGAGCAGAAAACCTCTGGGGTTCATGTGCTGGAGAAACATATCAAAATCCCCTTCTTGCAGATATGATTGTGCCTGTGCCAAGTAATGTGTGTGGTGGGAAAGCAGTTTGGAAGCTTTTAAGGAAATGCGAGGTAGCTTGCCTTCATTAAGCTTTGATTTTCACTTTTTCATTGTGTTTGGACTCTCCTTCTTTATGTGGCCCAAGATCACTCAGCCTGGTGTGCCCTGCAGCTTGTGTGAACACTGGCACATGGTGAATCCTTTTATATGTGTGTAAGAGAAATAGGGAAAGATTTTGTATGACAAAGCAATGTGCTTATCTGGCTTCTGACCTGGACCTGATGCATCATCCAGCTTTGGTACAATCGAAATACCACACAAACCACTGGGTTGCTTTTCTGCAACCCCTTTCCCAAGCTGCTCTGGTGGAGCTTGTGGTGCTGGTGGGAGAGGAGCGTTGTCCTTGGGGACACAGCCCTCAGGCCCCAGGTCCTGGTGCCATCCCTGTGTCCAGCTGGGCTCGGGTGGTGGCACGGGGAATTGCCATTGCTGCTCGTGGAAAGGTGTGGGCACCCCGTAACCTCCATGTCCTCCCTGCTCTTTATGCACACGAGGAGCTCAAGGTGTAGCCCTTGGTCATACCTCTCAGCCTCACAAGTAGCAATGTTTTCCTCACTTTGCTGACTTGCCAGGCTGGTTTTGGTCTGCATAGACCCATCTAATCTCAGAAGTGTCTAGAGGGTCACATTCCTACGGCAGCAAGCTCTTGCATTAGCTGCAGGGATAAGCTAGTTATTAGATGAGAGATGGTACAGAGTCCATGGTGTTTTGTGTCATCTGGATGATTAAGGTGGGATGGATCACACCAGCCTACGTATTTCCTTGTACCTTACCAAGAATAAATGTTCTCTCTTAGGCTCATATTTACTGTTGAATGTTATTTGACAGGGCAAATATTTACCTGCAATAATACTGCAAATCTCTATCCTTCTCACTGTGAATAATATTTCTCTGAATCAATGGTTGGCTGCAACTCCTGGATCCTTGCAGATAATCACACAGAACATGACTCAGTGGAGAATTGGGGTCACTGGACATTTGCCATGCTGCTGAGAACAGTTTCCCAGGTCCTTGGTCAAGTCACATCCTCTAAGGTTAATACAAATGTGCAGTGGAGAGATGGTGCTGGCCGGCTGTGGAGTGTTTTGTAAAGAAGGACAGCACTTCCCTTCCCTTCCAAGAGGGGAAAGGCAGGAGAAAGCTAAAGGCTTAATTGGTACACATGCTCAACACTTGTAGCTCCCTCCTGAGTCACCTGTATGGCGAATTCGTAGTGTCTTTTAAAACATGGCTGTGGTTTTGGCTGTGGCTGAATCACAGCTCATCCCTCAAGGCCTGCACTGCATTAAGATGTCTGAATGTCCCTTAGTCTCGGATCAGCTGGCCAGTGCACAGGGGTGGGTGGGTGGATCCAAAACACCTCCTCTTTGCTGTGGTTGCTCGGAACGCTCCCCTGGGCTCAGGCCCACGGTTAGGCAGAGTGGTTTTGTTACTGGGTGGCTGGTGGGAGCTTGCCAGGGCTTGGCTTTATTTGCAGTTCAAGAGGATGTACAGCATAGGAGCAAAAGATGAAGCAGCAGCACTGAGTGTGGTTTTGAGTCCGATGGCAGAGGGTGTGCAGGATCACCCTGCCCATTGGGCCATCTCGCAGTGCAGAGGTGAGGGACACCCAGGGCATGTTGATAACTCACAGATGTGCTACGTGTTTGCAGCAGAGATGAGCCACTTGCCATTGACAGACCAGTCCCCAAAGCCACCTCCTCTGTCTGAGACCCTTCGCCTGTGCTGGGCTCTGCATGCTGCAAGGCAGAGAAATGTCTGGGCTCAGTACATATGAGCTAGAAGGAGTGAAATCTGGCCCAGTGCTTTGAATAGATCAAAGTGAGAGCTGGGAACGGGCTTCTCCATTCCCATCCCTGCACACCCCATCCATCTCAGGTGTGCTGGTGATTGGGTGCAAACTTATCCAAGGGTTTTGTAAAAAAGCTGAGTGATGTGGCCTGGCTTTCTCAAAGCAAACAAGAAGGCTTCGTCGCTGAAGCTCTCACCACCTGCCCTGCTGCCTGCTCCCAGGGCAGCCCTCTGAGCCACCACCCATACAGCCCACACAGCTGCAAGGCAGCCCTGGCTCCAGCACCGTTTGCCTGACCTTCCCCCAGCACTGCCTGGTGCAGCCTGCTGATAAGAGCAGAAGAAAAGTGGGATTGTTTCCCTCCTGCCCTGGAGCAGCAGCAGAAACGCGTTCCTTTGTTGCGGGTGTTTGCGTTGCGTTACAGCAATGGTAGATACTTGCCATGAAAATGCTGTGCGCTATTTCCAGCTTGCTCATTGCTGGATGCTGACAGTCTGGAATGAGAGCTCCTCGCTTCTCTCCTTGACCCACAGTAACTTTCAGATGCAGCTTAGGGGCAAGTACAGAAGATGTCTGCAACTTGATGAGCTTATAATTCAGGTGCTTATCCAGCCATATAAAAGAAGATCTGTTTTACTGTTAAAACTCAGGCTTCCCATGCCTGGGACACTGGAGACAGACAGAGGGACCAGCTCATTCCCCTGTAAAGCTATTGTTCTCCACCCACACTCTTGATTCAGCTCCATGTCCATATGGGGCACCTTTAACTGTAACTCCTGCTGCTTCTGCCCCCACAAACATGCACCACAGAACCACCTGGGCTCCAGTCAGCACAGCTTTGCTCAGGGTGTGCACAGCGCTGTTGCTTGAGCATGCATGCAAGAGGCAGGGACTCGTGTCCTCTCTTCATCCTCAAATAGCTCTGCTCCCCCCGATTGGCCAGGGCCATCCTGCAGTGCTCTCCTGTGTCACCCTCTGTTCTCACTCATCCTGCCCACAGTGACTTGCTTCTGCCAGCTCCTTAACCCTTTTCCAGCCCCACTGCTTCCCTGTCCTCCCCCTCAGCCTTCTCCTGCTGCACAAGCCATTGTATCTTCCCCCACTAGCCTCATGTGGGTCACCTGCAGATCCTGGGGGTTTTGGTTGCCTCCTATCCATCTCTGTCTCCCTCTCCTGAAAAGCATCAGGAAGTACGGGAAGCCTGGGTGATCTTGGCACATTGTCCCCATGGTGGGGAGCAGCGTTGGCAGGAGGCCCCATTGGGGTGTCTCCAAGACCCACTGGTGCTTTGGGAGCACAGGTTGTGCCTGCTGGTGCCACTGCAGCTCTGGCAATGGGATCTTGCTGTGCAAGTCACCCTGTGCTCTTGCAAGGGGTTCAGCAATTCTGACTTTCCTCTTGAATGCAAATAGCATGTCCCAGCCCTGTGCTTGTGAGCTAGGAAGGAGCAGCCGGCAATGTGGTTTCCTGTTCTTGACTCCTCTTGGTCCTGGATGTGGCCTAAGTGTCACCTTGCTGGAAACCAGAGCCTTTCTCCCCATTACAGACTCCTCCACATTTTCCCATGCCGAAGGCGCAGATCTAGGGAGCTGTGGCACAGCAAGTCATGATGAAAGGGTGGCAGGGAAGCTGCATGGCATGAGTACAGCAAGATGGATGCATCTCTTCAAGTCCCCACATCACCTCCCCTCCATCCCTCAGTCCTCTGACCCTGAATCTGCAGGTGGACTGGAGATGCTCCAGGGACACCTGTTCAAACTTGGATTTCAATAAGGAAAAATTGTTTTTAAATATGATTTTGCTGCTGTTGGAGGTTGGTTGTACCTGCTGCAATGCCATCCTGTGGCATTGCTGTGCAAGTATGGGGCATAGCCCCAGTGCTGTGCTCAGGGCAGTTTGGTCCATGCCTGGTGCCTGGCCCTGCAGCACAACCCCTATAGCTGGGGCACAGAGATGCACGGGGGTCTGAGGGCAAGGAGGGAGTCAGTGAAGAGGCACTGTCCCCTCCCTGAGAGCGCTTGGCTCGATCATGTTGCTCCATCCTGCTTGCAGGCAGAAGCAGGGGTTTGCCATTCCAACCAGCACCCATCTGCCCTGCAGTGCGAGCCGAGAGAGGGTTTGCAAGAAGAGGCCTGTTGTTTCAGTTGATTTCAGTGTTTTAATTTGAAGAGGAATAATGTGTAATCACAACAACTGTCATCTGTTTGACAGTGGAAAATCCTGTATCTTCTGTGCTTTTTTTGCGTACCATAATGGGCAGCCTTTTAGCAGAGCAAGCTTCTCTGCACTCGCGTTTGGAGTCCTGGTGGGATGAATGGGTTCAGACCAGCTCACTAATCTAATTTGTAATGTATCCTTATAATGTATAATTGGCTGTTTAATTTAATTTAAATTAACATAAGAATAGAAAATATAATCTGCAGCGTAGCCCATATGGTGGTAGAAAGGAGTGTTGGGTGTTACTGGCAAAGGGTTTGAGACGGCAGCTTTTGTGCATGCAGCATGAGACCACCCTTCATAGGGACAGAGACATCACCTCGGACGTGTCAATAGGCACCGCGTATGACAATAAATCACCCCCCTTTCCCAGCCTTCCGAGTGTCTATCTGTCTCACCTCCCTTCCTTATCTTTCTAGTGATCTATTTAAAACATATATAGAATAAACGTGGCTTGCTTTGGAAAATTGTTTGTAGCGATAGGGTGTAAAAGCTGGCAGGCGCCGAGTCTGATTATGTTGATTGGATATTGTCTAATCTGATTTTGATTGTGTATGGCTTTGATTGTAATTTTGATATGTCTGCACAATACTGTAGCTATTCGGAAAGCTTTGTGATTTAAACAGGTCTTTTTTTTTTTTTTTTCCCTGGGTGGAATAGAACAGAGGCAGAAATGTGCAGGGGGGTAAGCAGGGCGACAAGGCTTCCGCGTTCCTTACAAAACCGCCTCAAAGCCCTTTGGTGAGCTGCTCTGCAGCAACACAAGGAACTTGTAGTTTTGAAGAGAGCTTTAGGAAACTTTGAGTGGGTTTTACATAATTTAGTTAAGTACAACAAAGCCACTTGCTTATATACCTGATAGCAAAATAAACCAGTTGGAGGAACAAGTTTGCTGTGCGATGATTTATTTAAATCCCTTTGCGTAAAGCATGGAGCAAAATCCTCTTAAATAACTGGGAAAGAATCAGTGTACCTCAAAGAGCGTAGCCCAATCAGAAACCTAACTACTAGACATAGTAAATGGGATCTATCTGTCTGCCGTTGTGTACATCCTCTCAGCCCCCTGCCTTCCCCATATAATACCACTGCTAGACAGAAGCTAGCTGGAAAAATAGCTGGGCTTGAATTTCCCCCGAACAATAACTGTTGGTACAGAGCTATCTCAGCCCACACCCCGTCTTGTATTTCTTGCATGCTCATATTTCCGCACAGCCAGTGGGAATCTCAGGCAAACATGAAGGGTCGGGTGGGATGTGCAATACCTGCTCTTTTCTCTGTCTCTTTGCAGTGGGCTGAGGGGAGGCGAGAGGTGGGGGTTCAGCTTAGCAGGGGATGAGCTGCTTCCAGCCCTGGTTTTGGGTAAGGCAGGAATGACCCCCTGCTCTGACACCCTGCAGGGATGCATCTCTCCCTGCTGGGACCCCTTCCACATATCCACAGATACCTCCTTGCTCCCCACTGCCTCTCCCACTGACTGCTGTATTCTGGTTAAATATGGGTTTTATTTTATTTTATTAAGGGTTTTCTCCCCGCAGTCTGGGGTGATGAAGAGCATGAATCTGAGTGTGAGCTCTAGGGCAATGGATTAATAAAGCCTACAGTGCTTAACTGGTTTTGCACACATCTGGGGTTTTGCTCTTAAATCAAGTATTAAGTCAAAATCCAACCATGAAACTAGGTGATCTGGGAAATTTAGCTTAAAATCCATGTGTATAATACTATGGCTAATCAGAATTTCATATGCTGTAAAAATATGTGAAACAGTAGATGTTTAGAATAAGCCTCCTCTGCCAGAGACTCATTATATTCTGCATTGATAATTAATAATTTTTTATAGATTCACAGTTACATTATGAAGCAAATATGTTTTGGTCTGAAGTGAAAACGGTTGCACAGGTGCAATAACATATTCTTTCTCCATATAAATTGGAGCACTTAGAAGTAAACAAGCCACCAGAAAACATGGGAAGCACAAGGAGTACCAACATCTCTGCATGTTCGTGGTCACCTCAAGGGAGCATTGTTAGGGAGGGAGGAAATTTGGATGAGGATATAAGGAAGGACAAATCTCCATGTGTGGTGAAGTCATGCAGACTTTCTTTAAAGGATTTTTAAAAAAGTGACGGCTGTGTTTCCAAATCTCCCTCCCTGGTTGTAGCTTCTGTGCTGGAGTTTGTGAGGAATCAACGGGAATTTTGTTCCCAAGTACTAGTTATTTGTATGGAGCTAATGCTCATAAGAACCAAAAATACAAACTGCAGATACTGTAAGAGCTGAGCTGTGTGCTCAGGGCGGGACTTTGACTTAAAAATTTAGCAGCTGGTTGGGAAACGGCCGTGCTCTTTCATGGCTGTGGGCTGTGCGAGCATAGCTCACCTGGCAGTGATCTGGGCACGGAGCTTTCTGCTGAGGTTTTGGCAAGCTAAATATGTGCTAGAGGGATGCAGCGTGGGAGAGGAGAGCAGTAGGGAAGCCCCAGGTGGATCTGAGGTGTGCAAGGACCCGTGGTGTCCTTGACAGACAGTGCAGTGCTGCCACACTTGCTAGCTGGCTCCTACCTAGATACAGCCTGCTGGTGACCTGGACTAAAGATGTCTTTTTTATTAAAACAAAACCATTTTCACTGGAATGTGCTTTTGTATTGACAAATAATCACTTTTCTTTGCTGAAGCAACAAGGCAGTGATGCTTTGCAAAATGTCTTTTTCATGTTTTAGACGTATAACAGTCAGAATGAGAATAACGAAGACTATGAGATCCCTCCCATAACACCTCCTAATCTTCCTGACCCTTCCCTCCTGCACTTGGTGGACCACGAAACTGGATATCACTCCCTGTGCCATAGCCTCCCTCCGAACAGCCTGATACCAGCGTACCCCTACCAGAACATGGACCTTCCGGCCATCATGGTCTCCAACATGTTGAGTCAGGATGGGCATCTTCTCTCCAGCCAGCTACCCACGGTCAGTGACTTTTACTGTCTTTCATTAAAGCCACCCTGTCTTTTGAGTTGTGAGTCAATTGAATACAGATGGATGTTAATGATGAGATGTTTGCAGTGGGGGTTGGGAAGAGCTGGTGACACAGTCCAGCCTTGCTGCCCACCAGGGTCGGGGTGCAGTGGCAGACGCTGCAGTCACCTGCGTGGCCATGCTCATGGTGGCAATTTTATGTTTCCAGTTTGGTGTCTTCCTGAGCCTTATTAACCAC
Source organism: Pandion haliaetus (assembly GCA_013401275.1). Taxonomy (NCBI): domain Eukaryota; kingdom Metazoa; phylum Chordata; class Aves; order Accipitriformes; family Pandionidae; genus Pandion; species Pandion haliaetus. Next base: position 379,526 of record VYZV01001437.1, on the reverse strand, counting down.
TCAAGAGCAGGGGGAAAGGTTGTTTTCCTCCGTGTACTTAAGATCCTCACTGAACCTAGTGAAATGCATGTGTTCCATCCCTCATGTGAAGGTGACCAGCCAAAGCCCCTAGTTCATAACCCCTACACCCTGCATTCTTTCTTCTGCTGGGAAAAGCCCCCAGTCCATCACCCCTGGGTCCTGCTGCAAGGGTGGCCCCGGTGGCATCAGCAGGAGGAGCACGGATGCGCCTTGAAGGGAAAGCTGTCCTATTGATTTAAAGGGAAACAAGATCCCTCCTTGCACTTGCAAATTCAAATTGCCTCTTGGCTCATGCCATGGCAAGGGGATAGCTTGCAAAGTTTCAAATTACTTCTACAGGAATAAATAAGGCAGGGGTAATGAAGTAAAGTGCAGCTCTGCGAAGAAACTTCAGGGCTAATTAGACCTTATGACGCTTCTATGTCGGCAGCACTGAGGAAAGGTTATGACTTGATTTTGACAGTGGTATTGAATTAATACTGTTGCTGTTTAACACTATTTTCCTCTTTAGCAGATTTAGCCCTATGGTTAGTTCTCTACATTGTTTCTCTCTTAAGATCATTAATTTTCATGGGTGCCATTGGATGGCATCAATATCAGAGTTAATTTTACTTAAATAGCATGCCTGTGAGCCTGCCACTGCACTAGCTGGAGAACATTTGGTGTTGATTGCTTGAACAGATAATGGTCTGAAAGGTAGTGATATTTAAATATTTAAATGGGATATTATCTCTTAGTCTAGGAAAATCCCAAGGCTTTCTAAAGTCTTGATGTGTCTCCAAGTTTCATTGTTAGTGTGTTTAAGAAAAATATCGTGTTCTGCCCATCAATATTGAACACAGGCATATTTCTATGGAATTAAATATTGCATAGGCCTCTGTGTTAGCTTTTTGGATCCTAGGTGATTAAAACATTCATTTCTGAGACAAAAAGAGTCAATTTCACTTGAAATATTTTTCCCTGGTTTAATTTAAAGCACAGCCCCTTTGCCTGACCCCTATTTTCATAACATGATAATTTTATCCTGTGTTGATTGTCTCATTTTTGAGAGGTGATATTACACTTATAAATCACTTTCTAAAATACCTAAAGAAACAAGAATAGTTGGATTTATTAAGCAGCTTCTGTACGTCTGAAATAATTTATTTTGGAGTAGTCCTTGGGAAATGTTCTCTTTCTTACTTTATGGTACTGTTTTACAAATGCAGCATCGTGACAATAAATCAGGACTGAGCCAGAGAAGATAAGAAGGGGGCTTAGTGGGCTGTAAACGTAGAATAGAGAGATTAAGATTTGTTTGCCCCTTACCACGAAAATAAAAAATCCAGTGAACCCTGAATTTTCCAGATGACAGTGAATTGAAACTGTTCAGTTTTGAGCAGAAACCCTTGGAGCTGTAATACATCTTCAGAGGTCCCAGCAGCAAAGGAAGTAGATCAGGGAGTGAACTGTGTTGCGATTTTAGGTCAAAATTAAATCCTGCCTTACCCTCCCGTCAAAGCCTTTTTTCCATGCCGTCAGACTTCTCCCACTGAAAGGTAACACCTTCTAGCCCCTTTTTTTTGGACGTCTGAATTGAGTCTCCCCTTACTCCAGCACCAGCCCACAACAGCAGCATGCATCCCATCACACACATATAACTCCTGTTAGTGGTAATGGGAGCAGCGCATGCACATGAGAACACAATAAAATCCCGGAGACAGAGCAGATCTTTAAAGTCATGTGGTTAATACCTCCTGCCCACATGCCCGTCAAGCTGTAGCCCACTCGGCGGTGGCCCCATGAAGCCAGCCGTGCTTCAGGCATCACTGCACGACGGTGCAGAGTGCACGACGTGCTACAACCCTGCCCAAAAGTAAACCACCTTCAGGTGGGTGTTTGCAGCAGGAAGCCTCCAAATCAAGAAAGGGGCTTGTTTGCTAACACTTCCAAAAAGAGAGGGTTTATTGCCTCACGGATAGTGATGGGAAGCCAGGCTGGAAGCGAGCCTTGCCTGAGCACTGCGGAGGAGGCATGTGGAGGTTTTATCTTTGTTCCAGGACCGACATTGTTCATGCAAATGCTGGAGCCAGGAGCCTCTCTCCTTGCTGCTGCTGCTCTTTGCTGTAGTTCCTACTGGTTTTTGCAAATGCAGCTATTTCCTGTCTTGGCTGCCATGTCTTTTGGTTTGAATACAGTGACAAATGACAAGCAATTCAAGGTAAAATGTTTAGACATTGGTCAGACTTTTCCTCTACTAACGTAGATTGAACCTTGGGATTTTTTTAAGATATCCTCATGAAAAAATCTCGACTTGCTGAAAAGACTTGAGCTAGGATTCAGTGAGAGCAATGGGATTCGTATTTTCCTCTACAACTCAGAACTGAATAAGGAAAATACAGGTGTAGGTTGCTGTCCCCTTTGGTGTGTCTCTTGTCTTGGGATGTACCAACATTATCCTTGTATTGAATTAAGCCTCCCAGTGCCTCTGCAAGGGAGGAGGCTGCTGCTCCCATTATGCAGATGAATCCAAGTCAGAGTGAGTTTAAATCAGCGCATAAATTCCCATGGCAGGATGAGAGCTGGAGAGTGAACGTGGATTTGCTGCATGCCAGACCCTGCTCCTGGCTCCAGCCCACCCATGGGGTGTCAGGAGCTGGAGCCCCTCGTTCCAGCAAAGCAGCTGTACCCTGATGGGGAGAAACCAAAACCATCATCACCTCCTTATCCTTTCAGCATCATCATCCAGAGCACCCTCCATGCCACCGGCCTCTGTGCACTTCGCTCTGCCCCACGGACTAGCTCTACATTTACGTAACATGGTTTTTCACTGCTGTTTCTGTCACTTTATTTCCTTGGGTTTTTTGGTTTTTTTCCCCATCAGTTTTTAGATGTTAAGGGAGTTTTCAAGCACTGAAGGTGGGGTGCAGGGAGCTGGAGAGAAGCAGGGATGGATGGACAAGAGTAGGCAAAAAGATGGCAGAAAATATGACATTAGGAGTACTGATGGAGTGGGGTGCAGGAAGGCTGGGGAGGAGGCAGGGCTGGCTTGTTTGGGGAAGGCATGTTTTTTTTGTGTTGGTGACAAGAAACAAATAGAAAATTCTTAATACAGTGGATTGTGTTTTTTTACTGTCCTCTCTTTTGCTATGGGAAAAGAGGAAGGAAGGAGGAAGGAAAGAGGAGGGAAAGAGCAGGAATGGCAGGAGGGAAAGAAAACAGGAGAGATGTGATTGTCATTTGGAAGTGGGAATATTTAGGAAAAAATAATCAAAGAGGAAAAAAGATGTTTTCCTTGGAAAGAGAATTACTTTGCCCACTGTGAACATCCCAGCAGTGTTACAGTGTGGACAAGCAGCTGCTGAACCCTCCGGGGATCCGCAGGGAGACCTGCTGGGCTGGGGCCACACCGGTGCTGGGACAAGGGGGCCACAGGGACATGGGGGAAAGCAGGGGAAGGGGCAGAGAAACGCTGTGAATTGGTGGCGATTGCTGGCGCAGTGGGGTGCCCGCTGGGTTAAGGAGCTGCTGTGAATAAATGAGATTTCAGATGGGATTTGGCAGAACATATTTGACAGAAACAAAGGGCGATCAAGGTCAGAGCCCAAGAATCTCCAACACAGCGCAAAACATATTTCCATAAATATTAGATAGCGGCTGAGCAGGCTGGGGGTATCTCTGCTTACCAGGTGGGACAGAGCCTGGTACCTGGGTGCTGCGTCGGGGTGGGGGGAGCTAGGAGCTCCTGGTCAGGGGGGCAGCACTGCCCAGAGCCCACCACCACCGCTTGGAAACCCCAAAACTTTGTGCTTCTCCAAGCCTGGTCAAAGGACATTGCCGTGCTGGGGTACGCCGAAAAATCAGCCTATTTTCCCATGGCGCGTGTTATGGGGCTGCAGCCACCCTGCTCCTTCCCTGCTCTGCTGTGGCTGGATGAAATTAGGGCAGAGCCATGTATTTTTGCTTGGGGGAAGCATCATTTTGGATATGTGGCAGCTGTTATGAGCAAACATTGGCTTTGTAGCAGGTATAGAGAGTTTGATTGGAGAGACTGGCAACTATCCCTGTGTCTGCATCTTCCTGGTGCTTCTCACAATGAGAGATCTTTATGACTATTTTAAAGGCGCTGACATTTCCTTGAGCCCGGTGGGATAACTTTTTTCTGCTCACAGCAAGCTTGTGCAAGTGAAAAAAGGCTGCAGCCACAGCCTGGAAGTTCTTTGTTTCAGTTTGTTGAGTGGAAGCAGATTATTTGAAAAATATTAAAAATCTTCAGTGGTGAAAATACACATTCATGGTGTAAAAATGTCAAATTTCCAGTTACCTATGGAACCTGTTCATATAGAGGGGAGACAGTATCGGGTAAATGGGGGTGAATTGTAGTAGTAAGGACGAGTGCAACCCTGAAATTCCTGAAGAGTTAGTCACTTGACTTTGCAACCTGAATAGCCGTTTCCCAACGCTATGGGGCTTTGCTGTGGAACAGAGAGGAAAACAGTAAAACAATTCAGCAATAACATACCTGTCTGTCTCCTGTGTGAGAAATGGAGAGGAAAAGTAGCCCCTACCCAGAGCTGGACTGTGCATGCCCGCGCTGTGGGGATGGTGTAGGCCTCCAAGGAGAAGCAGCCTCTCTGGTGCCCACCAGAAGAGCTCGAGTGAGGTCGTCCTGCAGGCAGGTTGCAAGACCAGTGCCCTGGCCAGCGATCTAGGCTCCGCAGGTCTCTGCCCAGCTCCCATCCTTCCCAAGAGCACTGCTCCCCGTCAAACACAGCAGCATTTCTTATTTACAGCCTGAGCCAGAGTCAGTGGGAATCGCAGCAGTTTTTTCTGGATCGCCCTGGGTACAGCCCTAGGAAGGCGGTCACGGTGCTTGGTGGTAGGCAACACAGTGGGACGTGGCTGTACAGAGCCGGCAAGTGTTGAAAGTTTTCCAGTAGAGGATATAAGAAAGAAACCAATTAGATGTTGACACAAAAGCCAAGTAAGGTGTGCCAGTCTTTTATCTAAGTCATTGGAAATACATGATCCCAGTAGGCAATACAACTTACAAGTTGGTAAATGCTTCCAATACATAAATATTTCAATAATTTTGAATGACCACCTGTTAAAATAAGTTACTTAAAATAACATATATCCTATTGCAATGTACATGTAGCAGTGCCCTTTAGAGCAAGTTCATGCTCATTGGAAAAGCCTCAGTAAATAAACAAACAAGCAAGAACAGCAGTCAGGCAATGCTCAGCCGGCTCCGTCAAACCACAGGCTGGCAGTGTGTCACCAGTAGCAAAAACTTTGCAGAGTCCCCTGTGTTTCAGTCCTGGATAAGTTTGCAATTTTGTGTTGTGTGCTTTAGGTTTTGACTAATTTGGCTTTCTGCTTATTAATGGTCCAGTATTTAAAAACTAAACTCCCGAACATGAGCCCTTGGTGGAAAATAGTAATAATACAACCATACATGAAGGGTTCTTTGTATTAAACAGAGCCCTGTTTGCAATTCCCTGCTAGTGTTTTTCTCAGAGGCAATAAATGAAAGAAATATGTCTTTTTAAATTTTATAAAACTCAGAAAAATGGTTTTAAACAGCTTTTCTTCACCTCCTATAATTATTTATTTTCAAACAGTCCTTCAGGGTAATGTTCCGTTTTCTTATTTCACACTCCTTTTTCTCATAAATGAACCATCACTTCAATAAATCATTATGAAAACAGAGACTAACACAAACCCTGAAAGGTTGAAAGATTTATGTAACACATTTATGTTTTCCATTTTCTCATTCTGGTACTCCACTGCTAAAGCTAAGCTAATAAAAGCTGCTATTAATATTTCTTGTTGCCTAGCAACCACAGAGAGGGAGTAATAGCTTTAGCTAGAAAAATAGATGACCGATAAGGAAAAATTCAATTCTTTTATTATCTCAAGGGAAAATGGGCTTTTACTGGAACATTATGATGTACGAGTGTGAAGTTGAATACAAAGGATATTTTTTCAGTTGTTTTTCTATTTTTAATGAACGTTATTTTACCTTCACAAACTCGTTTAAGGCATTTGCCCCACCTACTTGCGAGCTTAATTTAGCAACACCCACACATGCTTCTGGCTTTAAGTATCTGTTGGCATTTTCATTTGAAAGCCCTCTTCCCTCTGTGCCTCCCCCTGAGCTTTATCACTTGGTCATAAAATTTCACTCCAGGTCGGAACCTGGGAGACAAGATTCCCAATCAAAGTGTAAATTGTTCTCCTATGTATTTAAAAACATGCTTTCTCAGAAGAGGGGGCATGAATGGATAGTTACTTTCTGAAGTTTTAGCTGTTGTGGCTGAGTGCTCTGTGTTTGGGGAGAGCAGGAATGCTACTGCTCCTGCCCGTGCTCTCAGAGCAACTGCTGATGCTGGAGATGCAGGTGCAGAGCTGGTGCCTGCAAGCAGAAGTGCAGGCCCCTGTGGGAATACAGGTCATCTTCTTCTGTGGGAGAGGTCCTTCCTGAGCTTCTCAGTCATCCTGAACACCAATACCAGCTCCCTGCAGAGCAGCAGCCCCTCTTTTCACATAGCTGATGCAGATACTTCTGAGTGGTCCCTACCAAGTGCTGCTGGGAGAGAATTGGGGTGATGGGAGTCACACTCAGGTCCCAACTCTGCGAGAGCTCAGACAGCAGCAGAGCTTACAAGGACTGAGCTGTGCATGGGAAGAGGGGACCTGAGGGACCAAGCTCCTACCAGTATGCTTGTGCAGTTGGTTCTTGGGTCCACCCATGAGTATCTCATTTCTGAGATATGAGAAAGTAAGGTGTTGTGATACACTTTTTGCACAGGTGAACTCTTGTGATAGCTGAGCAGCAAAGCAGATATGGGTTTTGCTCGCTAATGCAAGATTTACTCCCCGAACAAGGGAAATTAAGAAGGCAAGGTGTTACCTTGTCCTGCCAGGTCTGGGAGAGGGTGACCTTCACCTGCCAGGGCGGGGAGCTTGCATGGGAACCTGCTTTTCTTCCTGAACACCTCTCAGAGCTCCTCAGCAGCTCAGCCGGGCATGAGGGGAGGCTGCCGGGCCTCTAGTGACCCCCAGCAAGGTGACACCCCAACCTTCCCCCAGCGTAGCTTCTCCAGAGACAATTGCAGTCCCCACTCCCCTTTCATACTGGTCCATCCCCTATGGCCCTGGTCAGCCTCCAACAGAGCAACAGCACGTAACTAAGTAATTTACTTTGCAATAAGCCAAGTTGCTTTTTCCAGTAGTTTGAAATCCTATTTTTGTCTAGTGCTGTAGTAAGTCCCCTTAGTTCAGCATGCCTCCTGCCTGCGTCTGGCCAGCGCTGTGCATGGAGAAGGGCCAGGGAGGAGGAGGGGAGATGGGGAGCCGGCACTGCTGCTGTGAGAACACATTGCACTTATAGGGAAATGACCAACAGGTTTTCGAGAAGTGATTTTCCAAAAGGCAGGTAGGTACCCAACCTGGGGAGGACGATACTCCTCCTGTTCATGTCTTTGCATATCTCATCCTTGGTGGTTTAGAAAGTGGGTTTTCCCTCTGCAGACAGTCTCCTCCTAACAGCCTGGATCCTCCGGGAAAAGGGGCTTGATTGCAGCCTCCAAATTTTATGGATGGCTAAAGGATCTGGCTGAGGGTCAGCACCTCTCGGGCCTAGTTTCCCTTTGGCATATCTGTATGGAGGTGGGCTCTGAGACCTGCGACACATACAAAGCGCTTAGTAGCAAAGGTCTTCTTGAGCTTTGCAGGCTTCCGTCAGCCAGTGCCGGATTCTTGCCTGGGGGGATCCTGCCTCGATGTGACAAATTCCACCTGGCACCTCGCAAACGATAGGTCGCATGGGACTACTGCATCCTCTAGGAGGTCTCACCCTTAGGAATTTTCTGTGATATCCACCTATAAATTACTTTTCCTATATATTATTGCATCACTATTATTAGTATTAGTATTACAGTTACATGCTGTTACAGTTGTAATATCATGTATATTGCACATACCTGGGTGAGAGCCACAGGTGCTTGTTATGGAGCAAAACCTACAGGGAGGAGATACCCCTACCTTGGAGAACTTACTACCTACAGAGGCAAGACAAAAAAATGATATACAGGTGCAAAGTAATAGCCAGAGGTGCACAGGAGATCTGCTGCCTATAAAACACAGTGCTCTCACACCCACAACCCCTTCTTGTTCATCGTGCCCCTTATCTAGATTTCTTCTCCGTCCATCCGTCTTCATGCTGCAGCCACTTCTACATGCTCATGTCCACCCTTTTCTTTCTATTCCATAACAAGGGGGTGTAGGAAAGCAAGGGGGTGTAGGAAAGCATTAAAATGTGCTCCTACATACAGCACCACATTGTACCATGCTGGAAGGGTGTTGCACAGTGGGAGTCAACGTGTGTGTGTAAGTCTGGCTGTAGAAGTGTCTCTCTTGTCTGTGCCCCTTTTGGTTTTGTGCTGCAAACTGGGTCCTTACCTCCCCCTACTCATCACTTGGCCAGAAAGGCAGCAGGTCCCATCCCAAGGTGGTGTAACTGCTGGTTTCAATTAAGCAGTGTCTCTGCGCCGCATGGCGATCAAGTTGTATTGCACCTTTTAACTATTCCATAGAAATTCATCCTCTTATTCTTTCTTTTCCTCTCCTTGAGTTGGTCACTAACTTTCTGATAAGCCAGTACCTCCGGGGCAGTCCCACTAGTTAAAGAGTCACCTTATCAGCCATAAAATAACTGTGCCATAACCGCAGGGAGGGTGCACACGTTTTCCCTGGAACATATGTTGAGTGAGACAGTCCCTCTTGTTTGCACTGTGGTGTGTGTTGCCTGCTGTTAAGCATTTGCGAAACAATTTGATTTGCTTTTATAGCAATTTAAAATGTTACCAATTGCATTTAAGTTTGCATTTAAGCAAAATTCTTTGCAACAGTAATCAGCACTATATATACACGGTTTGTGTAATAACAACGAGGAGGCTCATTGTGAACAGCATGTATGTATTAGTAGTGTAATTAAAATATCAATTACACTATGTTGACAGTTTGCCAAATAACTGGCTTTTGTGCACAGTAAACTTAATCACTCCAAAGTCTACTCACAAGACCTGATGCAATCTTGATGCCAAACTAGTACAACATAAAAACAGCATTTGCTAAAGCACGGCTTCGATATTACTTTGTGTAATGGTGCCGCACTCCATAGCTGGTATCATGTTCTGAAAATTATCTTTTAATGTACAATTTGTATTGCTGAGAAATGCCACTTACTTCGCAGAACGTCTTGCCAGCATAAAACCTAAGATTTATTCCTGTCATTTTTTGTCTCTTATGCCATGTTGATAATAAGAAGTCTACTTTATGTGTGTAATGCTTATGTCAGTTTTGAAATTTGGGGTTTCGTAGAAGACAGTAGTATAAATAAAACATGATATAAATTAAAAATATAGTGGAAAATAAAATCTCTGAATTACAGTAGCAGATAAGATGAATATGGCATGAAGGAAGTTTTCAGAACAATATCAAATAAGCAGAGTAAATATGTTCAAGGTATGGGATGGATCTTTTTTAAGAACTGATTCTGATCTTAAAATGTATTTGTCTCTAGTACACAGACATGCACATGGATGCCTGTTACTTAGCCTAGTTTTAACCATTTAGATTTAGGTTGTGTACTTCTGCAGGATGACATTTTTTCTCCTTTTTAGCAATAGTCCCACTTCAACAGTTCTTCTGGGTGAGGTTAAAAATGCATATTGCCCACACCAAAAAAATCCTGCAAATGAGAACATGCTTTGAAAAATGAACTAGAGATTTGGAAGAGAGTTTCTTTGGAATCTGGGATGTGGCTCTGGGGAAAGAGTGCCCCAGCGTGGCCAATTCCCCATCTCCTCGTGGAGAATTTGTCACCTTGGCCCCAGGAGCTGGGGGATGGTGCCTGTATGGGCTTTCCCCATCTGCTTGAGCTCTGGCATACTTGTGGGACCACCTCTGCCACCTTCTCCCCTCCTATCACAATTTGTAAAAATGTAGGAAATGGTGTCAAAAGTTAGCATTAGAAAAGATAAAAACATTGAACAGTCAGGCAGATAACAGTCAGAAAGTGTTGGAATTACCCTTGCCCATGCAAACTTATTTGGGGCATTGCAAAACATCTTGCCTTTAATTGCAGCATGAGATAAACCATGTCAGACCATCTTTGCTTAAAGGTTGGTTGTCTTTGGCGCAATTGTTTTAGGTCCTGTTTGGATCTCAGAGACCCCAACCCCTTTGGGAACAGTAAGTAAAGTTAACACTAATGTGTTTCCAGGGACTCTCCACTAACCAAGAGCTGTGCTTCACCGGCAGCCTGGGCTATATATATGTATCAGCACTGCAAAAAATTCATGTGAGAGCTGCAGTATCTTTCTTCTTCCTTTGCCTCTTACTGAATGTGCTCAACCCTCTTGCAGCTGATCAACCAGAATCTGCTTCCACCCTCCCCAAAATGCTGTCTTTGTGCCTTATTTTGTACACATGAGTCAATAGTACAGGTTATCTGAGGATTTATTTTTGTTTGGGTCACGCATAAGAAAATAATTTCCAGGCAGCAATAATCCCCAAGGCATGTGTCTCTGCGCCTTCTCCTGCATCCCATTCTTGCTCGCTGCCTGTCACTTCTGCCAGCGTGGGGATGCAAAACAAAGCTGAGCTTTCATTGCCGCCTGTCTGGACTGACAGTAACAGTCTAATGCAGGGAAGATGGTTTTGCCAAAGAGATGGAGCTTCCTTCATCCCACTGGGTGCTTGCACCATATATTCACCTCATTTGCTGTACTTTCTGTCCCCTGCTACGCCTCCCTCTTTGTGATGGTTGCTTGTTTCTGTGGGAATAACGAGGAGATGTGGCTGTGGCTCTGTGCCATGCAGAAGAGCCTCCAAAAGACAAATGAAGGTTTTTAAGTTGTGTCATAACCTCTGCCACACCATCAAGTCTTCAAGCTCCCATATGTGTGTACACCTCACATCATGATGCAATATAAAGTCTTCTTTGAAGTGCATCATGCAGCTGTAAATAGAATAATTTTTGCCAGTTTTAACCAGCAGCACCTCTGATGCAGGAAAAACTGTGTGCTGTCAATTGTCCCACAAAACTAGCATGTCTGGCAACTCTTTGCCATCCATCTTGCACATTTTGATCAATGTTGCAGCCCATCTTTAATTGCCCTTATCTCTTAGATCAATCATATTTATCTCTTAGCTGTCATTTGCCTCTTCTTTACATGTTACCAGGTTGCATTAACCTGCTCCAGCAATTACTCATTGCCCTGGATTTTCCTTGCTGACAAGGAGGGTTCGTGCAACTTTGAGGCTCATTTCCAATCAACACACATGCTCATTACATGGCTTTCTTTGGGTTGCCTTTCCAGAAGTTTCATACTGTCCTGGTTTCAGCTGGGATAGAGTTAATTGTCTTCCTAGCAGCTGGTTCGGTGCTAAGTTTTGAGATAGGTATGAGAGGAATGTTGATAACGCACTGATGTTTTCAGTTATTGCTCAGTAATGTTTAGTCTAAAGTCAAGGCTTTTCAGCCTTTGATGCCCAGCCAGCAAGAAAGCTGCAGGGGCACAAGAAGCTGGGAGGGAACACAGTCAGGGCAGCTGACCCAAAGTGACCAACGGAGTATTCCATACCATATGACATTTTAGGAACTGTGGCGGGTGCGTTGTGGAGGTGGGACTTCCGGGTTGGTCGGTCGGCGGGTGGTGAGCAGTTGCGTTGTGCATCACTTGTATATTCCAATCCTTTTATTATTGTTGTTGTCTTCTCATTAGTGTTATCATTATTAGGTTTTTTTTTCTGTTCTGTTAAACCGTTCTTATCTCAACCCACGAGTTTTACTTCTTTTCCCGATTTCCTCCCCCATCCCACTGGGTGTGGGGGGAGAGTGGGTGAACGGCTGCGTGGTGCTTAGTTGTTGGCCGGGGTTAAACCACGACACATACCCAAATGGCCCTGCAGTGGCTGGTTTTGGAGGCAGAGTCGGTGCCATCACTGCAGCTTGGCTGCCGCCAGCACATGCCTGGGGCAGGAGAGCACAAAAGGGTGGAAATTTCCACGGCTTTTGTTTCAGCTGTAGAAGTTATGATGACTATTCACTGCTGTAGGTGTGTGCACGTTGAGTAAGTCTTTTTTTATTACTTAAATGGGAGCCATTTTTAGAGGCAAATAACAGAAAATGCTTACAATAAAAATAATAGGCTGTAACAGGCTTTGTTATGCAATGAGGAGATCAAAGAGCTACATCAGCCACTCAGCTGATCACTCAGAGTGAAGGGAGAAATGGTTTCTAATTGGTAGGTAAGATTTCCTCAGCTGGTAAATATAAATGGTAATCCTAGCCTTTTCAGAGGAGTTTTCTCCTGCCTGCGGACTCGGTGGGGTTTGCTGTTAGTGTGAATGGTGGTGGAGAGTAAGGGAGAACACAAACACGAATCTTGAGTCAGATTTCCCTTTCTTCAACAAACATCCCTATCTCTGCCTGCATTTTACTGGTGGGGTGGGTGTGAACCTGGGTAGGTCCAGCTGCCAAATTCAGACTCCCCCCCAGAAGACCAAAAGTGTTGAACTTGTGAAGCACACCCTGAAAAACACAGCTCCTGGCAGTCCTCCCTTCTGCCTTAGTGGTACAGGCTGAAACACTTTACATCCCCATAGTCCAGAAAAATCAAAGTTACCATTGAAATGAAGAATGCTACTTGAGTCCTGCCTCTGTGAAGAGGTGTGGGATGCCATGTCAAGAGAAATTATAATGATTGCTACAGATGCAGCTTGTCACAGAAAGAGAAAAATGTTTCTGCATCTGATGCATGGCAGTGAGCCAGTCGGTAATGTTATATGTCCGAGTGTTTCACTTTGGCTCTGCTGGCTGGAAAGCATTCCTTAATGCTGTGCGTGGCTGTTATATTTGTCTCCCAGCCCTGCAGAATCCCATTAGGAACCTTTCGTTTACACCATGGAAATTGTTTGGTCTCTCCAAACGGCCGCGCAAGGGAGGGAAAAGTGTATTGCTGCAATTCTTCAACATCTGTAGAAATTGCCAGCGTTATACTTCTCACTTATCTCTCTTGCGATGGGCATTTCTCATTATGGATCGAGATGTCCTGTAACCTGCAATAGGCAGCTGTTAGACACCATGGTGCTGTTAGAGGGAGCAGGATCTGCTCCCTTCCCCTCCAGCCATCGGCAATGCAGCACCCGGGGCAGGTACCCGGCAGAGAGGCACTGATGTTATTTCGTCTGAAGCCTGCTGCTTTTGTGTCGGTTGTTGCTTTGGGGTTGGGAGTCCAAAGCCAGATACGTGGTGGCCAATGTGGGCAGCCCCGTGATGGACATCGTGCCCTTGCCGCTCGGGGCTGTGTTGGACACGGTTCCCCCCACTGACCGATACCCCTCCCATCTGCTTTCTGCGGAAATTGGTAGCAGAGCAAGTGGAGCTCATGGGGTGACTGGCAAGCTGGGAAAAACATGCCTTCTCCTTGCAGTGACAGAGGAAGAGGTGGAGGAATTTGGGGCAATTTGAGGTGCTGCAGCAAGAAAAGGGAATAGCAAAGAGCGAGGTCAATCAGGGTGTGGCTGTCCTGTCCCAGGACTTCTTCTGTAGAGGAGAAGCACTTTCTGCCAATCTCTCCTGTTCTTTATTGTGTTGTTTGGCTAACATTAGAAAAAGCAGTGATTAAAGACCCATGCACATCATGATTTATGGGGGTCTCTCAAGGTTTTGTTGTTGCCCTGGATGCTGTGTTGTTTATGCTTTTTTATTAACAGTGCTGGATGCAGGCAGTGAGGAATAAAATTTGAGGGTGACAAAAAGAAATTGGACATATTTGGGACTGGAGAAAGGGAATTCAGAGAGATTTAAACATAGGAGGGAAATGGACTGCAAGATTGCTAAAGCAGTTTGTTCAGTGTTGATAAGTGTTGAATTAATGCATGTTGAGGGGAAAAATATTCACTACTCATAAAGATTGCAATGCTCTGAATTAACTGCCAGAAAGCACATGGGCTGCTCCCCCAAAAAACCCTGCACAGGGACAAGGTGTTAAAGGACAGGAGAAATTCCGGGGGGGTGGGGAGGGTTGGAGAGTTGTATGCTGTGTACTGTGCTGGTCAGCCTGTGTCAGGCAGGAAGGAGAAGGAAAAAAAAGAGTTTCAAATAATAGAAACAGAAATTATCATGGGCCTGTAAAGCTCCTCTACGATGGCAGGTGCTATGTTTAAGAAGGAGGTGAATAAAATAATTGAAATTATAACAGTGCATAAAACAAAAAAGTGAGAACAGCTATATCAGGAATGTCCCTTAACAGGGAAACTTCATGGAAATCGAGATCTGGAAGTTCAGAGCAATAACAGGGAATACTTTTTTCCACACAGGCCAAGATAAAGTCTGGGACTCACTGAGAGTGAGGGTGAAAATGAAAACACCAAAAAGATATTTTTAAAATGCTTATGGATCTACCAAAATACATGGGGAGTTGCTGTAGTAGATGTTAAAATGCATGTTGATGGAGAGGAGGAGGTAGTTGTTACATGTAATAAAGCTGATTTCTAACTGGAATTAGTCTGAATCTGGGGAGCACCAGGTCCCAACTCACCCACATCGTGTCTCATTCAGGGAAAGGTGTGGTGGAACCAGGCCATGTCTGCTTTGGGCTCCTGCTAACACTTTGCGCCTACTGATTTTGCCATAGACCATTGTTAAAAAACAATGACTGAATCAATACTGACTCTGCTGTCCTTGCTACATAGCAATGCCATCCAAAGCTTGGATCCTCTTTACTTTGACAGGGTAGGGAGGGAGATTTGGGCACATTCCCAAATTAAACCTAGTAGCATTAATAACTTGTTATTACTTGAAAAATTTTTTATGTATCTCATCAACATTGTTTTCTCTAATGCAAAGAGAAGGTCTGTCCAATTGCTCTTTTCCAGTTCGTACTGATGCCAACCCGTTGGGATACAACAGCCTTTGCAAGCCACCTCTTTGAAAGTGCATTTTTCATGTGTGCCTGGTTTGTATGTGCAGAAATGGTCTCTGGAAGAGTTGAGCTCCTGTTGTTAACACAGCACAGGTTTCATGTTCGTAGTGCAAAACATCCATCTGCCATTGCCAATCCACCTGCTTTATCACAGAAGGTTTCTGCCCAGTGCTGGAGACAATCCTGCACGCAGCTCCAAGTTTCTCGCTAGTTGGGCTTTTTCATGGCATGTTTCCAGTTCTATATCAGTTTTCTGTGTCTGTCCTAGAGACTCTCTGCCTGTGTTTTTTAGCAACAGTCTACAGACAGTTGGCCATCTGGTTAGCATTAATCTGAAGGAGGAGGCGGCATGCTTACCTGCAGTGAAATCACTTTCCTTTCAAGACAAGTCCTGTTAACTTTCATGTTCATGTTGAGCTGAACTGAGAACATCCAATTCTTGCAAGAGGGGAAAAGAGGTGAAAATGGGATAGCTAGGACATATTCCCTGCCCAGCTGTCCCCCACAAAACCCAAAGCTGGTATCAGCAACTGAAGTTGAGTTTTTGCTTTGATTTCTATGTCTTGGCAGGCATGATGAGGTGGAAAGGACCTGCCTTCTCACCCAGTATGATGAGGCAGGCCACCGCTCAGCCTCCGCAGCCAGCTGGTTTTGATTTGATTGGTTGTATCGGCTAAGTTCTCTCTTTTGGGAAATCCATTCCTTTCAAAGCTTACGTTTCATGGTAGGATTTGTGGGGAACACAGCCTAGCTCCCCTTGCAACTGTCCCAGAACATACATTTGGGTTCATTTTTCCTATAACAGAGTTGAGGGTACAATCAGGCCTCTCTGAGGGACGTAGAAGGTCTGGAGGTCCATGAGAAATGTCCAGAAATGAACCACACCATGGAGCTCTGAGATGGTCTGGGCATTGAGCAGATATTTGCTGGAGACAGAATTGTCTTCACAGCCCTAGAAGTGACTACAGGGCTCTCACTGGAGTGTCTTAGATCCCAGGCAGCTATAACTGAAGAAGCAGTTTAATTTTAATGCATTCACACTGCAGATTGAAGGACAGAAAGATCTGTACTTATGGGTCCTCCTATTGCCTCCATCCCATCAGCTCGCCAAGAGGACCAAGGACTTCTTGCACTGCTTTGTCCTCCTGGGGGGGTCATTGCTTCTTCAGCGGCAGCTTGTTGCCAGCAGAACTTCAGCCCCACCATGGTGGCCAGTAGATGCTCTACAGCATCTACAGAGCATCTAAGCAAGAGTTGCCCTACAAACAGTAGAGGCCAAGACAGAAAGAAGAAGATTTTTTAATCCTTCCACAAAAGCAAAGACTGAACTGGTGGAGTCCTGGTTGTGCTAGGGACCTGTACAAACTGTGTCAGGGAATTTGCAAGGCAGATTAGAGATCCTTGTCCCACCCAGCGTACGGCTGATTTTGAACATCCTTCTTTTATAATTCAGCATCTGTGGCTCTGCCATGCTGTTTTACAAGGCAAAAATCCAGTTCCTGAAGGGATGGAAGCCGAAGTTCAGCACCAAGTATTATGCCCTGATGAGGGTATTGTATTAATGCCAAGTGGAAGAGCAATACCACTGCTGATTTATGGAATGTGTCCATGTGTGGCTATGCAGCATGGGTATGTAAACATTTCCTCTGCTAAGCCAGTGGGTATTCGTTTTGCAGTAAAGATCTGTAACATTAAGCTGGTTGTGGAAGGGACTGTCATGTGGAATAGTACAAGGTCCAGCACGTGGGACTTCTTTTAAACGTAGTTTTTCTCTGGCTTCTCACAGTCACAGAGCATTGATGAAGTGTAACCTGATAGAGCTTCCCTGATGTGAATTTCCAAATAATTTGAGAGGAAAAAGCCTGAATCTGCTAGGATCACACAGAGCTGCATTTCCAAGCTCCTTGCACAACCAAGGAATGGTTTGTGTGTGCATGTCTGTACACACTGCTGTTGTGCACTAACTTCAGGTCTGCACAAGAGAAGATTTTTCTGTGGCAATCCTGCCTTTTGATTTTATGCTTTGGGTCTTAACGCCTCAAAAATATAGGATTAAATTGAGGCCCTTTTGAAAATTTGGATTTCCTGATCCATAATGGTTGATTGGAGCTGGAATTCTCCTGAGTGACAGTTTGCTTCATTCCCTTTTGCTTTGCTTTCTCACTGAAGTAGAAAAGTCATATACAGTACAATGAATTTAGTCCAGTCAGCAACAATTCAGCCATGCTGATTTATTTGAGCCATTCACCGGGAAGTACTGCACTTCTCTGGAAGTGCTAGTGCCCATGAATTTCATGTTGATTTTTACTGTTGCCCATGAATGGTCAAAGGTTTTAGTTATTACAACCAGATTTTTTCTTCTCATGTCCTCTGGGTGATGCTGAACTCCATTATTCAGCTGTCCTTGGAGGGTGCGTCTGTAGAAGTGGAGCTGGCTCTCCAGCCAGAGGTTGCTGTGAGGAGTTGTGAGTGGGGTCCTTGCAATAATTCTAAATCATATTCCATATTAACATTTCTGCAGTGTTTGTGTTATGTGGGAAGTTGGCCATATGATTACAATAAATAGGTGTGAGGAAGCGACCAGTAACATTTTTACACCCAGTCAATCACTTGGCACACTCTGATGCCATGTACACCATGAATAATAATAACTGGACTTCAGTTATAGCTTACCTTGAAGGTTCACTGGGGAAAAATTAGACAAATAACTACAATTATGGCTGTAGCAAGATGGCTCCTTTGTAGTACATAATACACAGTAATTTAAAAAACATAGATCATTAAAATCAATACATATTGCAACCAGACCTTACGAGCTTGATTCTCCCTTACACAAAGACGTGTCAGTCTTGTCAAGAGCTGAGAGCCAAAGTTACGGAAAACAGCATTGGGTTGAGGAAGGTTCGGCTTACTATTTCCTCCAAGAAACCTTTTCCTAGTTCACTTCTTCCCCATATTTGTCACTGAATAGAAATGCGGATATTTAACACGAGCAGAGTGGACTTCTCAGACATTTTGATTTCAGCATGAAATTAGTGTAGCCAACAGTGCTGCTAAGGAAACAAGACTTGAGCATGCATCTGGTTTATGGGATTGTAAGGCTTGGCTCCAAAGCCTTTCCTTGGGGGTCAGTGCTGTGAAGTTACCCGTTTTGGGGGGAATGGGAAGCTGGTCCTGCAGGATGGTGCTTTGATCAGCAAAGAAACATTATGTGATATCAGAGTCCAAGACACCTGATACAGGGCACCATGGAGCAGCAAGTATTTTTGAGGTCAGCAGAGTTGGTTTTATTGAGAAAGGACATTGTCTTTGAGCTGACTGCTCTGAGGCTGCATACTGCAACATCTAATAGCGCACCGTGGGGAAAACAGAGGGCACCCGGTCATAGTACAAATAGACATTTAAGTGACTTCTTTAAAGCTAAAAAGACTAAGAATATGGAGATAGAGGAAAGAAGGAGAAATTCCCTGCCCTGATGGAGATTGGACCAGAGGCACTGAGTACAGACAGTGCCCTTCCTGCTGGAGGGACTAACAAGGGAGTTATGAAAAGTCTTTGAGAGATAATAGCTTACAGAGTCCTTAGAAAAAAAATTCTGTTTATGAAAAAACAGGTTTTCCAGCCAAAGCTGAGAATAAGGTTGCCAAGTGCAGGGCAGTGTCAGTGTTGAGTCAGGAGTACAAAAAATACTAAGCATTGAGCCTATTTTGTTAAACTTTGTTTAACATTGTTAAAAACATTGCCAAGGTGGAAAATGCCTACATTAATAAGCCAACTTTGTGGAGTGATACCCGGGGTGGGAGTCACTCACCAAGCCTGAATTAGTCACCCAGGTTTCTTTGACAGTGAAGAGGCACTTCTGGAGTGTGATTCATTGGACCTGTCTAAAATACTTACCCTGGGATGAAGCAAATGTCTACGTAGAGATGCGAGGAGGACTAGACAGACACCCAGCTCAGATGTATTAGTCCACATTTTAGGTGCCTGTGTTTGTACGGATGTTAATTTTTTCAGCTATTCAGTGGAAAGGAACAGTTGCATGTTGAAAGTGAAGGTTAATAAAAAAATTCACATTCTGTCTTTGCAACACACTGAAGAGACATGAGTAGACATGAACGTGACGAGGAGCAACTAAAGTTAGGAGTGAGATCCTGTTGTGGGCAACTAGTCTTGGTCCTCAGTGGACAAGCACTGATGGTGTGGGATGAGCAGTGGCTGGGATGCAGGAGGGAAGGGGCTGGAGGGATAGGAGATAGCTGTGGTTTGCAACCTCTTCACCTGATACACGAGAAAGGAACATGGCAGCATTCCTGCTGGTGTCACAGTAATGGGTATTCCTTGGTGCATCATTCCCCTTGCAAACATTGACTGCAAAGGCAAAGCAGCAGGACAAGACCCTGCAGCTGTGCATCAAGGGAGGTTTCTTGTCTTCAGCTTGTGTTTCTGAAGGGTTGAGGCAGCCAAGTGCCTAGTCTGTGCTACGGTGCTGCAGCTCAGCCCTGGATGAGTTACCTACATAGATAGAACTGTATGTTCACGCGGTGAGGGTAACCTCTGGTGACATACAAGCAGGAGCTATGAATATACACAGCGTATATCCTGCCCTCTGGGATAGTCAGTCTAATCAAGGAACTTAGGAGAGTGACAGAACATCCTAGCAGATGGCATCACCCATGTGGGTAGGTCCATTCATGTGCAGCCATGGAGGAAATAAGGTGCATCTTGAACTTTGCATCAATCCCATGCAGTTGAGGGAGAATTTTAAAAGGAAACATTGGCACTTGCCCACAGAACCTGGTGTTTGCTAAAGTGACAAGAACCAAATTCATCCACGGATCAGGAGTTTCCTTCCCACTTTCTCTTACATCTACAACCTGCCAAATTTCACTCTTTCGATGGACCATCCATCCTGCCTCTGCACATTCTACTTCTGGGGTGGAGGCAGCCCTGGGAGCCACCAGCCTCACAGGGTCCACGAGGTGGGGAGGTCCTGCAGGAGCATCCCATTTAGGGTTCTGGATACCAGGATCTACCCACGGCAGTTCCTCAGGGCTTCAGGGAGAAGGTGCTTCAAGCTGAACAGAGTAAAGTGGCAGTTTCCAGTTTACATGAATGCAAATTGCAGGGCAGGGTGAGTTATGACAGAGTTTGCAGGAGCTCAGCCAATTCCCCCCTTTTCAGAGAAGCAGAACGGGCCCTGGATCTGGGAGCATAAAGGAAAGTATGTCTGAATCATGCATTGACATCACGGGGAGCGCTGCAGCTCTCCGACTCACGTCAGAGCTGAACTGATACGGTTACAGCAGACTGCGTGGCTTGTAGTATTCTGGGAGAGCTGCTACAGTGGCAGAGAAAATTATTCATGGATCAAAACAAGAAAGGCGTTAGCAGTGCAAAGTGTCATGATTGTCTCTGTTCTACTGCAAGGTTGAAATGAGATGCCAGCTGCAGTACATGAGAAATAACTTGAAGAAACACCAACAAAAATGCACTGATTATTCTTGAAAGACCCTTGCAATTCAAGCCAAGGTATCACTTACTAAATTATGAGGAGGCACAACGGATGCATGACCCTCCACTGACTCACAGGTGGTTGATCTGGAACAAGAGGCATCGTAACAGAAGAGCGTAACAGTCATATGCTTTATGTCACTGGAAATAAAGGTTGAGGTGAACAGAGGAACTGCTAATGACAAAGCCATAATTAGGAGATGCCTAACCAGCTTTTTGTCCTGGGGGGTGGGGAAGGAATAGAAAGTTCAGAGGGGACAGTGGTTCCTGCCGTGCATGCAGGAGAATAGCGGAGGGAGTAATCTGCCCCACGAGGAATGAAATTCAGATACCAACAAGCAAATGCCACACTGAATGTTGAGTCCTGTGGTGGAAGCATATCGTTAAAAAAAGGAGCAGACACAAAACTACGTTCATGCCTAAAATCTTTTACCAGGATCTGTTCAATGTTGAGTGTTAAGTTTGGCAAGGTGAGTATTGCCAGTGAAGCCATGGGTGGTTAGCAGTAGTCCACTGTCTCCACTGCTAGAAGAAAGTAAAAATGTATATAAAATACTTGTAGGTCTCTGCTGGAGGTACCAATGAATGCCTTTCAGGATTATGAAAATCTGAACAGATTGCTATAGGAGAAGCACATATGGAAGTTACTTTCCTTGAAACTGGGTCTAAAATCCTTTGAGTGACCCCAAGCCAACTAAAACATGTCTACACAGTAATAACTTTATAGTACCATTGTTTCATTAAACTTCTGCATTTTTGAAGTTGTTCACTCAGCTGATCCGTTTGTAATTAGTGTTTAAACACTTTGTGAATATTCATTAGCTTTGCCACCCCTCCTCGCTGAGGAAAATTGCTCTTGGTACCCAGGAGGGGCTGAGGGGTCAAGGCACTTGCTGGGGGCATCTCGGGAGCAAGCTGCGAGCTGATGGGAGACCCTCAGCCCAGATCTCCCTGCACTGTTATGCTCACCTCGGGACGCGAGAGCCTCAGAGCGGCTCATGGTCATGTCAGGAATCAGCAAAATCTCCTGCTGGGATAAACTGCTTGGCCTTTGGTCTTTTCGTTCATCCACTTGCTAATAAGATTACCCCATACAACAGAGGGACAGCGATATTATCCCTGAAGTAAGCAGGCGGGCTTTGTCCTGTATGTGAGAATGTCCTGGCTGGGTGTTTGCTCAAAAAAAAAAAAAAAAAAAAAAATCCTTATTTTTCTGGAAATAAAGCAATGGCTGCAAAAGCTGTTATTTCTCACCCGGCATCTCCGATGTGTGCGGATGAAAGTCGGTGCACACGAGGGTGCATTTGAGAACTAGGGATTTCCCTGAGTCTTACCGCATTGCTGGGAATACTTTGCAGCCTTGTGTGATGCTGAATCTCTGCTACCAAGTCTATGATAGCTTCGGTCTCACGTCACCAACCCTGTTTGCAAGGACAGAAGTTGGAGGGAAAATATTTTAATTTCTAAACGAAACCAATGTTATGTGGTGCTGCTGAAAAGCCGCAGATGCAGAGTCCCACAATATCATTTTTACAGTCTCTTGTCAGAGCGGGACCTTGCTTTTAAATGAAAAAGTTCAGTCTTAAAATAGAAAACCACACTGAATTATACAGCCACTTGATAATTATTTTTTAGTGCTGCTGCTAAAAATGCCCTATTAAAAGGCTGTAAGTCACTGCAGAGTGCCATTGGGCTACCACACACAAGGATTTTATTTCCAGCTGCATTTTATTTCCTGATTTTGGTGGGCCAAAGTCTTGAGACCAGAAAGTAAATATTTACATCTATCTCTATTTATCTCTATATTTCTATCTTCTGCGTGGTGGGAGCAGAGCACGGCACGGGTGGCAGACTGGGATGCCAGCTCGATGGTAGTCCCTGGGGGCTGTGGGGTGCCAGGTGGAGCATTGCTCGGGGGCACCCCACAGGTGTCACCCAGGAATTTGGCCAGGGCAGTTTGGAAAGCTGCAGTGCCAAAGCCGCGACATGGATAGATGTGCCAGGCTTTGAAAGCGTGCCAGTCCGGGTGTTCAGAGGCAAACAGGAGGGAAAGGATATCCGCCTGATATTAATTATGACTTTTGAAGCTTTGCCTAATTACATTGTCTTTCTTAAGACAATGACACAAATATTTATGAGTGGGACTTTTTTTTCTCATTGTAATCAGTGACATAAATAGGTAACACCTTTATAAAGAGTTAATAAAAATGTGTCAACACAAGCTCGAGCACAAACTATCGAGCAGTGTGCAGTAAAACATTCCAGTGTTTATTGTATTAATTGAATATTCATGAGATGCCAATTTAAATTACAGTTCACAACTGTTGCTGTGTCTAATGAATAATTTAAACAAGTGTGGCCAAAGAGATTTCAACGCTGCATTAGCAAACTGCAAGGGATTAAGCAACAGAGAATTTATAATTAGCTTTGTATATCCTGTAATAAATTCATTGGAAAGATGGTTTTAATTATCCCACATGTTAATTCAGAATTCAGTGCATTAATTTTCGATTGAAAAGTAACCCTTTCTTCCCAGATAATATATTTGTCTCTTCTTCATCTTATGCATCTCAGGAACAGGAAATTGCAAGTGTGGAATGGCCCAATCTTTGCAAATCTCATCCATCGTGACACAGCATTTGTATCTGCCTGTCTCAGGTCTGGAATAATAGCTTTTTTTACATTTCCAGCTTGGGAAGCTGAGACAAGTGAGATCAAATCCCTTCCTACAAGTTGGGATCCCAGAATCCTGCTGTAGCTTCTCCCAAGGCTATCTGCTACAGCACATCCTCTTTGATACACTTATGGCTACTTGGGAAATACTGTCTATTCCTGGAAAACAAGTCTGCGAAAGTGATAAAGGTTTTTGGCAGTCATCTCCTATAAGCAGCTTTAAGTTTTTGTTTAAAAAATAAGGATTCGTGTAAATAACAGCCTAAACCCCAAAGTTCAAGCTAAGATTGCTGCATTTTTTTAGAGCAGAACAAGAATAGTTTTCTCTCTATTTGGCATGTTTATGAAGTGCTTTTTCTGTGCGAGAAAGACCCCTTTGCTTACAGCAAGGGCGAGGAGAGCAGCAGCCCTGTGCCACGGCAGGCGTAGGGGCTGGGGTTTGCACTCTGCAGCTGACGGTGGTAAAAAGGGGATAGCAATGTCCTCAACAGCAGAGAGACCTGAGATCCTCATCGATAGTGAGCCCTCTGTGGAGATGCTAAGCTCTTGAGAGAGGTGAATATTGTTTGTGCTTCCGCCTCCACCTGCTTCCCCTAACCTATTGCCTTTGCCATTGCAGTTCAGCTATAAAGCCCATTTGTACGTATAGAGGCAGCCATAGATCTTGAAGAACCTGAACACTTGTGCTGAAACTTGCTGGACAGAAAAAAACTGGGAAGTATTCCAGGGAACACAAATCCTTACACCTACGTGAAGCCACCCATGCTCAAAGCTTGGCTGGGAGACTCAGAAGGTGTCTTTTGGTGTGCGTTGGGGAGGAAAGTGCTTCCTTTCCAGGTGGTTTTGTTTAATTTCAGGTCAGCAGGTTAATGAGATCCCTGGGATATGTGATTTGATCTGGAATGTAAACATTCACTTGGCATATGTCCTTGATGTCTGATCAGATGGAAATGCAAATGCGGCGCCGAGCGTGGCACACCATCCAAAATGTTTTGGTGACACAATGTGTAAGACAAAATAGCGATCAATTTTTTAAAGAGCCTAATTGAAATGTTTCCCATTGCCTTTGAATGAGTCCTGCCATATCTATCAAATCAACAGCTCAGCACTGAGGGCAATTTGCCTAATACTGAGATGGAAGCTCCTTCGTCTCCCTCGGGAGCACCGAAAACCCAGGGCTGTCCCAGGAGCCACTGGCATGGTGGAGGCAGCGTTCAGACTTCCCCTAAGACCTTAATTGCTGGTTTAGTGCCTCCCTCTTTTGGGTGACTGGAGTTATTTAAGTTGATAAATGGATAGCATCACTGTAACACAGTATGTTGTCGTTGACACTTATTGATTGAACCTCAAGACTCAATTGATCAAGCTCCCCAGTGCCAGCATGTAATCCCAGTGGAAAAAATCAAACCTTTAATGGGGTTATGCATTACTCTTGGTTCTCCACTTGGGGTTATATGTTTTGGGAGGGAGGGAAGTGGTTTTGATGGCCTGAATCCCTGCCATTACCTGGATTAAATGAAGACTGGCAGTAGGAACACTTGTTATTGTGGCAATACAGTCTTGGGCAGACCCAAGCCTCATTTAATACGGCATATTCCACCTCCAGGAACTGAGTGTCTTGATGTTAGAAGGAAATAAATGAATCTCTGAGGTGTCTGTTATCCATCATGAGGAAGCCCAAGAGGACAGAGATGCTGCTGGACTTAATATTCTTTCACCGGTCCTCCTTAATACAGTACAGCTAGTCTAATAAACTGTATTGCACAATGCAAGCAGTGCAGCAGCTCAGGTTAATGTTGTTGCTGGAACCTAAGTAAGCACTTCCTGAAGTTGTGTGGCTTTAATACTGCATTTATGTAGGTTTTTGCATGTCTGTAATTTGTGTCAGAATAGCATCTGCAGTTATATTAGGTAGTTAAGAAATGAGAAGGGTTTGTTGTTGTCGGGAGTCAGAACAGAAGTTACAGCATCTGGCTCTTGTGGCAGGAGTCGGTGCTCGAGTTTCTCTTCTCTGTTCCCTCATGCAATTAGTTTTGTACATACAGAGTCATTTGGGCTTTTCGCACCTATTTTGGAAGTGTTCAGCATTTGCTATAATTAAGACAAGAAGATAATAGACTGTGCCTTCTGCTAACAGTTTATGTGATGCAGCAAGGTCATTGCATACCTTGCAGCTCTCAGAGGTTCCCCCCTCTGCAGAGCAGGTAAATGCCATGATCATCATTTTGCTGGCAGGGAACTGGTATGCAGGAGATTCAGTTCCCTGTCTCAGATTGCTCTGGCAGAGCTGGGTTTTGAAACTCAAATAATTTCCCAACAAATATTCGGCCACAGAACCATCCTTCTTCCCTGGATGCTTTTGTTCCCAGTAATAGGAGACTCTTATGAAACACTTACTACAAACTAACACAATAATCCCAGCAATATCTGGCCACAGAGGGATACCGAGGTGGGGGGCAAAAAGGGGGCAACTCGTTGCAGATGTGGAAGAGGAGTGATGTAGTTTGTGTGCAGATGTGGTATCAACACTGGGGAACCCAACTCTTTCTAATACTGCAAGCATTTCTTATGGTACTTGAAAAGTGAGCTGTTAAACTTTGCAATCAAAAAAAGCCTTTAAAATTCATTCACAGAGTTTAATCCCACAGGGACAATTTTTCTATGTAGTCTTCCCATTTTCCTGTTGTGTTCAAAAATTACTTCTTTTTTCCTTCTTCTTCTTCTTCTTTTGTAATGCTCCATGCAATAAAACTTGGAGGTCTGTCATTACTTTTGAGTCTATTGCTTTATGTGAATGTAATATCTAAAATGTCTGAGAAGAGCCAGGAGAGACATAAACCAAAGTGAACCGGACTGTGCAGAAAGGCTTCAATAAGCTGCAAGAGCTCACAGGGAGGGGCCAATAAGTACCGTGGGAGATGATGGGGCCAATGTGGCTGCAGGTCCAGCTTGTGGGTGGGAGGGTGGATGGAGGAGTGTGGTGTACAGCGGTAGGTGAGCTGGTTGCAGGAAGTCCCATAGGAGCTGGAGGTGCTCCTGCGAACGTTAATTTTTATCCCCCAGCTACCCTTAGAAGCAAACACCAGGATTTACACAGTCCTCACATTGCCCATCTTCTTCTCCATCGAAAGCAAAGCTTCTTGCCCCTCTGCCAGGCTGGGGACAGGCTCAGTTCCAGGTGCTCCATGGCTATCACCAAGCAATGCATAGCCATATGGCCAGGGGGTCCCCTGGGGTGCTTTCCCTTGGGAGCAGGATGGGGAAGGGCTCGGTGTGATCCTGCCTTGGCAACGACACACAACAGAGCATGCTTCAGCTCGCTCTGTGTTATTGTCCCATTGGGCAGGCATGATAAGAAAAATGAAATTGTCAGCCTCCAGTCCACCAGCACTTTTGTCGTATCCACCCGGAGCCCACAACTATCCTGAGCCCCACTGGGGTCTGCAAAGCAGCAGAGCTTGCAAGGGACAGCAGCTCCTGTACGGCCTTGACTGGGCCAGATGCAATGCAGGAGCTCTCATCCCTCCTGCAAATCGGGCAGACCAGAGATTGCATCCTTCCAGCCTCCCACCAGGGTACTGGCTTCTGACAGTAGAAGGGCTTTCTCCATTACTCATTTTTCTCCTTTTTTCCCTTTTGCTTATTTTTTCATTTTTGGTTTTTGGCATTGTCCTTTGCTGCGTAGGGAATGGAAGTGGATGTCAAATCCATTGCATGTTCTGAGAAATTGAATTCTTTCTTTCTGGCCAGCCCTGCTGCCTTGCTGGGAGTGTCAGGAGTGCCAAAGTGTTTGTGGGAGTGGAGCCTGTGGAGGAGGACTTCTGTCCATCCCAGCAGTTCAAAGTCTTGTAAAAAGGAGGCTGAGCTGTAACTCAAGATGTTAAACATATAATAATGCCAAGGATCTGGTAAACCCACCAGGAAAAGCAAAGTTCCCCAAGGATTCTCTGTAGAGCTGGCGACGTGAAGTGAAAAACTTGCTGTCTCTAGTATCCTTCTGCTTTCCCTTTTTTTAATCCCTAAAGTTATTTGCATCAAACCAGATCTCTGCTTCTCAGGAATCTTATTTGTGTGTCTCCAATCCTGTCTTTGACCTGTGGGACAGCTTTGCTGGGCAGGTGATAATCCTCTGGAATGCACAGCTTAGGAGCTGACCCACGTTCAGAGGGGACCTCAGAAGTGTGGCCAGGGACCACCTGTAACATGTAGTCTCTCATCCCAGCCCTCGGAAGCATGCAGCAAGTCCCACTATAGAGATACTTATTTTTGTAGAAGGTCTTAACGCTGGTTTCTGAATCCATCTCCCCACCAGTACCTTTGGGATTAAAAAGTGAAAGCCAAAAATTAAAGAAAATCTGATGTATAAACAGGTCTGATGCTGCAGAGATTTTTCGCCTTTCATCCCATGAGGATAGCTTTGCCTCACCATTAGACCCGTATAATGAAACAGAAATAGTTTCCATATATATAATAGTTTCTTCCATCCATCTTGAGCGCGGAGACAGAAATCTGGAGCAGGAGATCATTCTGGGTGGGCTTGAGGGTCGGTGCAGACCCTTCCCAGCTCCCAGGACTCTCTCGGCCCCCTTAGTCCCTACACCTGCCCACCCACAAGTAATTCTCATCTACCAGCTTTGCTTCTTTTCCCCTACGTAGCTGGTTCTCACTGGCTTTCCTCCCCTTGCCAACACACATCAAGGGGATGTGTCAATTTTATTAAGTTTTATACCCACCATGGGTTGGTGGGGGGCTCAGGGTCTGGTGCTATTTAATTACCTCCCATTGTCCTTTACAGGGGAATTCTGGCCCCAGCTTTTGGGACGTGATGGTGTTATGCCTGGATGAACGGCAATTGCCTTCGTCTACAAATGGTTTTTACAAAATCACTAAATAATGTATTCAGAAAACATGCTGGAAATTAATGGAATAGATTATTTGCAAACATGTTCACTGAATTATCAGGCTTGTTCTTTATCCGTAAAATAATGTACTTAAAAAAAAAAGAAGTTTATTGAATACGTTATTTACAGACTGTTCTCCAGCTGAGAACTGCAAGAACACCAACAGAGCACACATGCAGCCCGGCTGCTTCCCTGTGGCCAGGGACAGTCACTCCTTCTCCAGACACATGCACGGTCCAGGACTTTGCGTGCATTTTGCTGGATGATTTTGAACATCCCTGACCTTGGGAGAGCGAGTTTGGAGAGGGATGCGTGCTGGCCCTCCCTGCTCCCCATGGGAATTGTCACAATGGTTGCTTTGCTTCGTGCATCCCCTTCTTCTAAGACTCAGTGCTGTTCCTGGTGAAGAGGCAAAATACCTGTCAAAAAGTCAGCGGAGGGGAATTAAGCCATTTTGTGTAGCGTTGTCACATCATGGTGCCCAGCTCTGGCAAGCAGTGAGGGATCATTTGGGGATGGATGGTTTAGATCTGCTGCCTGGCAGGTCCCCATGCAGCACATTACCCTGCTGTGAAGGGAGTGGGATGGGTGGGAACTCGCCTCGGAGGAACCATGTCCTACGGGAGTGGAGAATTCTGAGCTCCTCACACCTGAGAGCAGTCCTACCAAGAGGCTTGTTTGCTTCTGCAGTTCTCCTGCAGTATGCATGCCGTTGAGTTATTCCCAAGCACCATCAATGCAAGCTGCAGGGTTTATCCCTCCCTTGAGTCAAAGGGACCCTGTGTGTCACTGGTGTACAGGGATGATGTCACCTGTCCACTGGTAATGATGCAGCTCAGGAGCATGAAGGAAGTTCAGGTCGGCCCTGGGGTCTCCATAGTGCAGGTGAGGTGGGTCTGTGGGGCTGCAGGAGGTCAGCTGTAGGAAACATCCCATGTGCAGTCCGTGTCTCCATCTCAACTGTGTTGTTTCTACATCATCACACAGCTGGTGGGATTTGGGACTCGGGATGGGCCAAGACCCTACAATACTTTGGTCTTCTCCTTAACAAGCAACATCCCAGCTAGGAGTGCAGGTCTGCAGTGGTGCTGAGCTGGAGGACAGGTCTGGAGGTCTGGCTAGCTTAGGTTTGTCTTCTGACATCTCGAGGTGCTTTAAAACCATAACACGTTGCAATCTGTGTAATAACTCCACTAGCCCAAGAGAGAGGGAAGCACACGTTGAAGCAGGACTCCTATCTGGTTGACACTACCTGGGGGTAGGAATTACTGGCTTTGGGACCCTCATGGACTCTGTGCTGTAGAAGTCCACAGTAATACTCTCATTGGCAGATGACCATGGTGGGGGGTTGTGTCATAGGAAAATAACAAGATTCAGTTCATGCCGTACTGAGTTGGTCTGTTCCTTTTGGCCATGCCCTTCCAGCACTGGGAGTGATGAGAATATTAATGAGAAATATTTTCCGTTTGCCAAGCACAGTCTCTATCCTGTTTTACACGACCATTCTCACCCAGAAGTTACAGTGCTTTATCTTCATGATGAAGTGTTAATTGTGCTTGGAGGATTCTTTCCCCTGTAATAGCAGGATATCATAATACAAGATCACAGCCTGTCAAAGTGCTGAATTCAGCTTGTCAGGCAGGTGCTCTCCAAGACCAGCCCTCAGTCCTGCCTTCCACTGCCCGCCAGGTTCCCAGGGGCTGCAAGCTGCAGGGAACTGCAATTTGGGGGGAAAAAACATGCAGAGGTGGTCAAGGCTGGGAAAGACATGAAGCAATTTATGTAGTAACAGAAGCACATTGAAAAAAACCCCATGGGTGAGGAGACAGAGATAAACGCAACTGAACTGGGAGAAGCCCTGGGAGCCTTGTCTGGGGCCAGCTGTATGGCTTTACGGTGAAGCTTCGTGTTCAAAAATATTGCATTTGAAACTACCAATATTAATGAGAAAGATCAGGATTTCAAATTATGTAGCATTTAAAGCAAACCGTAAAACTTTCTTTTCTCATATATGTCTGGACAATTCCTCTTTAAGTCATCAGGCTGAGGTAGCTTGTGTGCACATGGCTTGAAATAACTGACTGAGGAGCTCTCAGTACTGCTAATGCTGGTATTTAGTAATTCTTGGAATATTGGGGAAGCTCTGGAGGACTAGAAAAGAGCTAATGTGCAAATATTTAAAAAGGGAAACAGAACAGCCCAGGTAATTACAGACCTGTCAGTCTGTCATCAATCCTCAGCAAAATAATGGAGTGGCAGATCGAGGCCTCAATTAATAAAGAATTAAGGGAAGGTAATATAATTAATGCCAATCAACATAGGCTGATGGAAAACAAATCTTGTCAAACTAACTTGATATCTTTTTTGATGAGATTACAGGTTTGGGTGATAAAGGTAACAGTGTTAACATAATATACTTAGACATCTGCAAGACATTTGACTTGGAAGCACAAAGTATATTGAGAAAGTTGAACAATACAAAATCAATGTTACACAAGTTTGGTGGATGGGCTTGTCACTCTGTCTTCCCCGAGATTTCATATTTTTGCCAAAGAAATCATTAAATAATTGCCAGTGAAGTTTGTAGATGATCCAATGAGTAGGCAAGCAGCAGGAGATAGAGATGCCAAGATTTTAGCATGGCCTGGTAAACCAATCACTAATCATGAATATGTGTTTGGAGAACCAATAATGTCCCACCTGCAGGAGCAAAAAAAATCTTTCAAGGTGAGGACTCTTCTCCTTAAGGATGCTTGCTCTGGAAAAGGAACGTGAGATGCAGGGAACAGCTATGCTTCAGGCTGGGTGCTGGCTGATGAAGAAGTCCAAAATCATCCATAGCAATGAGCAGGTGGGAAACTTGGTGAGAGTGTAGAGGACCGCTCTGTGTCTTTGGGCAAAGAGGGAAGGGCTTGATTATGATCTGCAAGTGCTTTGGTGAAGGACAGTTTGGTGAGAGCCCTCCAGTTTGGCAAGTGATGGAATGCGGAGCTCTGGGGCTGGCAGCACAGGCTGCCCGTGCCAGGCTGCATGTAGGGCTTGCTCCAGGGATCACCCGCTGGGCAATTTAGCAAGTGAATCCATCCTCATGGGCAGCTTTTGAAGCGCACCTGGGCAGGGGGGGAGGTTGGGCAGTGGTCAGCGCCTGCCTTCCTCCGCTGCCTCCTTGCAGCCACCCCTTCTCTGTCCCACTCTGTCCCCTCCACCTGTGGTTGCCGTGTCATGCCCAGCGGGCTCACAGGGATGCTTTAGATCCCTTGTATCACAGCCACCAGGACAAAAGTAAGAAGGCTCATGAAACCAAGGGCCTGGGAAAGCTGTGCCTTCAAATCTGCCCTAGGGCATGTCTGTGTCTCAGAAATACTCTTTAAATCTTGAATGTGGATTCTTTCTCTTTGCTGCCTGGCTCTGAATTCAGAGAAGCTCCTTCAGCTCATGTTTGCAAACTTGAATCTGTAAAACCTTTTTTTCACTGTTTCATGAAGAAAAACTGCGATTTCAATATAGTTCCAAAAAATTCCCATGTGCCCAAACCCCCAAAGCCAGCACCACCAGTTCCCATGGGGCCCTGTGCTGCTGCTGCCAAACCAGCAAAGCCAGCCCATGGCAGCCTGATGGGAGTTATAGATCCCAAGGAGATGGCAAGGGAGTGCTTGGTACCTCTGGGGACCAGGAGCATCCAGGAGGGAGGCTTGTCCCAGGGAGTGACAACCATGGCTGGGAACCCCACTGCATATAGAAAGCCTCACCATATGATAAACGTTCCCCGCCCCTACGAAAATAAATTGCTTCCTTTTTAAATCCTTCCCTACTGTTCCCCTCGTATTTGTAATAGGATGATCAGTGGAACCAAAGATGTGGCTGTTACTTTAAAGGATAAATTAGTTTGACTCTTAACTCAATAATTAAAACTGTTATGGCTATGAGCCTGCAGGGATAATGTACTATTATTATAGTCATTTGTTTCAATTAAATGCTTACTGATTTTACAATAGCAGCTGGGCACCTGTGTGAGATAGCTATTACTCTGAACAAGACATCTCAAATTCCAGCAGAAATTTGTCACTGCACTAAAGCATTTTACATAGACCATGAAAGTTTATTAGGAGCAGTTACAAATCGGGAAGAGGAGGGGTGGTAATTGGGGATATATTTTTTTATCAGCTTCTCTCTCTCCTGCTCTCTCTTTTTTAAGTAAATCATCTTTAAGCATTTCAGCTATGGTGATGCGTTTACATTTAAACTTCAATACAGAAAAAGCCTGCTGGGAAAACTTTGCTTCAAAGCTGTTCAGCAGATAATTTCTCTCCCTGGTTGACTGTGATTGTAATGGCTTGTTCTCAAGAATAAACCTCAGGAGAGGTAAGCTGGGCTGCCGGCGAGCCTTGTGGCCACCCCTGGAATAGCTGCTCCCCTCACCCAGGGAGGAAGGCCCTGGCTGGGGAAGGCTCCGGCAGCTCTGCTCAGCCCACCCAGGTGAACTTGTCCCGGGAAGGGTGGCAGTCCTAGGATCATAGAATGGTTTGGGTTAGAAGGGACCTTTAAAGGTCATCTAGTCCAACACCCCTGCAATGGGCAGGGACAGCTTCAACTAGATCAGGTTGCTCAGAGCCCTGTCCAACCTGGCCTTGAATGTTTCCAGGGATGGGGCATCTACCACCTCTCTGGGCAACCTGTGCCAGTGTCTCACCACCCTCACAGTAAAGAACTTCTTCCCTACATGTAATCTAGATCTGCCCTCTTTCAGTTTAAAGCCATTACCCGTTGTCCTATCACAGCAGGCCCTACTAAAAAGTTTGCCCCCATCTTTCTTATAAGCCCCCTTTGAGTCCTGAAAGGCCATAATAAAGTCTCCGTAGAGCCTTCTCTTCTGCAGGCTGAACAACCCCAACTCTCTCAGCCTTTCCTCACAGCAGAGGGGTTCCATCCCTCTGATCATTTTTGTGGCCCTCCTCTGGAGCGACTCCAGCAGGTCCTTGTCTGTCTTGTACTGAGGACCCCAGAGCTGGACACAGTACTGCAGGTGGGGTCTCACCAGAGTGGAGCAGAGGGGCAGAATCACCACCCTCGACCTGTTGGCCATGCTTCTTCTGATGCAGCCCAGGGTATGGTTGGCTTTCTGGGCTGTGAGTGCACATTGCTGGCTCATGTCCAGCTTTTCATCCACCAGAAACCCCAAGTCCTTCCCGGCAGGGAAGCCTGGCAGGAAGCCTGGTGGTCCGCATGTGCTCGTCTCCCCGGCACGTGGGGCAATGCCCCTGGGCTGGCGCTGTACTGTCTACCCACTCCCTCTGGTCTTGGCCTTCGTCTTTTGCACGTCCTGCTTAACGTAGGTCCGCTTTAGCTTGGGGTGCTGCGGTGCAGCAGGGGTCAGCCAACGCCATACGGTAAGCTCCAGCCAAATTTCTTCCTTTCCTGCTGGGTAACATCTGCAAGTGCTTCGGCACAGATCCCACCTGGGATCGCAGCCCAGCTGGCGGCCGGCAAGGCTGGAGCAGCTTGGAGCTTCACTGCTACACATATGCAGCAAGGGTGAAACACGCCATGGGAGAATAACACAGAACCTCTGAATTCGTACTTCTGCCACCAAAACATGGAGATATCTTTAAGGTGTGGCCAAGACAAAGGAAAGGAGGAGGAGGAGAAAAATCCCATGGAAAGCGAAGGCAGAAGGTGGTTACAGGGGTGGAACCTGCCTCAAGGCTTCAACTGGGAATTAGGATTTTGCAGGAGAGGACATTCAACAACAGTAACTGAACCTGCCTGAGCCTGGGACTTCAGCCCCAGGTCTGCTGGCTAGTGCTGTAGCCCTTATTACTGGAAAGAGCTGCCTTTTACATATGAATTTCAGCGGGTAAATTGAAGCTCGGCTTGACACATTTCAAAACATTATCTTTGCTAGTAAAGCACCCAGGTCCCCAAACCGGGCTCTTCCTCACAGCATTTTGTTACTCTCACTGGATTACCCTTCTCCCCAGAAACAAGGAGTGTGGAGCATGTGCCGTTTGTCAGCCTATTTTTCTCTCCTTAGGATTAGCTGGAGCGTTTATAGGCCTGATACGCATATTCATTAAAAAAAATGAAATATTGTGGAAAAAAAGAAGCTGTCTTTGAGTTAGCACAGCCTTTGGGAATCTGCTAAATAAGATGCACTTAATTACTTTAGCTATGACTACATCACATTTCACTCATGTTTCCTCTGAGATGCAAAACATCTTTTCAGAAGAGGCTGCAAACACGTCCCGAGCCTTTTGCAGCACCTTGCGGCAAGCTTGTTGCACTGAATGCCTGGGATGGAGACAGGATCTGACCTGGCTCTCAGAGCCACTCCTCCTGGTGATGGAGCTAATCACATTTGCAGGGCAGTTATTTAATTGTGCATGTGCTTCCATCGGGCTCTGCAGGGCTGCTGAATGCTTTGTGGAGGGGAAAGGCATGGGTGCAGCCCCAGTGAGCCCGTGGCTGGGGTTGCATCCCACAGGACCAGTGTGCCATGGAAGAAGAGGTTGTTTGCTTTTGCAGGGGGAACATTGCATTCGTTACCTTCTTTCACTTTGGTTTGCCGTCATTGCAATTTCATTCATCATTTACTTGCCCAATTAGGCCATTTGCTGCAGGGGAGCATCTCTGAATCCTGCTCCTGGGTCTCTCTTTCCTTGGGTCTTTCTTGGGGGGGATATCATCTACTCTGGGTGCACAACTAAAGCCCCTGAAATAGCTCGGTGTCTGCAGGGTCTTGCAGCAGAAAGCAGAACTAACCCTTTCCCCAGCTAGAGCAAAGGCCATCATCACCCTAAAGCCCACAGAAGAAGGGCTGGGGCCACACACAAGCCGCTCACCTTCATTTTCACCCCAAACATTTTACATCTGGAGAACACAAATGGCTTTTCCACCTCTTGCCCTCTCCAGTCCTGAGGACATCGGGAGCTGTGGGCAGGGGCTATGGGGAGGTGGCAGCCTGGCGTGTTGCTTCCAAAACTGCATTTTCTCAAAAAAAAGGGAAGTGGAGAGAAATTTAGTGAGTGGCAAATAGTGGAGCCAGATCCTGCCCCTCCAGACAGCAGTCAGCAGGGTTACATGCCAGCAGCATGTAACCTCCTGGCTCTGGGGAGAAGAGATGGGGACGTGGGAGAGTGAGAGAGGGGATCAGAACGAGCAGTATTCAGCAAAGGTATTAAGTAAAACCACCAGGTTTTAATAATGTAAAGAAATAGGCAGCTGCTTGGGAGGAGGTCTTTGGACTAAAATATCCTTGGGGGTTGGGATGTCCCAGGAAAAATGCAGTGTCTCCATTTTTTAAGAGAGGGCTGTGATTGGGTTGCTGTCAGCAGGAGGTTTCTGCATGGATTCTCTGAGCCAGGGCTCAGGTTTCTGGTTTTTCCTACAAATTTTCATAAGCATTTGCAGCACATGTCCCATATCCATAATTGCACTCCTGGACTTGTTCTGCTCTGATGCATAAATAACATACACTGTAAAGAAAAAGTGTATGATTACATATTTAATGGATAAACGGAGCCGTTGTGGTCTATTGGCCACATAATAAAAGTTTCAAAAAAAATTGTCTTAATACAGTATTTACCCAAGAGACTGCCATGGCTGCAAATGTGAACTAGCTATTTTAAATTTTAAAATTTTTTAAGCCACGTTTCATAGCCTTCCCCATTTCTAAAAGACCCATCTTCTAAACTTCTTTATCATTTACATTTAAAATAAGGACAATAAACTACTCTTTTCCTTAGCAGCTGGCAGATCTTCTCCAACATGAAAGGTAGGGATTAAACTAACAAAATCCAAGACAAATGTACCTTTTTCACTGGAATTTGGGAAGGAGCTTGCCGCTTGTGTGGCAGGTAGGTGCTGACCTGTCTCCCCATCTTGCAGGCTCCCCATCGCTGCCTGTCTCACCCCTGACAATTCCCATGACATTTGCAAATTCAATTGCAAATGCAAAAATTGCCTCTCTGATGCCTCCTGTGCTGCCCAAGCCCATTGTCCATCCACATCTTGCTTGACTGCACCGTGCACATCCTTGATGTCTTTTTGGCCAGGATTCCCCATGCAGCAGCACGTGGCAAGGAAAGGCCAGTCCTCTGCAATAAGGCAGGTTTTAAGGGCACATAAAACTTGCCATAGTTTAAGCAGCAGCGAGTTTCCTCAGCTCTGTGACGGAGCAAAGCCAGCTCTGCTGCCTCTGTAAGCTGGTGTTTCCTTGCAAGCACCAAAGCTGTGGACAGCAATTCAGCGTGGCCCCTAAGTCAGCCTCGGTCAGACTCCTCATGCTGTTGAAATGCAAGACATTATTTTCTTCCTGCGAGTTAAATCCCTGCACTTCGTAATTAATACAGAAAAAGGGCAGATCTAGGAAAATCTGTTCCCCTGACACACACTCCTCTACTGATTCAGAATCCGAAAGAGAGCAGAACATGCTGTTGGGTGTTGTGTAAAGCTCTTGATTCCTGACCTGCAGCAGTAAATCTGGGTTTGCGTTTGGATTTATTTCCTCTGAAGCCTACTGAGCCCTTGCAGGTCTTCCCTGGGTTTCTTTCTGTATGTGCTGCTAATGGAGTTGGCAAGCCTCCCCTGGTAATGAGAGATTGCACCTCAGCGGGCTTATCGGAAATGAAGATTGTTAATAAATAAAGCCTGGGTCTTTAAACTCATGTTAACATTAATCAGATTAATATAAAAGGGAAAAAGTCTGGAAAACGTTTCAGGCAGGGTTTGCTTTCCCTCCCACTGGCTTCCTCCGTGGCTGGATGAGGCTGTGGGATGGGAGGCACGCTGGCTCTGCCCGCGGGGGCTAAGGTGGGGCTGAGCCCTGCTGCTGGGGGGTGGCTGGGCAGGGATGGATCCTGGGGTGAAAAGGGGGGTTTCAGGGAAAATGGTACAAACTGGAAATGGGGTCTTGGTTCAGCAGACAGCAGGGCAGCCCCAAAACCTTCCATGCACCTACAACATGGCCATGTTTGTCCTAATGTCATCTTTCCTCCTTGGCCAGGACAGGGGGTTGTTGCTCCTCCCGCCTGACCCAACCACTTGAACTTTGGTTTATGCTGTGACACAGGGAGGATATACGCTCCACAAGATATTTTCATTTTCTCTAATGTAGCATTCAACATTTCTTATTAGCCATATATATATATATGTTTTATTTTTCTTTCAAATCTTTCAAGAGCGTTGGGCTCAGCAGCCTCAGTGTCCATGCGTCTCTGCAGCCGTGTGTGATCAGTCGCCTTTCAGTCCCACCATATGTCCCCTCGCTCTCATGTTATGAGAACAGATAAATAGGTATTAGGAAACTCTTCATTTTGGGGGACAACTCCATCACGTAGCCTCCTCCCTCATCTCTTACCTACATGCATGCACACACATACATCACTTCTGGTTCCTTCCCTCACTGGGAAATCTTAACAGGCAGCACAATTTTCTTTGCCCTTGTCTGGAATTTTTTTTTTCTGCTACACTCATTTTGAGTGGGTTTGGAACTGGTTGCAATATTTAAAATTGGAAGAGACATCTCCAAGAGGAGTTGTGATGAGGTGGTGGCCACCAGCAGAGCTTGCCCCCACACGCTGGCGTCCATCTCGGGGCATGTTGTGGTGCTCAGGGCTTCTAGGGCTCAGGGACATACAAACCTCTGGCTTGATGGTAGTGTCGCAGCTTTGGGCAGACCAACATGGTGGGAGCAGGAACCTGGGTCCTCCACTGACTGCTTTTGTGCTTACTACTTCTAGGTATAAGCACAGTAGCGCTAGCGACCTGACAGCCATACAGAGGATGCAGGAGGGTTGGTTGTGGTACCTTCATCAACTCAGACAAACAGATATTTTTTCACCTATGCAGTTATTAAATGTCAACACCGCGTAGTGCTCAGAAAGAGCATGTTTGGGATCCACTGATGCCCCAGGGCTGGACTGTCATCCACGGGCCCCAAAATACCCTGGCACATGTGCTGATGCTCAGCGATGGCCTCACGTGTGCAGGAGCAAGGCTTGGCCCCAGAAACACCTGGGACATTGCAACACCCTCCCTTCTCCCAGTGATTTTGCCAAATATTGCTCATTTCTGAACTTTTCTTTCATACCCCTGATAGGTGCCAGACACCACTAGTCCCTGAGGCAGGCAGGGGCACCTCCTGGACACACAGACCTATGTACAAAGACAATTTAGCACCTCTCTGTAGTCCTTGTGGGCAGAACAAAGGCAGGAGCAGAGCCCTGGGTGCATGGTACTCAGTTCTTGCTCTTGGCCTGTTTGGAAGGGGGGCACAAGGAAGACTTCACCAGCTGTGTAGAATAATTTTAAATCAGTCAGAGTTCATCTTAAAGTGATTTGACAGTATAATAAATAAATAAATACATTTTTTAATTACAAAGTGATATTCTCCTAACTCAGATCCAGGAGATGGTCCACTCGGATGCCACGTCCTATGAGTCCAACCGTCAAGTGCCCCTGATCAATCGCCCCGGGATGTTAGCCGGCCCCATGAGCGCTCTCAGCCAGTCACAGCTGATTTCTCAGATGGGGATGCGGAGCAGTGTTACCCACGGTTCCCCATCGCCCCCAGGAAGTAAGTCTGCTACACCATCTCCCTCCAGTTCTACTCAGGAAGAGGAGACAGAGTCACATTATAAGGTACGTGCAGTCACTCCTGTTTTAACAGACAGTGAGAAAATGGCAGATGATGTTTTTCAGTGAGGGATAAATTGCAGTAAATAAGAGCACAGACTTTTGGTCTTGTTTTTTTGAAATATGTATATGTAGTGGGAGACTTTCCCAAGGATGAGATTGTTTCCAACCTAAGGTGAGGTACAGCATGGCAGGCTAGCACACATGCTTGGGTTCTGCATGCAGCAAATTTGGCAATGAGAGTTGGGCTTTTCTCTCCACAGTTTACCAGGTCCATCGATCTGCAGAGTTTCCTCCGATGAGGGTTTTGATGAGCAAAGCAGATCCAGGGCTAAGGTTCTGCAAATGCTTGGGTGCAAAATTAGATTTCTGGTGGCAGGTAGAGGAGATTAAAACAGGGAAGGAAAATAACACAGGGTGGGATTTAACTGAGCTCACCGGACAGGGCTTGCTAAGGAAAAAAACCCCAGAAATTAAAAGAGGAAAAATATTCTGCCCTTTAGTTCACCCAGGCAGTGTTTCAGGTAATCAGAGATGTCTTAGTGACACAGAGTCTGCCTCTACAGCCAACACAACTGCTGGTGAGCATCAAGAAACCCAAGGATTTCCTAGGGTTTTGGGGTCACCTTCTTTGTTGCACCAGCAAATCAAACAACACATGCTGTGTTCCATGAGTCTTCCGTCTGTTATTTACTGGGGGCAAATTGCAGCAATCGCAGAGTTGCTGCCTCAACACCCATTGGGTCTCCATGCCTGCAGGTCAATCACTGGGCTCCCTGGGGGACCTTGATTAAAGCTTTTCATAGAAAACCTTCTCCTGGAAGGTGCTGATCCAAGGATAACACCAGAAGCACTGGTATTGTACCCTTGTCCTGCAAAAACAGGTGGTTGCAACAGGATTTGAATGTATAACCAAAGCAGCAAACAGTGCAGAGACTGGAAAACTATGCAAATGCTAGGACTGAGAAAAAAACTCCCTTTCCATGGAAATCCAGGCAAATGTATTCCCATCAATCGTGTAGTTTTTCATCCGTTGGCAGCTTTCACTTCAGATCAGGACATTTCAAAGCAGAGCGCACACATGGATGCGAAAACAGCTTCAGTGGAATAAAACTGTAAAAATAAGGGATACACATGACTGAAAATAGATGGAGTTTCTCAAACTCTGCGATTCCACGTTTGGGGGACGCTGTGGGATGGGTTGTGCCACTGGACGCCACGGTCTGCCATCTCCCAGAGCCCATGTCACACAGCTCCAGGCAATTACCTGGGAGCTGAAATCTTTCATGTCAGCAGAAAATGAGTTTCAGCTTAGTTACACACCAGGTTCTCTCTCACTGCCTCTTTCAGCATCACCCGTCTTTTCTCCCAGGTGGCTGGGGCCACAGGAGTCACTGGGGAGGACACCACTTTGGGGTTGGATCTTCTGTTCTCTTTGAGCCAGTGATGCCTGGGGGGATAGGAAGAATTTGGAGATGTCCAAATTATGACAACTTGCAGAGATTTTAATTTTTCCTAATGCTAAAGGCATGCCCCCTCATTTTTCTGCCCTGTAAACTACCCATCAAGACAGGCGGAACGGGACTGATGTATATGCTGGAGGAAGAAGACCGTAAGTGTAAACGAAGCAGCAGAACTGCATTGTGGCCTGCAGGTTTCTGTTTGCTTTCTCTATCTACACAGCTGCTGTATTCACCCATGGGTCATTTTTTGTTTGGCTGTTAAGGGCCTTTCTGCAACAAGTCATCAAAGCAACATCTAACAAGCAGAAATTAATCTTGTGACCAAGGAGGTCACACATTAAAGAAATGGGTCTGATGTGAGCAGGTAGTTCAGGTCCAGCAGGTCCTCTGAGCCAGGGAGCTTATGATTTTAGAAGGTCTCCCATCCTCACTGATGCATTTACCTGCTTCATTGCTTCAGGGGCATGTACACATGCATGGGAGTGAGAGTTAGTTACAGCCCAGATTCCATCTGGATTAGTGATCTCTCTCCATAGTTATTAAAATCATGGTGTCCATGAGGTTCCTGCTCTTCACAGGTTCAGCATCTAAGAAGGCACCAAGCCACCAGTTTATGGGATCACATCTGTCACCAGTGAATTGCCCCAGTCCACATCTGGCATTAAACATGCCTTCTGCTGCCTCTCCAGGGCAGGTCCATGCAGGGGCTGGTGGCCATGCACTTCATCCTGCTGCACAAGCCTTCACTGTCTCTTTGACCATGGCTCACCCCTTGGGGGATGCAGTTGCTCTGGAGCAGCGAGGTGCTGGCTCGCAGGGGCTTGCCTTTAGCCATGAGCATGGCTTTGGTTGTTCCAGCACGTTCTGCAGCCCAGGGCTGGGCTGTTGTCTCTTTCCGTGCTGTGTCACACCTGGTGAACCCCAGGAAAACCTGGCAAAGTCCTGATCTGCTCTGCTCCCTCCTGGGAACTGATGGCTCCAGGCAGCCTCGCAGGCAGCGTCTGTTTTCCATAAATACCATTTGCTTTTTGGTGCTACCTAAGCAGGACTGACTGTAAAACTGTCGTCATGGCTGTGGTTGCATTGTGCCTGTTCCCGACTCCTTCACTTGGTCAACGGCTGTGAGGAGAGCAGGTCTCCCCCTCCCTGCAGCCCTTAAGTGAATCAAACAGGATTACAGTTAGTTAAAATACCATTTCACTTGCTAATGGGCTGAAGCCCTGCCATGCATTTTTTTTCTCCTAATAAGCTGGCCTTTCACCTCCAGGCCTCCCATTCAAGCCCAATTGGGCAATTTTAAATTAAATGCAATTTTTTTGGTCTCTCTGCTCATTCACTAATGGTCACTGTCTGTTTGACAAATGTCACTGCGCTGATACTGAACTTAATGACCAGTCAAGAGCTGCTGAGCGGAGAACAGGAGTGCTGCTGCCCTTTCCTCCCCATGCCTGGCCTGTGCCAGCTGAAGTGAAGCCTCTTAAATCCTGGCGCTTCCAAGTACACAATCAAATCAGCAAATCCATCAGGAGAAAAGGCCTTTTCTGCTCCCAGAGCTCAGCCCGAGGCACAGTTTTCATGGCTTGGTGTTTAGACCTGTGTCAATTGATTTTTTAAAATTTTTCTTAAACCTCTAAGTGATAGGCTGGGCAACTTTCTAAGTAGTATAATTAGCCTGGTAGAGACGGGACTGCCGAAGTCAGGTAGTGGCCTAGCACTTGGTGCTTGAGCACTGTGGGACGGCAGGCAGAGGTGCTGGCGCCCATTTGCCCTTGAGGATGCAGAGATCCAGACTGCAGCAGCCAACTGGCAGCAAATGGTTTTATTCTCTGCCGTGTTTAACCTCTGGAGTATTTAGTTTTTCCTCCACTATAAAATAAGGATAATGGTGCTTCCCTGTACTGCGAGCTTTCACTGACCACAGTTAATGCATTGAGAGCTTTGATGTACATCCAAATGCTTTCCAGGGGTATTTTCCTTTGCACCCAGTCACACAGAGGCTTCTGCTGTCCCATATATTCAACATACTCCCCAGGGCATCCCAGCGGAGGCTCAGCCATAGGATCTTCTTTCTGTGCTACCTTCAC
Organism: Pandion haliaetus; assembly: GCA_013401275.1. Classification (NCBI taxonomy): domain Eukaryota; kingdom Metazoa; phylum Chordata; class Aves; order Accipitriformes; family Pandionidae; genus Pandion; species Pandion haliaetus. The sequence continues at coordinate 337,263 of VYZV01001437.1, read as the reverse complement.
TGGAAGCATCGCTGTTTCCAGCCTTGCTGTTTTACTTCCCAGCCTGGTGGCAGTGTCTCCTGCTGGGCAGCCACAAAGTCCAACTCCTGTTGCCTGTGTCCTGCTCCCCTTGGTTCAACCACCCACAGGGCACTGAGTGTGGATACAGCCACACCTAGTCATCCCACTGCACCCAGACTGGTTGTGAGCAGTGCATGCAAAGCACTTAATACATAAGATTAAAATAGTTTAATTCCTGGATAGGGCTGCATAACTGTTAGGAGGACAAAACAAATTTTCGATGGTCCCCATGCGATGGCTGATGTGATGACGGCGCTGCTCAGTCAGTGCTCATGACCCTCCTGCCTAGGGAGTGGGGAGGCTGAGCCACCAGCACACGCATGGACAAGGAAAGTCAGAAGCAGCTTGCGAAGGTGCATTGTTGGGCTGGAAATCAGAAACCATGTGGAAGCCAAGTTTGGAAAAATTCACGGATGGCTAAAGGGATCTGGCTGGGAAGGAAGGCGTTTGGAGAGGTCCCAAAAGAGGATCAAGGAGTGAGCTTCTGATGCCACGGAGGAGGAGGGGGAAGGCGGTTGTCTGAGGATGAGTGACTGGAAAGCCCCAGCTTTGGAGCAGGGATCACTGGAGCAGCAAGGGATGAACCCAAGCTGTGAACTGGGCTGTTAGGAGGCACCCAAGCCAGGCTCAGGCACCCACCAGCAGTTTGTGTAATGATCCTAGAGGCACCTGAGGGCCAAAGAGACCCCCAGGACTGCTGCCCCCCTCATCGCACGGGGAGCCCTCCTCTGCCCATGCCCTCTCTCATACCTTTTGCTTACAAGCTGTAGCAGGGACTCGTATTGGACTGCTCCCAGCGAACTGCCAACGTTTATCTCTTGGTTTTGCAGGTTACTGGAGAGAAAAGACCATCAACAGACCTGGGCAAAAAGCCCAAAAGCCAAAAGAAGAAGAAAAAGAAGGATCCCAATGAGCCCCAAAAGCCGGTGTCAGCCTACGCCCTGTTTTTCAGAGACACGCAAGCAGCCATCAAAGGGCAAAACCCCAATGCTACTTTCGGAGACGTATCGAAAATTGTTGCATCAATGTGGGACAGTTTGGGAGAAGAACAAAAACAAGTGAGTTACTGATCTCTTTTTTTTTTTTTTCTTTCAGCTGTTGAAAGTGTTCTTCCGTCGTACAGAGCGTCAGTCTCCCCAAGCACATTAGGAGCATGGCCAGGGGCTTAAACAGGCTGAAGTGTATGCACAGAAACAGAGGCTATTTTCAGGAGCGGTGCTGAAGTGCCCACTGCCACTCGAAGCCATGCTTGAGTGGTTTGCATGCCGTGCTCCCAGCCCCAAGTCGGTGTGGTGGTGATGTATCCTGGCCCTTGGACACCTCCTTGGGGTGCCCTGCACGCAGGTCTTTGCCACCCGCATGCCCTGAGGAGGGAGGGTCTGACCCATGTCACAGGCAGGGCAGGGATGGGGCTGCAGAAGGCTGTGCTAAGTTTTCTTTGCCTCTGCCATTTTTTTAGAAAAACCTCTGTTGTTACGAGGGGAAGAGCAAATTTTTATGACAACTAATTATTCTTGATAAGATCATACATGCAAAAACATCAGTGGCCTTTCTCTGACATGGGGTTTTTACAGCCTTAGATGGAGATGGGTTTGTACTTGCTTATTTACTTACAAGGAGTGATGGCAAACCGACTAAAACCTATTAACTCTTTACATCACTGGCCTCAAGTCTAACATTAAGGCTTTAAAAGCTTAGGAAGGAGATGTCTAAAGTGGCCTCACAGAGGAAACCTTCCTGCCCCAAAGCTGTCAACCACTTTCAGTCTGCTTCACACTGAGACTTCTAGGTCCTGCTTTAACTGTTTTGTGGATGCTGAGTCAGTTACAAAAGCCTGTAATTGCTTGTTGCCTATTGAGAAAACCCCAGGGAATGCTTTCCATAGAAAGTATGTCTTTTTATCAGGCAGAGCAAGATCTGACACTGTGTGTGATGTGTCTCTGAACCCAAACATGCTCTAACTGACAATCCCCTGTGAGCCATGAGCCCTTCTCCTAGAGCCTGGCTGCCAGCGTCAGGCTGGCTCCATCTCTCGCTGGGTGTCCACAGCCAGCATTTGAAGCAGCTGCATTTGGGGAGGGAGCAGCAGGGAAGAAAAAAGTCATTTAAATGGAAGTCATGCTAGGATATAGCCTTGCTTTCCACCCCACACCAAGTCAGGAATAAGAGCAAGGTGTCTTCTGGGGTGAAAGCCCTTTTGCTGATCCATCTGGAGTCTCCATACTGTGCAGAGTGTGACTTTGATGTTTTCATGATCCTCCCTTTTCTCCTCTTTGGACAGATCACTGGGGGATCATGCAGGAATTTCTCATGCTGAAGAAGGGAGGAAGATCCCCTCCTTGTGCAGCAGGTTGACCCCAGCCCTGCTGCATGGGAGGCTGCAGGACAGAGGCTGGGTTTAGGCTATTGGTGCAAGGCATGGGAGGTTCAGGAGCGTGGAAAAGCTTTTATGTCACCCTTTTCTCCTGCTTTCATCCCTCCCAACATCTTGGTCTGCCTCTCCCTTACACCATCTGGTTACAAATATCTCTGTAGATTGGGCACTGAGCTCAGCTGTAAATGTGGTTTATATAATGGAAGTGCTGGTGCGACCCTGACTCAGCGCAGTGCAAATGCTCAGCTCTTAATTAACAGCAGGGATTAAACCAGTCCGTTTATCTTCCCTGCTAACTCTCCCTCCTTCTCTTTTATGAGATAGTAGCAGCCTTGCCGTCTCTTTACACACACTTTCTAAGTGGCTCCATTTCTCCCTCTGTAATTGATTTAATTAAGTCATTTGTTCCTTGTCTGAATGCTTAAATATTAACTTCCTGGCTTTGTCTCCAGCTGTATACTTTTCTCCCATGACAGCTACCTCCCTGCCCAGGACTCTGGCTGAAGGGACGCTATTTATCTTTGGCTCTGGGACCGTATTGCTGGTTTGTGCGATGTGGCACGTTCACTCTTGAAGTGTTTGGCTGGAAGCGAATTTATTTAGTCCCTGTTTGCTTTCCTCTGCCAGCATCTCCAGTCAAGTTTGTTTAGATTCATAAGGCAATGCAATGGAAAGAAGAAAAGGAAAAGAAAAAAATTAACATTAAAGACATTTAATATGTGAAAAGAAGTGCCCAGGCTGTCCTGCAGATCCTTTCTCCCGAGGACTGCGGGCCATGATGCACGCATTCACGATGAAGGCAGGCAGCCCATGCCAAGCGCTCTCTCGGCATGTCTCAGGATTTTGGACGCTGGCCAAAATTCTGCTGGGACCTGGGAGTCCAGACTGCCACGTGGCTGCACCGGACCGTGGTTTGGCTCATGGCCAGGCAGGAGCATCATGCTCTGGGGAGGGGTGGAAAGGTGGAAAAGGGAAGTATTTCACCTGGTGTGCTGCTCCTAGCTCTATTGACAACACTGATTTTGAGTATCTTCATATCCTTACTGCAGAAAGCAGCACAGAAGACAACCCAGGGAAAAGCCAACACAGCGATGGCAAAGTAGGCAAGCAAGAGCCAAATCTGGGAGTTCTTGCTTAGTTATGACCAAGGTTTTAGTTAAAGAAAGCTTCCCCTCTTCCTAGCGTAAGAAAAGAGGGTAGATTTGAGGCCGCAGAATCTGATTTGGGCCTGGGCTGTGGTCCCAGACGTGGATCTCTTGCAGCCCCCGAGATGTTCAGGGTGGGGCTGGGGCATCACATCTCCAGAGGGCCAATGTGCAGACCCCAGCCCCACCATGCAGTTATTAAGCAATCGTTCACACCACTGTGGTTTCCACTTCAGATGAGGTTTACAAACGATATTTTCCACCTTCCAGTGGGCACAGTGTTTCCCCAGCCCTGGGTGTGTTTTGGTTCCTGCCTTGTGGGAGAACATCAGGCAGAACAGGCAGGGAGCAACCAGGGAGGGGATTCAAAGCAAGCTGGCCAATAAAACCAACCTCAGCCAGGGCATTTTGGACTTGTGATCCCCCACCACGTGTCAGCAGCCCCTGGCACGTGCCCCGCTGTGCCTGCAGACGTGTCTCTCCATCCCTCCTAGCTCCATCGTGCGCAGAGGAGTTATGCAGAGCATGAGGTAGCCACTGCGCCAGTGCCAAAGGGATAAGGAAAGCCCAGTGCTGGTGGCTTGTAGCCATGCTGCCGGTGCAACACAGCTGGTGCTGCGGGCTAGGAAAGGTGGTCCTGTGCCACCCCCCAGGGCGGGCATAGCTTCAGCCCCGCTCCCGCTGCGCTCGGCCCAGAGACACTACGTGGAGCATTTCTGTAGGCAGAAACAAGACGCCACCTCTTTGCCAGGTAGCTCAGGCAAGCACATGGAGGGTTAATCCTCTGCCATTTGTGCTGCTAATGATTATATGCACTGTAATATCAAAGCTGTAGCTATTTATTTGCCATCGAGCAGGTGCTGCTGCTCCCACAAAGCAAATTTGCTTTCTCCTCCTGATGAAACAAGCAAAATAAAGGTTGCTCATGTCCCATTTCAGATATGGTTTTTTCCCTGTGCGCTAGCTGAAAGACAAACACTGAGCAGGAACCAGAATGCATATTATGCAAGAAACCATATAATCTAGGAGCATCTTTGGTTTGGCTGCTGCTGTCACAGACATGTATTTCACAGAGAGGCTTTTCCCCCCCCTTTCTTTTGTTCTTACTGGTTTATCATTTGTGCCTTTGTCATTTTGTTCCTTCTTCTTCTCTTCTCAGCCTCTTCACAATGAATCTTCATTTTCCCTCTGACACACTTGTATCTAAATTTCCTTATTTCCTGCCTTTTTTTATTTATATCTGTTGCCTGGTGATTTGATCATGCTGTGGAATACAGGATTAGCAATCTCCGTGTCCTTGGGTACTGCTCAAGGACACCTGTTCGGCAAAGCGCCGTTTTCTTCCCTATTTTAACCCCTTCCAGTGTGGCCATGCGTGTGTAACAGTAATAAATAACAATACCTTTAAATATCTCCAGTGCTGCATTAGCAGGATGTTGTAATCTTCATTCTTCAACAGCTGGCGTGGCCCTTTCTAAGAAGCTTACATGGGAATCTGAAGAATGTGACTCGGGGGAAAAAAAAATACTAATACGTACTCTTTGAACTTTGCAAATAGTTTAGCAGCTGTTCCTGTAGAGATAGCTTAGACTTTGGTGGAGAGTGAAATGCTAATTCAGCCATTATCATCAAATAGGGTACCTGTCGTAGTAATCTGCCTGCAGCTCCAGACTCATAGAATCCCGTAGCTCGGTGTTATTTTTTTTCATTAGCAGATACAGACCAGCATTCGCAGCGTTATCCAGTGAGGTTTAAAAGGGCTGCCTGATTTGACAGAAATTAGAAGAGTTTGAGCACTAGATTGGAGCAAACTCTGCTAATTCACTAGCAAGGATTTTTCCCCAGCACGGACATAACGCCTGCAGCCTGGTCACAGCTCGTACCACCTGGCAGGGCTGCAGCCCCCTGCCCTCCTTCCACGGGACCACTGGCCCTGTCGTGAGGCATCTCAGCTCAAGAGCAGGTGACACCCAGCCCTGGGTGGCTGTTCTCTGTCAGGGGGATCTCATTTGGGTGATAAGCCTGGAAACTCCCTGGAGCATATGGAGAAGTCACCGGTGGGACTTGCTCTTCTCTGCCACCTTCCTGTCACCCACTGTATTTTGTGGGAAAAGGATGTTGTTTTGGAGGCTGGTGATGGTGGAGCACAGGCAACACTGCCAAGCTGGCAGTTGCAGATGTCTCTGGAACCTGCTTCTTTTCATTTGGAAATCCAACAACAAATTGAAAGCATTGGGTTGGTGTTTCCCTAGACCCTGGAAACTTGGAACAGAGGCATCAAGAAGTTCCTGAGCAATATGCTGGGTGAACCTCAGGCTAAACCAGGGCTTCCCATCCTAAGTGAGCAGAAGAGAAGTCAGACAAAATCAGCATTTCCAGTTGAGTTTGTGAGGCTGGGGACTCACTGGGAACACAAAGGTACCGGAGATGAGTTCTAGCTCACGATAGCCCTGCTTCACCAGGACCAGTTCTGTAATGCTAAGTGACTCCATGGCCAAATGCATATGTGATTTTCTCATACAAATGCACAGCCTGGAGAATAACACAGCGTTCATACTCCAGGGATAAATTACTCAGCAGAAAAATTACTCGCTCAGCAGAAAATAATAGATCACCCATCTAATCAGATCCATCTGCTCATTGAACCTGATACATCACCTGGTGACAGGACACCGTATATATCTGCAGTGGGACAGAGGCATCTCAGGCCAGCTGTAAAGCTGTATTATGGCAGAGCCATCAAAGGGGAGAGATCCCATGGGAACCTCATGCAGCAGGTGCTGTCTGGCAGCGTGGCCATCAAACTGCACACTTCCAGCATCGTACAGAGCTGTCAGTGGTGGAGCCAGCACTGGTTGCAGTTTCCTGCTGCCACCCCAAAGCCCTGGCAGTGAGGGGCTGGAAGGGTTCAACCAGTTGCCCTGGCCTGGAAGAAGGTTTCAGCATCTTCTGAGTGTCAAGGAAAGCCATGTACCGGAGAAGGATGAAAGCACCGAGCCCAAACAAGGTTTCAAGAGGGGTCTGGTGGAGACCAGGGTAATGCTAGGGAAGATGTGAAGGGTCAGAACTGCTCTTAAAAACAGCTCCAAGAATGTGACTTCTCTTCTTGGAGAGCAAGATCAGAAGTGTGGAAGATGAATGTTGTGTGCTTTTCACTGGGGGTTAGGGGTTGGATTTGTCACCCTCCTTCTCTGTTTCATTTGGAGTCATCTGTGGGTTGTCCTGAGAGCACACTTGTGCCCTCACATAGAGTGATAGATGACTTACACCCAGGTGGCACCATGAAGTCAAGGCAGAGGAAAGCACAAATATTTCATGATGCTTTAATCAATGGTAATTGCTACTTGGTTATGAGTTTATCCATTAACCCTCCAAAGAACTGCTTCACAACACTGTATCTCCATGAGGGTAAAGAAGGAGCTCTCCTGAAACCATGCAAATAGTTCCCATAGACATATAGCTCCCGTGCCATAGGTGGGAGAGCCTGGAGAAATTGGAGCACCATTTAACCAGCAACCTCATGATGGGCATTATTGATGGGTGCCTTCCATGCCCAAGCTTGTTGATGTCAGGACTTAGCAATCCAGACTATAGGTATTAGTCTGAAGGAGATGTGCTGAGATTTACACAGTAAACATAGCTTGGGTTAGTTGGTTTTAATGGGGAGAGGGACAGAATAAGTCTTCCCCAAGAAGGGAGCAGGAGGGATACAGAGGAGGGTGTGAGGATATGAGGAAGAGCTGGGAAGGAATAAGGATGACGTGGCCCTGTTTGCTATATGCATTTCCGATGGCTGTGGGGAGGCTGTATGCAAAGAGGGGTGGTGTGGCAGACATTGCCGTGCAGGGAGTAAGTACTTTTGGGTCATCTATGAATAAGCCATAAGTTATAATGATCCCAAGAGATATCTTGCAGGAAAGTGTATAATAGTTACAAGAAAAACCCTCCAGATTTACAAGCAGAATAAAATCCAAATTTATCCATTTGGGGAAAAAACCCTCTGTCATGGAATCACAGAAAGGAGAGCAAGGAGAGACTTAAGAGGTCAACCAGACCATACTGCTGCCTGAAGTCAGGATCATCTCTACTTAAGCCATTCTTGATGGATGTGTGTCTAATCCATTCTTAAACCCTCAGTGGTGGAGATTACACATCTCCCTAGGCAATCTTTTCCCGTGCTTAATTATCCTTACTGTTACGAACACTTTCCTCTTGCTTAGCCAACATTTCCCTTGTTACAAATTAAGCCTATTGCCTCTTTTCCTATCTGCAGTAGATGCAAAGGATCATTCAGTGCCTCCTTTGCTGCATCGCTTTTGGAGGCTGGGGGTCCTCTTGGTCTTCTTTTCTAGCTAAATAAACTGAGTTGTTCAGCTGTCCTCCTGGAGAACTTTGCTGCACTTTTCATCTCTTCTCTCCTGATGGTCTATTTCTTTTTTGAAGCAAAATGCCGCAAACTCCATCCAGGATTCCAGCAGAGACTTTTTCACTTGGGATCAGTGGACCCCTTGATTTTTTGGGGAGAGTTTGAGTTCTTTTCGTCATTCCCCAGTCTTGGGAGGCAGCGTTTCTGCTAAAGCAGGCGGGCCAGGATGCAGAGGTTACCGATAACAGCTCTGGCTGTCATTCAGTGCCTGCGCCACACAGAGCCGTTCGTGGGCGTCAGCAGGGTTTGGAATAATTGTCTTCTCTAATTAACTGGTTATCAAACAAGAACATTTCATTACGGTACAATTACTAGCTGCTTTGCTGAGACACAGAGGTGTCAGGATTATGATCCCAACATATGCTTCTTACAGCTCTGATTTTTTGTTTTCATAATCACTAACCATTTTGCTTCCCCCCCCAACCCACCCACTCACTTAATGACTAATGAATCCTCCTGCTAACGAATAAGGAAAATAAATCAGTGGGCATGGCAGGTTAGAAAGAAAAACATGCAAAATGTTTTGAGAATCCTTAAATCTGATAAATTACTTTGAAATTAAAATCCCTGGGAGAAAATGGGATTTAATTAGAAAGTAACATGGTTTTGTCAATGTTTAAATTAAAATTTTAAAGGTTATAAATACTGCACTAGAGCTGCCTTTACACAGAGGATTCATGAGAAGTTTTGTTCGGATCCGCTCTTCCCACGTCAGCGCAGCATTTCCCCAGCGGCAGGCTGTGGTTTCGCTGCTCAGTGTCCTCAACGGAGCATTGTGTGGGTGCAGAAGGCCCCCCACGTGCAGGACAGGACTGCAGAAGTCCCGGCAGGATACCCTTAGGGATGGGTTTTTACAATAAGGGTGTTGAGACACTGGAAGCGGTTTCCCCCAGAGGTTGTGGATGCCCCACCCCTGGAAGTGTTCAAGGCCAGGTTGGATGGGGCTTTGAGCAACCTGGTCTAGTGGAAGATGTCCCTGCCCACAGCAGGGAGGTTGGACGGGATGGTCTTTGAAGGTCCTTTCCAACCCAAACCACTCTGTGAGTCTGTGTTCACAAACCAGATGATCCACCAGGAACCTTCCAGAGCTGGAGAGAGCATCAGAGGAAACACCACCGGGGCTTGCTCTCTTACCCTTCTCTGTAGCCCTCTCATGGCCAGGGTTGGAGCAGGGGCTGGCCCAAGCAGCACGGGGGCTCCTCCTTGGAGCAATCTCCCTCTCCCTTCAGGAGGTCACGCTACTCAGCTGCCCCTTCCCAGTCTTGCTGCATCAGACACCGCCTGGCAGCGCTTTCCAAATACGAGTGAGGCACAGCATCTGCTTGCTGTCTAAAAAAGACAAGGACAGATAAAGAGTGGGAAAAAAAAAAGGGTGTAGCAGAAAAACAAGTGACAGGGATGAAGACAGGCACAGAATTTATTGGTTATTCATTTATTTGCATTTAGGTTAAGGAAGCCTCATTTACCTGCCATAAATTGCCGCTATCCATAAATTGCAGGGTTTTTTTTCTCCAGACAAGTCTTCCTAATAATTGAATTTGTCTCTACATAGCTGTGAATACTTTGATTTCTCACTGTCCCAGATTTAAAAAAAAAACAAAAAAACACTCTTGGTATTTTGCTGTTACAGAGGAAGAAAAAAAAATTTTTCAATACATCAGCACCCAGCTATGGCCACTGTTACAATGGCCTGAGACACAGGAATTCATATTTCTTTGCTGTGCAGGCATCAGGTACTGCATTTAAGAGCATCTGTTAGCAGCAGAGCTGGTGGACACCCCGCATTTCTGTTTTACAATAAACGCTGTGGCACTAGCACCAATGTCGCTGCGATGGGCTATGGACATAAGTGAGGTGAGGATTGTAGAAAAGGTAATAGCTTTTATTCAAGGAGCTGATACAGTTTGAAGAAATAGTTGCTTTTCACAGGCAAACTCTTCTTCAGGCTGACATTTTGAAATGTAATTTTGTTCTGAACGGAGCAAATATAATACTTCCTGAATACCATAAAGCCAAAGACAAACGTAGGAAAACGCTCCGTTTCAGAAAATTACCATCTGAGACCTCCAGCGTGTCAAGTCAAAACGTTTCATCACAAGAGTCTCTCTGATTTAGCAATGAAAATAAGGTTTTCAATCCATTTTTAATAGAATTTATCTGTACTGATTTTAAACTGAAATTCAAGTAACTGGATAGTTTAACTGCTGAAAGGTTATTTTCCCTTTGGAGGTTAGTGTTAGGAAGGAGTCTGGGGTGCTGCCATGGCTGTGGAAATTTGCAGGGGAAAGGAGCTAAACATGCATATTAGGCTTTGGCATCTTGATTGTTGAAAGCTGTCATTGTTTTTAAAGCAGAATTAAACATATGCAAATCTGTTCTAATTGAAATCAACTTTCACTGTGCTGCTTAAGGAGGGCTTTGAGTTTCCAGCAGAGGAGAGGGCTGATGGGTATTTTTCTGGGGAGTTTCTGCTTTTTTGCTGAAATTTTTATTCTGTTTTAAAATATTCTTCTTGTTTTCTCAGTTTGATCTGTTTAACCCCATGGGGACTCACACTGCTTGAGACAGGCTGGATTACGCTATTATTTTTACATATGTGGAGGACCAAACTCTGGGCAGAAAGGGGACCAGCACTGTGAAGTGATCATGAAGCATGTCTCATTACAGGGGAGGGGTGGAAGAATAAACAATAATTAACTCTAACAAAGCTTTATTATTTTTTTTCTTAGGGTAGCAAACTCTCCTGATACTTGCTGCTTCCCTGCAATCCCCAGCTCCCCAAATTGTAAGATTAGGCAAAAATCTCAGCTTTTATATGATGAGAAAGCACTTCCCAGCTGTCAGGACTGCAGAAAAGAGCTGGAGTTTTGAGCTCTAAAGGCTTAATAACAGGAAAGCCAAGAAAATGAATGAGTAGTTTAGGATTTCTGAATGTCTCACCATTTTTTAAGCTGGTCCTATCATTGGGGGATTTTGGCTCTTGTCTTGCTCTTCCAAGAGCCTGGATCGCACTCTGCCCCGGTTCTGTCGGGAAGTTATTTCACTGAGTTCACCCTATGAAATCAGGCTATGACTTTTACAACAGTGTGCATAAATATCTGCCCAGGCACACAAACCGCTCTGACCTGCAATGTCTCCAAAAATCCCAGTGTGGTCCAATCCTTTTGCTTGATTTGGGGTAAACGCCAGCAGAAAAGAGTTTTTCGTGCACACATGCATGCAGGAATGGCCTCAGCAGAGGGAGTCCCATTGAGCAGGCAGGGCGCAGCTGAGCCCAGCAGCACCCTATTCTACTTTATTAATTATTATCCATTGATTGGTCCTTTCAGGCATACAAGAGGAAAACAGAAGCTGCGAAGAAGGAGTACCTGAAAGCCCTGGCGGCGTACCGGGCCAGCCTCGTCTCCAAGGTACAGCCTGCGCTCGCACGGTCGCTGGACATGGCAAAGCTGAATTAGTTGCAACTCATGCGACATTCCCGGGAGGAGCAAGTTTATAAGAAATACAGTGTAATCATGCTATCGGAACTGATAGCAGTGTTAGCCACCTTCCTGAGGAGCTAAAAGAAATGCTCTGCAGCATGGTTAGGGCAGGCACCAGGCTGCCTTCTGCCTTTAGCACCCTGAAATGAGACCTCGCTTGCTTTGGGTTGTCTTCATCAGCAGGTGTCACAGAAGGGGAGGGGTGTCCCTGCTCAGGGGCAAAGGGGTCCCTGGTGCCTGTCCCCTCTGCCAGTGGCTGTTCCTTGCCCGGCTCTCAGGGTGCAAGTGCAGCAAATGAGGGAGCGCCAGCAAGGGCAGGAGGACAAGGCTCACCGTGGGTGACACCGGGGACTGGCCCGGGGGAAGGTGACACCCCAGCTCTGGGCTCATTGGCCAGCGCTGAGCAGCAGCCGGGTGCCAGTGTCCTGCCTGCACCCTGATCCGGGCGTTTGGACTGTTCTGGCTGCTGAGGACCCTGGTTCCTGTTTCTTCCGTGCACACTCAGCTGAGAGCAGGGCTTTTAGGGAGTAAGATCCATAACTGTGGGTTGATGGGCACGTGAGTATACATGTGCTTAACACCCTGCTGTCAGGCAAAACCCAGAGAGCCCATTGCAGTGCCTAATAGTGAACTTTCAGGAGATTTCAGGTTCATGCAGGAACTCCCGGTGCTGTGAGGCTGCACCTGGGGCGGCGGTGATGGGCCAAGTGCCTGCCCATCCCAGTCCTCCAAACATGGATGCCCATCCCAGGGGACCTTGCACCTTGCCACCTCCATGCCTTCAGAGAAGGGACACAGGCATTCGCTGCCTGTGAATTTGCGGTGGCTCCTGCGGAGCTCATATGCTTGCTGGCTCAGGGGGATGTGCTGCCCTTGGGTATGTGTATGAGTATCAGGTTGTTTTTTCTCTTCAAAGCTTCTCCTTGGTACTATACCACACCCTCAGTACTTAATTATTGCATTCAGCTGCCATGGGAAATAATGTGATGTCCCAGATCAACCATCACCTGCAGGATCCATGTGATTGTGGTGGTGGACTGGAAAGGCTCAAAGCACCTGTACAGACATGAGCATCATTAGTTGTCTTAACTTGTAAACAGAACAGCAGCAAGGACAGAAAAAGGAACTGGAAAGGACAGTTTGGGGGTTTAAAAGCTCTTCTTGGTCCCTCTGGAAACCTCTGAGGGTCTTGCCTTGAATGTGACGAGCAGCAGTGTGGGGCTGGTAGCATGGAAGGCATGGAGTCACCGCACTCTGTGGTTTCATTTTTTTTCCAGTTTCTCCAATGACCAATTCTTTGCAGAAGAGCAACTTTGTTTTGAGTAAAACAGCACAGTGTGATCCTGGCTGCCGGCTGAGAAAGGATCTGGAGTATCATTACAGAGCCCATCGCAGGACAAAAACCTCATTGTCCGAGCCAGAAAATGTCCCGTTGTTCTTCTCTTTTTCCTGCAGAAATGAGGCCACCATTGTCCTGTGCATTATAGACCCCACCAGGGCTGCAGGAATGCACAAGATTAGGAAAGCAGAGTTTTTACAGTCCCATTCATTCTCTATTGGAAGAAAAAGTGATTTTAACACCCACCTACGTGGACCTAAGGAGTGAGCTGCGGGCGGGCAGTTTGCCTCCACGCCAGTTAATGCCCCTCCGGTGCTCCAGGCTCTGCCGAAGGCACAGCTGAGTTACTGGACTTCAGTTTCCCAGATGTGGATACTGCAGCCAGCCTGTGGTCATCCAGCAATCCCCAGGGCTGGAAGTGCATGAATAGAGCAGGAGCCATGGGGAGTCCGGGTAGCTTGGTTGGATGGACAGATGTCTCGGGATACATAACGATGTTGCCTCCCTTCCTTCCTCATCACCCTCCATTCTGTTTTCCCACAGAGCTCTGCCGACCAGGGGGAGACGAAAAGTGCCCAGAGCAATCCACCTTCCAAAATGATCCCCCCCAAGCAGCCCATGTACCCGATGCCGCCACAGGCTTCCTCGCCCTACCCCGGCCTGGGCTCATTCCTGTCCCCATCGGACCTGCAGAACTACCGTGGCCACCCCCACCCCGGCCTCTCCCGGACCCTCACCTCCAAACCCATGCTGCCCAGCATCAGTGCCTCCCCGCCACCCTCCTTCCAGATCAGCCCACCCCTCCACCAGCAGCTCTCCTTGCACCACCCGCAGAGCTCCCTCCTCAGCCAGCCCCTCAGCATGCAGCAGGTCCCCCAGCAGCCCCTCCTGTCCCCCCCCATGGCACTACAGGTACAGCCCCCCATGAACGCCTCACCTCCTGGGCAGCAGGTAGGTTCTCAGAGGGAGAGAGGGTTTGCAGCATGACCTGCGCTGTTTCCCCTCTTCCCGTTGGGTCTGTTGGTTTCTGGATGGTTTGGGGGTGTTGGGTGTTGATGTTGTCCCCAAGGGAGTCTTCTCCTGGCTCCATCAGCTTGCAGATCTCATAGTTTGGGGGTGATGTTTTCAAGAGTGTTGAGCTGGGAGCACAAGCACCCCCACAAATGGGGCAGATTTGTGCAAGCGGAGCAGTGAAGGCTCTTTCAGTGGAGGAAGCTGCAGGAATTGGGGATGCCCCTAGTAAAAGCTCCTTGTGCACATGGTCCCCCAGCCTTGTCTGCGGGGGGTGGGATGTTTGCTGATCATCATCTGAAACAATGGGTTGGATAGTCAGTGAGAAACCCCTCTCGTGATGTTGCTGAGAGAAGGGGGGGCTGGAAGGGCATGGGATAATAGCAGGGATCCAGGGAGGTTGCCATGAGGAGGAGAAAAAGGATAGAGGGAATGTCACAAACAAAATATAAAATCAGTATTTTTCCAAAAACTGCCTGGCAATAGGAGGAAATCACTTTTGTGGCAGAGAGCCGAGAGCATGCAGTGTGTGCTTGCATGTATGCTTATACTAGCAGCATAGCAGCAAAGCAAATCCTATAGACCAGTGCTGTGAACGTGTAAAACCTGCTGAAGCAAACCACGCTTAGCCATGCCCGGCTCAACCCGGCAGCCCACGCTTGGGGAGCCAGCCTGCAGGGTCAAAGTCTCTCCTCTTTAAACCTGCTATTGAGAAAATACATGTGGAGGAAAAATTGGCTATAGCAAAAAACATTTCCTATACCTTATAGAGAACTTGCCAGTATATGAAGGAGGAGACGAGTAGTTTCCAGAGTTTCTCCGTCTGGAATATGAACTGGACGAACTATTCACAGTGGAGGACATATGCTCTGAATTCACAGCTGCTACCATTTACTTGATGATACTTTTAAATGCAATATTCACCCAGCTGGCTGAATAATTTGTTTCACATGTTTACTAGATATCTAGCACAAAATCCATACAGTACTTTAGCAATGAACAAAGCTTTCTTTACCATAATGTGACATGATCAGTTTGGGGCTAACTTTGAGAAAACAGAAATTGTTAATTTAGGAACAGATACTGCAGTGGAAGAAAACCAAAGGAGAGCAGGGATGTGGAAGCTCAGTTATACCTGACCATAATAAAAAGACAGCACATGTGGGAAGGTCAGATCCTTAATCAGATTTTAATTTCCAACCTACTCAGGGTGTTCTAAGTAACTTCTCCAGCACGGCGATTGGGCTTTAGCTCTAAATAAGCAAAAGTGGCTTCTGTAATTCGGTGATAGCCTACATCCAGAAATGAGCATAAAAGGGGATCCTCATAATCACTTTAATTAGGGTAGTTGTTGCTGAGGCCAGCATTTTGTGAAGCTTCATTCCAGATAAATTTGTGAATAAAAAATAGAAAGTATGAAAAAAAATACCCCACACTGCCCTAATTTGGATGTTTTGGAGAAAATCATGTTCTTGGTCAGGTAACTACTATGACTGTTGTTTATATGCATTGCCTAATGTTACCTAATTAAGCTAACCCCAGAAAATCAGGAAAGCTAATCAGCTTTCAGATAAAACAGTCCTGCAGCATCCTTGTTAAATTGCTAGCGGTGACAGCTGATGGAGAGAGTGTTGCTTGTGTGGATGTTCCTTACCTTGTTACTGTACATTATGATGGGCTAATGCATTACTGCAAAGGGGGCTGCACTTGAAGTAGAAAAATGGTTTTGATTGCCAGACTGCTGATGCAAAGGCTTTCATGGCTGTGTATATTCCGCAGCCATTCACCACCCCCTGAGGAGGGAGGTCCTGAAAAACAAGACGGGGGAGGAGGGATGTAAAACAGATGTTGCTGCATTGACACCTGCTTGCAACAACTCATGTTCTGCAAGGTCCCACTGCAGTGGCTTCAGGTCCTGGGCTTGGACCCATTGCTGTCCCTGGGGCTCTCCCTGCGCTCTGCACTGCGGCATTTTTGGGGCAATGCATGTAAATGTGTTTATGCAATATTATTAGATCTGCTGTTTCTCCTGCTGTGTATACTCCTGTAACCCTTCCTTTCCTTTCCACCCTGCAGGACTTCTCACATATTTCATCTGAGTTTCAAAACAGTGTTGGACCCCGTTCGCCTGGTGCATCAAACCCTCCAGGAAGCACTGAGTGGGACAACGACTACCCCAGCAGAGAGTGTGGGATTAACCACTGCAGGCCAGTAGACAAAATAACCCATTGTTGATGCGCTTGCTATTATCTGAACTGTGACGGTGTATAACAGCTGAGAATCTGCCCTAAAATCTACAGCAAGCTGGTAGGCTAATTACGGTCAATGAAGTTCAAAGTTTCCTCTTCTCTGTAGGCTCACTGAAGTAATGCTATGGAAGCAGGTGGCTTAAACATGACAGATAATTTCTTCGTTGGGCGTGAAGAGGTTTCCTTTTTTTGTGTTTCCATCCCATTAGCAATGGAGGAGTTGGACACGTTTCCTTCTAGAGCAGGACAGGGAAGCCCAGTGAGTCCAAGCAGAGTCCCTGGAGGTTTGAAGGTGACCATGTCCATAAGCAACGTCCTTCTGTTCCTAAAGGGATTGCTCTTATCGCTGAGCCCACAACCTCACATAGTTGTCTCTAGCAGTGGGTCCCTTATCGGTCCTGGGATTTCACCACGATAGTGTACAAAGCCTCATCCTCCCAAGAGCTACATGATGCTCCAGTCCCCTGCACCTTGCAGGAAAAAGCCACAGACATCTGCACAGATCTTCCCCCTTATGCCTTACAAGCTCTGGCATGAACGTGCCAACGCGAAGGTCCCTTCAGTGGTGCTTGAATTCCCCAAAAAATAAAAACATCAGGATAATCTCAAAGCTGGGAAACAGGGAGAGCGTGAAAGCCATTTCCAACCTCTGCCTAATCCACTGTTCTTGGCTCAGCAATAATAGTTTGGAGACTGCTATTGTGCTCTGTAAAGCAGACACGTGGTATGCTGGGAGAGCAGGTAGGGAAGGAGGCTTGGTAGCTTCTGAGTATTATTTGATTTGCTTGGAGTACTGGAACATGGTGCTTTCACTGGAGATAATAGCAAGCTCCCAGCCTTTTCAGAGCACAGCTCCTGTTTGTGCCAGCAGTGCACTTACAATTGCTGGGCTGGGCACAGACTGTACAGACATTTATTCCTTTCAGGGAAATAAATAACTTGCTGAACCATTAGAATATTGCTGCTGTTTGCCTGCCTGAGAGGGCTCAGCTACATGGACAGGTCTGGGCTCTGCCAGCGACCTCCGCGTGGTCCTTCCTGAAGTCTCTGCAGACAACCTGAAAGAAGGAACCTGTTTGGGACTTGATGATAAAAGTCACTCTCGGGTGCTGTGGGCAAAATGCTAAAGATGCTTGGAAGGTTATGGCACATGGATCCCAACTTCCACAGGTGCTGAGCAGAGGCAGCTCCCACAGAAATTAGCCCCCCTAGCAATAAGCATTGCTACTTAGGGGAGCAGCTGGGAAAACACTTGATTCTCTCTACAAATCCCACTGCCAGGGCCCCATGCAGAAAACTCAGGGCACTCTAGAAATGGCTGAAACGCTCCTGTAGTAGTCAGGATTGAGTTTTGTGTTGCTAAAACAAGCTCTGTGACATCTGGCTGCAGTGCCGTGTTGTAAGCAGAGGGCCCATGCAATTCATGATCAAAGCTCATGCATTTCGTGCCTTTGTCACAGCAGAATATTGAATTTCATGGGTTTATCACAGCTTCCTGGAAAAAAAAATCATTCTAAAACCATACAGATTATGCAGAGACTTGCAGATAATTATTAGAGTAGATTATAGCAATGAACTCAGATGGATATAGATCAGTACTGCAGAGAGTGCTTAGGGCACTGAAAAATGTCGTAGTCTCTGTTAAGCAAGGATCCCATCTCCCATGACTAGAGACACACAAGCTGCTGGCAGCCCAGCTCCCAAAGCTGGCTTGTTCTCATTTTATTGTAAAGCCTGGTGCGTCAGCAGTGCCATCACCTCCTGCTCCTGCTAGCCCCTGGTATTTGCTGCCTAAGTGCATGCTTTGCATTGCTTGTAGCATCCACACGCATTTGTAGGACTGCAGTCCCAATGTGTCTCAACGTTGTGCTCATGTTGAGAAAAGAGATGATCTGCTTCTCATCATCGTCCTGTCTGTACTGCTTTCTCCAGTGTACTTTGCACTAATTTGCAAGCGACGTTCAAAGTTACCCTTGGGCTCCTCCGCGGCGCCTTGCCACAAGCTGGGCGTGAGGATGCAGGGTGAGCTGTGTGCCTGAACAGCCCCAGCAATTAGCAGGACTTAGGCAAAGCAGTGATAAAGGGAAGGCAGATCTCGTTGGGTTTGATTCATCAGTGCCGTTTTAGGTATAATCGTGAAGTCTCTGGATCATGTAATTGCCCATTTCAACCTCAAAACTGCATTCAGCTTAATTGCAATTAAAGCAGCACTCTGAGGAGCAAAATCAGCAACCGGCTGGAAAGAAAAAGGATTATTTTCTGTTGTGATGTGGCTCAGCTTAGAGTCCCAGGTTCCTGAAAGAAAGGATTGTACCAACCAGCCCAGCACACAGGCAGTCCTGTCTTGCTCTCTGGGTTACGATTTTTATTTCATGTCTGACCTTGATATTTCTTTAGCTTCCAACATGTGTTGGCGCTGGGTTAGCTGGGGGAAAAACCTCCCAATCCTGCATTTTCTTTTGTGTTTGTCATCCAGACAACTTCTGAAAAACTAACAAGGTTGTCTTTCTCTCTGTCCTTCGCCATCTAATAAGGGAACTACTGTAAGGTTTTTTTTTTTTTCCCCAGCCTATCAGTGCTAGTTAAAATGCCATTAAATGACACTTACTCCTTTATGCCCCTCAAATTCTAGGATCCTGTGAGCAGACACTCCTTAATTCATAAATCAGCCATGTTAGAGGGAGAGTTGTTAATGTTTCTTAGCTCATGCTCTTCCCATTCTTAATGGTTTTGTGCTTACTGACTTCCATCCAATTTTCCTAGCTCTTTCTGGGCTTAAGCCCAAGCTGTCCTAGATTGCTAGCAAAGACACGGGTAGCATTTCTCAGTTCCTGCTTAGTATATGACTATCACTTCCCACAAGCAACTGCAGCGTACAATTTTATTGCTTTTTGCCATCAAATCACAAACTACTTATATAGTCTGCTGCCTCCCTCACCTGACAGCCTTACTCTCGCACTTGCTCTTTCCCAGGCACCCACTGAATACCTGTGTTTTGCAGTGACTTTCTCCAAGGGAACTAGCTCACCTATATCAAGGGTGCAGCTTGGTTTACAATCACTTGCAAATCTTTCTTAATTCCTCAGGGCACCTCACTTGGTTTTTCTGCCCTGTCTTCTGATGACGACTTTTTCCACACCAAAGCTGTCTTCAAGGTTTCATTTACATTTGTCTTCTAGCATTTAGGTATTTTGGTGATAACACTGAACTGGATTAATTTTCCTATGTCGTTCCTCTCATTTGCAAGGCACTAATTAGGTTCTTTTTGGTACCATCATTTAGTAACTTTTCTCCCCTCTTCTCACTCTCCTTTGGGCTAAAAGGCAGGATGCTCTCAGTTATGCCTTGTCCAGACACACAAAACCCTGTACAGCCACTTCATCCGGACACTTAAAACCTCGCTAATTCCTGATGATGATGAAGTGATCCTCTCGAAATGGGGGAATTTTCCAAATCAGAACCTAAATGAGCAAACACTGTAAAAAGGCAAGGATAAACCACCACAAATGCACATAGTTTGGATTCAATTATTTATGGTAATACTTTGTAATGAACTGGGAAATGTTCTGTAGCTTATTTTGTAAAATTAATGAAGTTTTAGTACTGGAATATCTCAGTGCTGCTCAGTGGCATTAAATCTTTGCTGAGTGCAGTAGGGAAGACTCTGCATTTTAAATGCAGATTATAAAATGCGGAGATTAACAAAGTGTGGACTCTTCTGCACTCTATCAGAAGACAGCTCTATCAACAACAGCATTACCTTGCTGTCTGCTATTTCACTATTATTCCACTCATATGCACACACACACTGGAATCTCCCAAAGCTTTGTAATGTTCTTCACTACCTTTTAAGGCCAAGATATCATTATGGAGCTAATGATGTTTCTACCAGGTCTGTGTAGATGATAAAACCCATTCAAATGCCTGGGTTTCAGAGCAAAACCCACATAGGACATCAGCCAGGGGAGAGGGATGTCAGCCACTCCTCTCTGTACTGTGTCCTGAAAAAAGAGCATCTGGGCTCCCTCGCAGGACACTGCTGATGGCAAGTTAAAAGCGCCTGCCAGCCCACACGGAGGGTTGAAGCACCAGGTACTAGAGGCAGGGAAGGGAGCAGTGATGCCTATCTGCACACCTTGCTGTTGAGCTGTCAGCACGCCGAGTGTCTCAGTGGTGTAAAGCTGGCTTCCCTCTCCAGGACGCACCTGGATCTCTTGAAATCAAAGTCATTGCTTCACTAATGTGATCAATTCAAGATCTGGTGGGCCTGGGATGTGCAGAGCACACAGCCTGGCTGCAGTCCCACCAGCCCTCCTCCATAGCCTCCTGCGAGTAAGGCAGCACCGCAGTCTTCCTTGGGTTCCTTGTACCTCCTGCTGTCTTCTTCAGACCCACGGGAAAGACCGGCTAATCCTGCTCTCTCAAAGATTGTTTTCCCCTCACTTCCTGATTATTTCTTTTTCTAGTTGTCCTTATTTTGGGAGAGGAGGAGAGCAGCATCAAGCAGATGGTGTCTCCTGCTCCCATGCTTTTCAGCCATGAAATACATATAAATCCTCCTGGACATGCACAAACATCTTCAGGCATAAGCCCCTCAATCATATTTTTGAGACCCCCTACTCCTTATGTAGTGTCAGAATGATACATTTTATCCAAAAGCAAGTGTACATTTTCTAAATCTCTTGGGCTTAGCTTAAGTACGGTGTGTGATCAAGAAGGGGGCCGGTGACCAAGGGACTGATTCCAGGCACAGAGCTCCACAGCACCGTGGTGGAGCTGGTACCAGCATCACGCTGGTATGCTCTGCAGGGAAACCCAGAGTTGGCCCTCCCCTGCAGCCCCAGCAAGAGCAAAAATTAAGCCACAGGAAGGAATTTATATTTTAGCCCTTATTGTTGAAATTCTAAAATTGCACTAGGCTCTTACTCTCAAGTGCCTTCTGCTTGGTTCACCTCAGGACACCCATCCCTCGGTGCAGACCGCTTTACATTTTGCGTTATGGAATATATGCATAAAAACCATGGCATGGCTGAAAATGGGTGTGCAACCATGTGCGCCCATGCTAATTTCAGCTTCCCCAGGTGACTTCCTGGCTGTTTCCTTGCCTGTCTCACCTTCTGCCTCTTGTTTCTCTTACAGCATGCTGCCAAGGGACAAGGCACTCTACCTCACCTAAAACTCAACATCTCTTTTTTGAGGACGCTCAGATGAAGGACATTTGAGAGGGTCTATCTTACAGACTACCCGGAGAGGCATCGAGCAAGTCGTACAGACGAGAGAGCTACCACTGCACCTCGTCGCTGGCTTTGTTTCCAGGTTCTAAGAGCAGTTTTCTTTTATTATTTTTGAACTCTAAAGTCTACTTTCTGTGGAAGCCCAAAACCTCATAAATCATGAAGAACAAAAAAAATTTAAAAAATTAAAAAATAAATAAACACAAAACCAACAAAAAAAATAAACTAAGGACACCATTTTTCTGCTTGCCATCAGCTTAGCTACAGACTATTTTCCTAGTGAACTGCTTTTAGACGCAGCATAGGCCCAGGTCTGGTGTCCTACAGCATTAGGCCAGCTCAGTAGGAGGATGCACTCTTTTGACTTGCTAACAGCACTAAACTTTGTGCAAGAAAATGTGAAGTTTGTGTGAATATTGTACATGCAAAGGCCTTGGATGTCTGGCGAAAAAAAATACAAAAAATAAATAAAAACTATTGCTAGGTAGGTGGGGGGAGAGAGCAGAAGGCAAAATGCAAGAGGAAAAATGTGAAAAAGATCATGAAAATATAATTTGTTGGATAGTTGTAAGTAGTTTACTAAGTGTTTTAGAGCTGTGCTAAAGACATCTTTAAGATTTTTTTGTGAAAAAAATTAGTAGTTTACTTTATAGTAAAAGCATTTTATATTAATTGTAGCACATTTTTTAGTTATACATAGAAGGGAGATGTGTATAAAAAAAACAACAAAAAAAGCCTGCCAAACTTGTTTCTATTATTTGTACAGCAAGAAATGGACAATTTATATCCTTGTTGTATGGCATTATTATATTTTTTCTGCCATATGTCCATCTATTTAAAAATTGCTGACAATGATTTTTGTCTATTTATGAAAAATTAGAGACCATAATTACAGTTTCTCATAAGGTGCATTTTTGGGTTTTTTTATTTTTTATTTTGTTTGACGGTGCTGCTTTCGCAGCATCTGGCACATTCGGTTCACAATGCTTATCTTACCTTTCTTTATAATAAAACATAAAAAGTAGAACAGAACTTGTCTCTCCTTATTCGGGGGGCACACCCTGGAAAGGTCTTGGCCAGCGAGGTCTCTGCCTTGTCCTTGTTCTCCTCAGCTTTCCCATCCCTCGCTCCTCTCCCATCACATTCTCACGTGCTTTCTCTTTCTCCCCCCTTGCTCTGGGCCAATACTACTTAATTAAATATATCTGCGACCACCCCCAGTAATGTAAGCTATCACTGAGCAATGGCAGACAGACAAGCATTTTTCTTTCATTTTCTTGGAAAACGCCAACTTTACACTCAGCAGAGGGTACTTTCCTCTTGCAAGCAATAACTTGTTGCTCTGTGCATTTGCTTACAAACCTATCCCATGCCCCAGCCCTAGCCACCCTCCTCCCTTCTGCCAACCCTTGAGCAGACAGAAAATGTCCTCACAGACATGGGGGGCACCAAGCTGCCTGCTGGCCTCAGGCAGATGCCCACAAGAGCCCCATTTCCAACTTTTCTTAGGAAGCATGGATGAGAAGGACATGAAAAGGATGGAAAATTCAAAAAGCATAAGGATGGAATAGACATTTCCATCCTTCCATAGCAAGGATGGAAAATTCAAATGGCATAAAAAATAACACGATGTGAAATTTCACACCCTGGGCCACCTGCCTGGAGGAAACCTGTTAATTAATGTACCATTTTAAGCCCATTTGTAGACACAGCTTGGCCGTAGGAGTCCCACCACATTGTGTCACTAGCACACAAGTTACTGTCATTTAGATAAGGTGCAATTTCTTCCAGCATGCATTTAAGTGAAATGTGAAGCTGGGGCATGGCTGTGCTTCTCATGCAATTGGGGGCATCAGGTCTTGTTCAGGTCCAAATGCCACAACTAAGATCCTATTTTTCCCCATCACTACCCATCTATGATGAAAGTGGTCTTAACATTTGTGTTCTCCAATGACTTGAAATAACTTTTTTAAGCTCTCAGACCATTTTAATAAACCAGGGAAGAGCTCACCCTTCAGAGTTAAGGGATTTTTTTGATGAGGTAAATGGTCATTTTCATGGCCTAATGATTTTACATCTACTACAAAAACTTCCTGCTGTGCCCTGTGCCTATTGCAATAAAACCCCATTAGAATACCAAGCCCCAGCTCTTGCTGGCCCACAGGCCACTGGACAGGGCATGGAACATGTGGTGGGAGTTGTCCTGTGGTTGATACCTGCTGTAGCATCATCCCACACACCCTGATGCTGACGCATCAAACAAGACCCACCCCAATATCCCACCCAGAAGCTGCCTGCTCTGGAGCGGGCAATGAGGAAAATCTGAGATGGAGGGCTGCTTTGGGGCATGGTGGGTTTGGACCAAGCAGTCCCCAGCAGACCACCCTGGATGCCGGGAGAGGTGAAGAAATGGCACTGTGGCAAGCGACGGCAAGTCTCTGGAGCTGCAGGACCCCACAGAGGCTTGCAGAAATCCAGGCAGGTCACAAGCTCCTCCTGCAATCAGCCTGATGTAAAATCTATGTTCTCCTCCACTTCTGAGGCCATCGCAGCATTATTGCAAGGTGATCAAGTGGCAGTCCTCTCTGCTGAGAACGTTTGCTTTCTCGGCATGAGAGATGTGAAATCAAGATGTAACTCTGTGAATCAACTTTCATTAGAGCAGTTACACTTTTAACCCCAAGTAAGTTTTACTTCCTGCGCTCTGCAAGTATAAAGAGAAAAAGTGCCTGTTCCTTGTCCCATTGGCCATGGTGACTCTATATTTTATTCTGGTATAAGCACAGCAAAATCTCACCAACACAGCACAACAGCTGTGGAATGGGCAAACGAGGAGAGCTCTTTGATAAAGCTATAAATGTGGGACTCTTCCTCGCTGGTGGCCAGCATAAGGCCATGAAGCTCCCCTTTTATCTCTGTAATCTTGAGACAGTTGAAAATAAAACAAGGAGCATAATAAAACTTCCTGAGGAGCAGCACAAGCAATAACATCTCAGCCCAGCTTGGCTAGCTAGTGGTGAGCAGATAATTACTCTGCAATATCAGAGCCAGGAGATTTCTTCCAAATACGCTTATTAAAATAGGGGGGTTGAAAATAGAACATTAAGATGAAAACCTGCCTTGAGTTATCAAGCAAGGAGATAAGACTTATTCCAGGGAGAGCTGCTGAAATGTCAATTTTTTGTGTGTAGCAGGTAAGTGGCCTTGAGACTCTGAAATCACAGGGAAGCTGTTTCCAGCCCTGGGAGGAGATCTGGAAGAGGTCTTCACTGGAAGCATCATATTACCCCAGGTCCCTGTGCTTTGCCTTTTCTGAAGGAAGGTGCCCATCCACAATGTCCAGCACCCCAGTGGACCTGCGCCCCAGTGGGCAGCCCCTGGCTGCATCGTCTCTGTGTCACTGTGACAATGGGTTTGAAGCCATTCGAAAGCCTCCACCAAGAAGGTCTCCTTGGTGGCAAGGTCTCCTTGGAAAGGTCACTACCTTGCCAATTTAGGATTGACTGTACAAAGCAATACCCGTGCTTTTAATGACTTTCTAGCCAGCCTACCAGCATTACTGTGAGCTGCCTTTGCTTCCCTGCGGGCAGACAATAGCAAAGGGCTGGTGGCTTCCATGGGGCAGCCAAGCAGGGCACAGCGACCAATCTCCAGCTGTAGCAATGCGAGAGCCACCTCAGGGATGCAGGGCAGTTGACTATTACAGAGCCTGGGGCATTAATGAGGAATCACGTAACATTTCAGACCAGTTGAATCCCTATTAATCTCTAAATTTGCATGATGGCAGCTGTGCTTAAATGGTATTCCAGCTGTTGGCTATTTGTTGTGGACCTGGAATTGCTCCAGGGAAGCAACTGGGAGCCGAGCCTCCCATCCACCATCACAGGTGGCTCATGAAATACATCCAATCTCCTCTTAATGGGTTCAGCCCCAGCCCAGCAGGCAGGTGAGGGCAAACATCCAGTGACAATGGGCCAGGCAGCCATGGCATGGCCAGGTAAGTGTCTCTTTGGTTGAACTCTTGGTCTATTTTTAACATTAGTAAAAAATATGGTAGCTGGGTCTTAAGAAGCCTTCTGATCGCCCCTTGCACCTCAGGGCAGGGTCAGCTCTTCCTAAACCCTCCCTGTGTGCCTAACCTCCCTTTCAAAACCTTTACATTCCAGGCAGATAACCTAAATCTCTCTCCCTACAAGGCAAATCCCTTGCTTTTGAACATAGGGAAGAATTTATTGCTTTCCTTGTTGCAGTAATTTTTTCCATATTTGAAGAAGGATATTGGCTCCCCCCCACCTCCTCTCCTCCCACGTGAGCAGTTGCAATTGCAGAGATCGTGGTCCCGGGCAGGACGAGCTGTGGCGCTTCCACTTTTTGTCAATAAGCACCAGCTAGATCCTTGAAAGGCTCCAAAACAGCCTTGGGGCAGGGGGCTCTCAGGGTAGACATGCTCTATGGTGCCGCAGGGGCGGCAGGACCCAGGCAGGTGTTTCTAGGTGTCAGGCTAATGACGGAGAGGGAAGTTAAGAGGCACAGGCAGGGAGAGACCTGGCTAATTGACTTTGGTTTATGAAGACATAATTAGCAGTGCTGTAGGATGTAATGGGGAGTTTAACAAATCTCATCAGCGGGATCGTGGCAGTGTTAACCCTTTGAGCACAGGGACTCAGTCCTCTGGGCTAGTCCATGCCGCCCTGGTCCAGATGGGGTGGGGTGCCTCCGGACGGTGATGCCCAGCTCACACAGAAACAGGAATACCCACCAGCATCCCACCTCCCCACCGGAACGCAGCTGCCTGCATGCTCAGGGTGTCCCATGGGCTGGTGGTGTGCAGAAAGGACCTGGGCTTTACCTGTGGTTTCACCTTAGGCACCACCCCAAGCTGCACCCACAGTGCAGGGCCATGGCCACAAATGCCCCAGCAGTGCTGGAGGATAGTTTGTCTTCATTGCATCTGTGTTATTATTATTAAGATGATGGAATGGAAAGGAAAACAGTCCTGACAAGCAATATTGAAAATTTTATGCAAGAAGGATCAAAGAAAAGGACTTCATTTGACAAATCCCAGGACCCTGACAACAGCGGCATGGGCTAGGAGCAGAAGTCTTGTGCCAGTCCCAGTGAGGCCCTGGTCCTCCACCGAGGGCAGCTTTGCACCTCGGCAAGTGTCCCCATTCTCCAAAGGTTCCATCGGGGTTAGGGCTGCTGTGCAGTGCCAGTGCTGAGAGCAGCAGTCCTTGCTGTGCTGGTAGTAGAGTGGTCAGACCTAGAGCAAGTCCATGGTGAAGGAAAGGTGCAACAGCGCTGGGACCCAGCTCCTGGGACAGCCCCCATGTACAGTGCTGGAATCCCTGAGCTCAGGCTCAGCAGTGCCGTGCAACTAGGCAAAGAAGTTGTATGTTGGACCCAGCATTGGCTGCTCAGCACCTCCAGCTCATCATCCCAGACATACCTGTGCTTCACAAAGGTGGTGGCCACCATCACATACTTCCACCAGTGTCATGACCCAGCCTATTGGCACAGGTATGGGGTCGACAGGGTCCTCGCTGCACGGTGCAAGTGGCTGAGGTAGGTGGGAGATGACTCTTGGCAGCAGGACCTGCTGTGCTTTGCCTGCCCTCTGCCTACCACTGTCACCAGGTGATGGAAAGGCTCTACCCCTCAAGCCAACATGACATGATGCATCTTTGCCATCTTTCTAAGGACAGAAGGGCCCAGAAGAGAGACTGCGTCCTGCTGTGATGAACCATAGTCACTTTGCTTCCATTTCATATGTTCCACCCTGCAGTGAGAGGTTTGTGTGGCCCAGTCCAAAATATTCAGCATCACCTTAGCAGCTAATCACACAGTGCAGAGTGCAGGCAAAGTACCTACTCCAATACACAAGGAGCACAAAATTATCGGTTTGAACAATGATTTCTGAAGAAGAGTAATGAGGGGAATATCAATTCTTCTGGATGAAATACTGTGCTGGCCAGAAGGGTGATTTAGAGTCAGATATGAGATCAGATGTTTTATCAGTGTATCCTCAACTCTTCTTGACTTTCAACTGCAATTTGGTAAATCAGCATAATACCTGGCACAGTAATTGCTGTAGATTTTATTCCTAGTGGGGTTACTTTATTACACTGCAAGTATATTAGAGAGCTTTCTGTTGCTCTGCCATTATTATTTGTGGGGACAGAAGGTCAAATAATGCAGAACTTACTAGGTGGGTATTTTTGCAGATGACACTGGTGAGCTCGTTTGCAAGTATTTGTGCAGCTGAATGATGTGTTGCTCAGCCTCTCCATCCCGGCACCTCCATGGCTGCTGTTAACACACTGCTTTGCTTTTCTGCATGTATTTATGCTCCCATCATGGCTGTAAGGCAGCAAAAGGCTGGGAACCCACCAGGGAGTCTCTGTCCAGGACTTTGTTTAATTTCTCTGGGTAGTGCATTCCCTATTGCTCCTTATTTGCTAGAGTGGGATGATTAGATTTCCTAGAGCACAAAATGTTGTGGGGCTGTGTGCTCTTCTGTCTCCTCTGAGCCAGGACCCTGTGGGAGGTGGGCAGATGCTGCTCACTATCCTATAGCCCACCTTGGTGCAGAAAGCTTTGGGTCTGAAAGTCCCTAACCCCTGTACTTGCCAAGGTCCTCCAGGTCTTCATTTCTCAGCCAGAGTAGACACCCCACTCCCCCACTTCCCTCCTGCCCTGAGTCCATCACCATACCGTGGCTCAGAACCCCCATTCCCACAGCTCCTGGCCCAGAGGTTCCCCCAGCCCACTCCACCATCCAGCCACCAGCACCACACTTCTGCCATCATGGCCCTGCAGTGCCTGTGGCCACAGTGGATGGGACACCTAGACCAGCTTTAGGATGGGGAAAAATGAGAATGGAATGCAAGGAAAGGCTAAGCCCTGGCCCATTTACATCATGGCCTGATGGTGTGTCGGGTGTGAGAGCATCTGTGTTGCACTCTGACCCATCCGTCACTCCAGCACTGACTGCAAACTCACCCATGGAGAAGGATCACAGAGGACAAATACAAGCCTTGGTGGGATCCTGAACATCCCCCCAGTCACTTGGTGCGTCCCCATCCCTCATCTCTCAGGAGTCTCACCCAGACACGGTAGCAAGGACCAGGAGGTGCTGCAGGGTTGCCCCTCCCCATGGCCTCACTTTTAAGGTCAGCCAGGTCAAGCACCTGCAGCTGCCTTAAGTAAGTCACTGACAGCACTCAGTCACAGCAGTAGAATGTAATTCCTTGGCCTGTAATCACATTAAAATGTTATTATGAATTAAGCCTCTTGCACTGCAAGTCTGTGGGAAAGTAAGACTTTTACTGCTCTTCAATATGTGATTAATGCACGTTTCATTGCTTTCCAGATGAATTTTTGGTCACAGGAGATAGTTATGACTGTAAAATAACAGTTACTTTTGATAAGATAAAGACTATAGGTCAGTGTCTTCTGCAAAGCTGAGAGAGGCCACATGTGCATGCCTTGCACCACTCAACTCCCATGGGGCTGGTGCTTGTGAAGGGAAGGCAGATGGAGTGTAGCCACCTGGGTCTGGCATGGAGATCTGCAGGCAAAGCAGCAATACCCTACTAATAGAAATCCTGAGGTTTGAAGCAGTTGACAGGATTAGCCCCAGGAAATGAGCAGAATAAGCCCACCTGTTAGAGGCACCACCAGTCTGGTCACAGTTTAACAGTAGAAAAATAGCCAGACTCCAGAGCCTGAGTTGCATATATCCTAGAGGGTCTTCTGGAGTTTGATGTGTCCTCGTCCTCTTTTTACACCCATCTGCCCCACGGCTGAGCATCCCTGCCCCACAGCACCCATGCTGCTGGGACACTGTTCAGCTGGGCAGCTGCTCCACTACTGGGGTCATTCTGCTCCTCAGCCTCTCCTGTGGCTCCCAACAAAAGGAGAAACAAAAAATGCCACCTATTAATGATAAATAGCAGAAAATCCATAAGGCCTATTGGTCTGTCAGAAATATCTAGGCAGAAATGGCAATTCCCCTCTAGATTCCCTCCTGATCATTCATGGGCTGGTTGTGGCTCCTCATAATCATGTCTGGGGCTTATGGCTCTCTCCATCCTTGATTCTAACCTGCAATCCAGTCCCACAGGGAACACCAGGACCACTGGTTGCACCCTACATCTGATGGGAGCAAGAAGGGCTGGCTGGAGAGAGCCACATGGGCTTTCAGACCCATCTCTACTGCAGTCAGCTTCTTGCAATACCCCTTTGCGCTCCATGCAGTGCCAGCAGCAGGCATCTGGTAGTTGGATGTCAAAAGTCAGACTGCCTCTCTCCATCCTGTTGGGTCATACATGTAAAATGCAATCATTTCTGTTTCCTGATTAGGAGCTTGTAACTCCCACAATAAAGAGGACAGCTGGAAGAAGTCCCAGGGATTTGGGATTCCTCCAGGAGACAGAACGGCTTGGGGGAAGTTAGCAGAGAAACAGGATAGAGGCATTTCAGAACATATTGAACCTTTTTTCTTTTTCTGGAACACACAGACATTCGCTAGATACCATCTCCGGAGGCATTACACTACAAGTAGATTTATTGGCTTAGAGCACAGTTTATACTAAATTTTTTCTCTAGCAATTTACACAAAATATTTCTGTAGTTATGTGGGGAGTTTTTATAATTAGAGCCTTATTTGACTGCTTTAATTGTGGCTGGTCTTTTGGCAGAGGGCTTGAGTAGTACTACCCTTTAGAAGGCTCATGCCATCTCCCACTCACCTGAATGACTGGGGGATACAGATCAAAAAAGGCCACAAGCACTCCCCCAGTTTCGCTGCCAACACTCTGGAAATGGCACATGGAGAGGCTATTTCAGGTTCTAAAATTACCAAAGTAAAAAGGTGGGACAGGACGGACTTGAAGACCTTTTCCACCCTCAAAATACATCTCCTGGAAGTTTCTCCTATCGTCTTGGTCACCGAGTCAGCATTGTGAAGGACCACAGCTTTGCTGCCCTCTCTAGGGCAGCAAGTGAGGCTGAATTAATAAGGCCCAGAACAAGTCACACTAATTGCCCTGACAATGTGCAAAATGAGCTTCAGCCCATGAACTGTCCCATTCACATCTGTCTCCCAGCTGGGCAAGTCACAGCTTCCCTGCCCGGAGCTTCAGCAATACTCACAGGAGAGCTGGCTAATTCCCAGGGCTGTCCCCTTCCCTGGCACCAAAGCATTGGCTCCAATCAGGTAGAAAAAAAACCTTCCCATAGAAACTCCCCAGATTTTTGGGAGTGTTTCTCCCAAAACACCATGGGCACTCAGGGTCTTCCTCAGTAGTCAGTAATTCCACTGGAAACATTCACAGATCAAAGCCTACATCAGGTTTGGAGCTCCAAATATCAAGAGAAGAAATAGCTAAATATCTTATTTTGAATAGTTAATTGAAAATCAATCTAAAGTCATGTTGCAAAACAAATGCACCTTTCCCATTTTACAGATTAGAAAATTTTGATTTCTAGAAGCCCATCAGCAATTCAAGACTCTCAATCAAGAGTTTCATGTTTCTAGGTCATTTGTTTTTTTCTTTGACCCCTTCATAACACTAAATGCATTAAAGCAAGAAATGCCCAAGAATTTATTTCTTTTCTCTGTACTGAAATGTCTCAACACTTCATTTTTTCCTTTTCAAGTTGCCATTTTTACACAGTTGCAGGCATTATTTGAAGCTATACAGTTAAAAAGACTCAAAAACCTGGAGGGAGTAAGTCTCGTCTTCCCTATAAACATTTGCCGTCCATCCCTTTGTCTTCTCATTTTTGGCACAGAGGGAGAGAAAGAGAGAAACAAGAGAGAGAGAGAGAGAAGGAAGGAACTGGAGACATAAATAATTTCTTCTTTCTCAAAACCCAAAATGAAAAGAAAATGTGAATACAGAATGAGACATAAACTTTTTTTTTTTTGCTTTCATCTAGAAATTTTCTATGAAAAGATAATAATGCACCTCCACTGCATCCTTCTCTTCAGTTTCTCCGACAGGCAAATCCTTTCCCTTACAGCCCAGGCAGGAAGGCAGGGGACTGCAGAGCCTCCCAGGGGAGTGACTGAAAACCCTTTGGGCTGTCTCTTGTTCTAGATTTGCATAGACATCAGCACACCATACATATGGTCTCTGCAGGACACTCCAGGTAGGGCAGCCACACAAATAATGAGTCCAGCTCTTTAAGAGTGGAGTGAGCACAAAATGGGTGATTTCTTCCATGCTTGGATATTCTCCTTGGGGAAACTGTTGCTTCATTAGGGTGCCCTGTGTAATACTGCCTTTTGTAGGTGGAAATAGGTATGTTCTGCTTGACATCAGACCAGAAAGATGACTTTATGACAAAGCCTCAACCCACCTGCAAGTTCAGCTCCTACACCCCTTGCTGGGTTCAGGAACAGCAGCCAGCCTGCTGATGTTCCTGCATGGTTTAGCATAGATAAAAGCAGTTGAGGGGCTTAGCTGATATGAAGTGTAACTGCAGCACTGGTTTCGGCACACCCTGTGATGAGCATGCAGGAGCCATCACCAGATGCTGTACAGACTCCACGAACCTGTCCATCCTTGGATGACGCTCACACTTATTCCATAGTTAGCCCCACTGATTGCTTGGGCTGCTCCCGCAAAACCCAAAACTTCATGCCTAAGGGTATAACGACCCAGCCTGAGCAGGCCTGATTCAAAATGCACTGCAAGGAACAGATGATCCTGCAGTGCTTTTGGTGGGTTTTAGATCAAGTCGGCTTTAAGCTGTAGCATAGTAACTTTTGAGCACCCTGGGTTTTAAATCACCAGTTTTGCACCAAGCCAAACCACCACACAAGTGCAGAGAGGCCCCAGCATTGGTGGGCACAGACCACAAAGTTCAGATTTATTCACATGCTCAGGCAGTAGGTGAACCCATGGTCAACCCACCAAAATGGTGTTTACAGCGATGTCTGCCACTGCAGGGGTTTGGTTTCACGGCTGTGTCCTGGGTCCTTGCATGGAGCACTGCTCCGCATCAGCTCATCCCAGCACACAAGGCATGCCACAGGCATCAGATGACCTCCATATTGAGAAAGGTGGAGCACACATAGCTGAGCTCCTGAAACTCCCCTGTGCATTTCTGCACAACATTTTAAGAAAATCAGTTCATCTGGGGAACAGGAGGAGTTTGCTTTTGCAAACTGGCATCTAGGCTGGCAGCTCCACTCAATTCTGTGTCCCCAGGACCTACCATGAAGGGGGTTGGCGTGGCGATGGTACCATTACATACCATCAGGGTTAAAAAGGGCTTAGAGACATTCATGGACAACAGCCCCATAAGTGGAAACTAAGATGAATGGAGGTGTTCCCAAGTCCATGTCCAGTGCTGCAGCTGCAGGTGCTGGTGGAGTGCATGAGGAATGGACTGCAGGATACGGCCAGGCCCATGTGCTCCCCCAAAATAGCATCACCCAGCACTGCTTCTGGAGACACAGACCATCTCTCTAACTGTGTACAGCATGGGATATCAGTTGCAGAGAAGTGCAGCAGTACTACGAGCTCCCTTGAAGCCCTGCCTTGTCTTATCAGGACCTAAGTATTTGCCCTAGATAACCTCCAAGTATATCAAGAACAAAATCCCATTAAATGCTGCCTGTCTGGAAACTGGCTTGACCTTAGAATCACAGAATCATAGAATCATTTAGGTTGGAAAAGACCTTTAAGATCATCAAGTCCAATCATCAACCATGCCCACTGAACCATGTTCTGAAGTGCCTTGTCTACATGCTTTTTGAATACCTCCAGGGTTGGTGACTCAACCACTTCCCTAGGCAGCCTGTTCCTACAGTACAGAAATTTTTCCTAATATCCAATGTAAACCTCCCCTGCAGCAACTTGAGTCCGTTTCTTCTCATCCTGTCACTAGTTACTTGATAGAAGAGAGCAGCACCCACCTCACTACAACCTCCTTTCAGGTCTTTGTAGAGAGCGATAAGGTCTCCCCTCAGCCTCCTTTTCTCCAGGCTAAACAACCCCAGTTCCCTCAGCTGCTCCTCATAAGACTTGTGCTCCAGGCCCCTCACCAGCTTCCTTGCCCTTCTCTGGACACGCTCCAGCACCTCAATGTCTTTCCTGTAGTGAGGGGCCCAAAACTGAACACAGTACTCAAGGTGCAGCCTCACCAGTGCCGAGTACAGGGGGACAATCACTCTGCTGCTCCTGCTGGCCACACTATTTCTGATACAGGCCAGGATGCCGTTGGCCTTCTTAGCCACCTGGACACACTGCTGGCTCATATTCAGCCAGCTGTCAACCAGTACCCCCAGGTCTTTTTCTGCTGGGCAGCTTTCCAGCCACTCTTCCCCAAGCACCTTCCCAGGTGCCTCCATCTCAGAGGTGCAAGGGAACTGTTTGGCTGTGACAAACCAACCTGAACAAAGGTTTTCCTCGAAGCCAGATAATATGGTGCATGCCTGAACTGCCGGTGCCCAGCTGGCAATTCCTGGAGAGTCACAGGAGCCTTCTGTTCATGCAGCTTTTCACTATTCTTCCTAATTATAATGGTTTAGGCATGAAATATGCTCTGGGGTTTCAAGCAGCAGTGAGTATAATCTACTGCCAACATGACTTTGAATGCACACAGGGCTCAGTGGAGCAGGGCTGGGGCACACATGGGGCAGGGCTGTCACCCCACCTTCCAGGCAGCTTTGGGGCACACGGCCCACATGGTCACCCTGTGTTTTATCCCCACATCTCTTTGTTGCTCATCGTGGGGGAGAGGCAGCATTTCAGAGCCCAGTTACTACATGTGTAGAGACCTCACTGCACCTGGTATCACAACAGCTGTTTGTTCTGTATTTCTCAGGTGTCCTCCTCCTCAAAGCAAAGTTTCTCTGTGGTCTTCTCGACCCTCTCCACCTTGTGTGTAAGGAGAATTTACAGGTTCCTCACAAACTCATCAGATTTTTCATAGAAACAAGGCCAAAAAAATGAGCTAAATGCATCTCCCAGGCTTTGACCATATGCCTGCAACCATGTTTTGCACAGAAGTGTTTCAGCAGTTCTGTTCGTACTCTGCTCTCCCAGCTCGCAAAACACAAGTTATTGTAGCCCAGACAGCCACCAGGCAGTTATGCTCGCTTTTTTGCTGGATTTACACCTGGGTGAAAACAAAACTTGGTCTTATCCTGTGGTGGTCCCACATCCCTGTCCTGCTGCAGGAGCCAGGCCTACAGGAAGGCATCGATCGCCACACTGTGCAGGGCAAGGTGCACCCTGCACCCAGGGCCATGCTCAGCACCCAGCCCAGCTGGTGCTGGGGGGCTCAAGCATGCCCACCCCTCCTGCTTTTCCTTGCCTTTCCTTTCCCCCCTTGCAAGCCTGGCATTTTATAAATCCAACCCCAAAGCCACACTGGCGTAAGGCTGTTGGATGCTGCAGTAGAGGACTAGCTCAGCTGGCCACCCTGGAGCTGCTGGACATGGACACAGTCACCCAAGGACTCATTTTTGAGACATCTCGAGGGACAGCAAGATGGGAAGGTCCTGGTTTAGTCCTTTCTCTGGGAGCAGACCACACTCAGCAGTCAGGCTCCCAAAGTTGCCGGGCAGCAGGTGCGATGCAAGACAAGGATGACTCTGCCCACAGACCCACACCCAAGCCGGGGGGACCTCAGCTGGCTCAGGGAGGCATTCCTGATTTTTCCCACCAGCACCAAAGCACTGAGTTGTGCCTGCGTGGAGGTGTCTCCCCTGCCTGCTTTGTGGGTGCAGGCATTCTCCTCCAGCGTTACTACTGGACTGCTGCTCTTCCTCACTTTAACACCCTTAGTCCAAACTCCCCAAAGCAGAGCAGGACCTGGGTGCTACATGGAGCACCCTCCTTCCAGTCTTGCCACCCCGGCATGGGGGATCCAGCCCCTTTCCCCAGCAAACACAGAGCTGGGATGGAGATGGCCCAACAACAGCTGGAAGAGCCATTCAAAAACTTGGAAAAAAAAGCTCTTTGCTAAAACAACTGCTGGTGAGAACCCAGCAAGCAGCTCCCAAAAGCAGAATATCCCCATGCCACAAGCCTTGGCCTGCTGGGTCTGTCCACTGGGGCTGCAGGAGAGGTGGTGAGGGACACAATGACCAAAAAAGTCTGGAGAAGATCAGGGGCTTGACCAAGCACTGCCATTTTGGGGTGAGCAGCCCTGCACCCCAGCCCCGGTTATGCAAGTACCAGGACAGAGGTTTCCGGTGATATTTGCAGGGGGAGGTGGAGCCCCCAAGGCGCAGAGGTCCACCTCCCCCCCACAGCCCTTTCCACTCGCCGTTTGACAGCATTTGCTTCTCAGTTTATTATCTTGCGGTTTGAAACAATACAGGAAGGATGTAGGTGTTTGCAAGAAGAAAGAGAAAGAGGAGGGGGAAGGGAAAAGGGCTCACCAGCTGCTGCTGGCCTCCTTGGCAGGTGTCACTTGCTGGAAACTGCTTGCCCACACACATTATTAAAGGTGATGAAATTAATTTGGGGGATAACAGAGCAGAAAAGGGACAAGATTCCACCAGAGTTGGACTGGGAGGAGCAAAGATGCTCTTATGAGTACCCTCAACCATGGGTGATGTGTATCCTCCATGGCAGCCCAGGCTGGTTCCTCTTAAAAATCAAAAGGAAGCTGCTGAGGGGGATGAACTGAGAATGCAGCATAGACAGGATGAAATGGAGGAATTAATTAGACTAGCTGGGAGCACGATGAGGTGCGGGCAGCCCCCAGGACTGTAGAAGGCCCAGCAGTGTGCAGAGAGCTTGGACAAGGTGCTGCCAGGAGCCCCAGTGCTACAGGTCAGCCCCTGTGGATTTCCCATTAAACACTTGATGGCCAAAGAGATGGAGCTTGCTAGTGCAGCCTACAGTGAATTATGTCTGCCATGCACTGAGCGCTCAGGAAGGAGTGAAAGCAGAGTGAGGAACAGAGGTGAGCACTGCATCTCACCTGGTAACAGGGAACATCACAGGAACGGCAGTGAATGGGTCTGAATCAGGAGCACGCTGGTCAAACTCCATCTTTCCACAACACGGTAGCATTCTGACATTTTGCCTAAAGCCGAATAAAAAGAAATATTCGTGTAAAATCCCCCATATGTATACAACATGCCCCCTTAGCAAGAACCTCCACCAGACCAGCATTATTTTTAAAATTTCACTTTGGAAAAATATTTAATTGCTTTTTTGAAAGATATCCTCATCTTCACAAGTATTTTATTGCATCGGTTTTATGTTACTGTCGCGTCTGAAGTTAGGCTTATAGCAAGACAGCAAAAAAATATCAAATTAGTATTTTTGTTTTCCAAGAGAAATCCCTCTGTGCTGCACAGACCACTGTGGCTGATCTCCAAAGTGCCAGGCACACTGTGCAGGTGACCATCAATCTCCAGTGCCCAGCCTGCCTCAGAAGCCTGGGACCCAACGCAGTTTCCCCCACAGGGTTTTGTCCCAGATCCACAGCAGGACCACAACATTGCAGCGGGGCCATGGGAGAACGGCAGTGCCTCAGTCCAACCACACAGCCCTTGAAACGACACGGCAGCTCGGCTCTGCTTCAGGGACCTGGGGCACTGGTGCCCAGGCGCTCAGCGCAACGCCCAACCCCGCAGGAGGGACTCCAGTGCCAGGAAGGGATCTGGCAGCTCTCCAGGGTGGGATTTGAAAGGTGTATCGCTGCCTCAGTGACAGGAAAGCTGTTCTCTTGAGCGGCGTTATCTCATCTATTTTGCAAATACAAATGTGATAGAAATCTGCAAAATAAGGAATATGCATTAACTTCTGAAAAGTTTTGACTACATATCATTATCTGTAATTTCACTGCTTTGATTTGCATATTCATAAAAGAAACATACAGCATGGATATGTCAAAGGCTTTCAGATGAACATGAACAAAACCAGCAGACTTGCAAGCTCAGTTCTGAAGTAATTGCCAAGACGCCTTCACTTTCCCTAATGTTAGTGTAATATATTGTCCCTGAGCTTGCAAAGCACTTCCTATGTCCTGCTCTGGTTTGCTCAGCTCCAAGTGTGTGAGCAAGCACTTTGGCTGGGCAATGTGCCTTTACATGCAGGAAAAGCAACCCAGTTGGATAATACACCTGGTCCACAAGCACTAGCAAGACAGCTTGGTGGGTTTCCAGGCTGGATGCTGTTATTTGGGCTATCCCAGCTCCAGCAACACTGAGCATCCACCAACAAGTGAGGTGACATGGTAAGAGATGCCGGGTGGTTGGCCTGCACCTTGATGAACTTGAGGTGCTCAGCTTGTACGTGCACCATCCCACCTCTATTAGTGGGCACTTTTGGAGGTGTTGTGCAGCCCTTGTTTTTCAGCCGTGCAAAACAAACAGGCAAAGCTGAGGCTGCCATCCCTGCAGGCAACAGGGGAGGTGGCAGCGCCTTCAGCACAGCTGATAGCAAGGTGATAAAAAGTGCGAGTGACTTGGCTTTTAACTTATTTCCATGCTTTTAAGCTGTTGAGTAGGAGAAGCAACTGCAACTGCTGCTGCACCTAGCCACTCTCTGTGCTGTTACCCTCGGTATTGCAGTGATGCTATTCCAGTACTTTTGGGGTGCTTGTGATTCACATCTGAGTCTCTCCATCTTTATAATACACCTGTACCGAACTCTTTCCTTCCTTTTCCTTACCCCTTCCCATTACAGACGGAGAGCTCATCACAGATGGGGTCCCATGCATTTGCCCACACTCCTGGGGAGAAGCAGCACCCCACCGTGTTTGGGTATCTCTGAGCTCTGTGGGTGCCAGGATCCCCCCCCAACTGCTTGCACCCAGCTCCAGCAGCACCCACCAGCACAGAGCTTGTCAAGATGCTTGGAGAAATGCCAGTTGCTGTTGAAGGAAAACAGGTGTGGCAGCAGGAAAAGGGGAAAATGTTATTTTTCAATTTCCCTCTGACATTTTTCAGGCAGGGAGCAGTGGGGTTTTTTTAACAACCGAGAGCAAAGCAGAGCTGACAGGCTCAAATATACCCTGGTCTTCAACGTTGTTTTGGGTGGAGAGTGTGAATTTTTGGTTACAAAAAAAAAATGTTTTGGTTTTGAAAGCTTAACCCTCCTACCACCACCACCAGAAAGTTAACCATTTTGACAAAATTTTACAGAAACATTTGGCATTTGGTTGAAGGCACTGTCTTGCTGAAAAGGCGCCTGTGCTGTTCGCTGGCTGTTGGAGGTGATGTGCTGAGGCAGAAAGGATCTTCTCCACATCATTCCTGTGCTCATGGCCACGTCTCGTGCTCCTCTCATATGTAAGCCAAGGAGAAATCTGAGTTTCTTGGGGGATTTTGAGACCACCACTGAACATGGCCAAGCTCAGGCTTCTCCATGCATGGCCAGCACTGACCCCAGCCACTGTCTCACCCCAAGGACAGGACTTCCATGGACCAGCACCATGCCACCATCTCTCCAGCCACACTCCCCAGAGCAACCTCCTGCTGTGGGTACATGAGCAATTTTGCTTCATTGCTACAAGCATTTTTTTTTTTTTGTCACCAAACAGCTTTTACTATAGGTCATAAATAAATTTGCCTCTTTAGAGAGCAAATGTAAACTCAATAAGCAAAGACATATTATCAGGTGAATACATCATGGCCATAAACACTGCCGTGGGCTTGCTGCATTGCTGGTGCTGGGCTGGGAGCAGATTTGGGAAGGAGATTGTGCATGGGGGGAGTTTACAATGGAATGGATGTGGTTGTCCTCAGAAATGCCCCCAAAATATCCCAGAGGCACCTGAGACTGGGGGTAAGTGAATGTGAGAGAGAAGGGGAGATGGGTCAGTCCCAGGCTATCAGGATGAGGTGTAATCAATCCCACTTTTCTTACCTCACAGAGCAAGAGGAATGGTTTGACTGGAAGGATTTCATAATCCTTTTTCTCCCAAAAACAACCCAGAGGAGTTCATGCCCAGTTTCAGACCCCAGCCCAAGTGAGTTTTTTTATGGTCGTTATAGTGCACAGCTTCACCGAGGACAGGAGTTATATTTTGTAAGACATGTTCTGAGATTTTGAACGGGAGCAAAAGAGCAACCAGAAAATCCCTAAAAAGGGAAATTCCAGACAGACATGTTTGTGGTGGACCAAAGGGGTTTACTATGAGATTGACTTCTTAACTATTAGCAACAGAGAATTTACAAAATCTCTTTTTTTAAGGCCATTCAAAAGGCAAAAAGGAGATATTTATTTCTGCAAACTGCTGGAGATATGCCAATATTGCCAATTATTGCCTTTCAAAGGGAAACAGTGGAAGATCTCCCTGTTTTCCATCTTTGTTCCTGCCAGCTCGTCCCCTCCAACCCTGGGCCACATCACAGTGCAGCCATTGGCACACAGGGCAGCACCACCAGCCAAAAGCTCCCTGTAACCTGTCACCCTGTCCCCTCCTCCCACACAGAGCAAATGTCTTCAGAAGAGTGAGGCAGCAAGGAAGATGCCCTCTGTGAGACATGGTCTGCCACTGTCTTTTCCAGCCTTCACAGTCCTTCCCCCCTTGGTTGTTGGATGGGGACAGAGACAAGGGAAATGCTTTGACTGGCCAAGTAGGTGCTGGTTTAATCAGGATGGGGTATAGTAGGGTGAGGGGAACCAGCCCATCTCTTGGACTGGTGCCTGGTGCCCTGATTGGTCCCATTTCAGGCCACTGTAGCCAAATTCCCCCCTCCTACCATATAGATTAGAGCAAAATCCTGTGAGTAGGATGTTTTCTCAGAGTCTTTTCATGGAAGGGAGAGACCGAGTGGTAACAAGTGTTAGTGCTTGAGCATTGGCTGTGGGTTTGGGGCTGAATTATTCTGGCACCAAAGTATCTCCTGTCTTAAAGGAATCCCAGGTATGGAGGGCAGTTCCAGGCCAGACTCTGGCATCACTTTGGTGAAGTCCACCTGCCATCCCTGTCACTCCTGCAGCCTCCCTGGCAAGGGGACAGGTTCACGGTGCAGCTGGGGAAACCAGTCAGCAGCCCAGGGAGCAGCCTCCACCCCTAACTTGCAGCACTTGCAGGAAAAAAGATCACCCCCAGCTCTGCAGCCAGCAGGACTTGGGGGGATGGAGGCTGCAAAGCACAGCCCTGTGAGGGAGGAGGGCTGAGTTGGACCTGCCACACTCCTGCTGCGAAGGCTGAAGCTAAACCCATCCCTAAACACAGGACTGCTGGTCCCTCTGCATTACAGGGCTTGGCGTTTTCTTTTTTTATGCAGCTGCAAAGCCTCTCCTCTGGCTGGTGTCCAGTTACTTACATGAAGACAAAAAATAAGCTCACCCTTTGGTTTTAAAAGGAAGCCTGAAAATGGAAACATTGCATGATCAGAAACCAAAACTGAATACCCAG
Organism: Pandion haliaetus; assembly: GCA_013401275.1. Lineage (NCBI taxonomy): Eukaryota > Metazoa > Chordata > Aves > Accipitriformes > Pandionidae > Pandion > Pandion haliaetus. The sequence continues at coordinate 296,590 of VYZV01001437.1, read as the reverse complement.
AACTCAAGATATATGATTTTAAAACCAGATTTTTCTAGTCATCCACCCAATGGATGCCATGAATGATGATTTTTGAACATTCAGCATCAACTCTACCTGCAACTGTCTGTCCCCTGGGGCTGGGGGGTAGCCCAGGTCACCAGAACAGTGGGAAACCTGACCCAGGCATGTGCCCGATGCAGTGGGGCTCCCCTCACTGCACCACAGAGGCAGCACCTGCACCCTTGCGATGCTCCGGCACCTTGGTCAGGGGCTGGACACACGGACTTTTTGCAGCCAGGGCGTTGGGAGAGAAATCTGCTAAGAAGCAGAAGCAGGGTTATGCTGTGTTTCTCAGAAAGCTCACCTGGGACTTTCCCTTTTCTCACAGCAAGAAGCAGCCTGGGAAGGTCTGGGGCAGGCTCTGGGCTTTGCACTGATGTGGTGGGGGGCATCCGGGGTCCCTGGGATGGCAGGGCTGGAGCAGGCAGGACAGGTCACAAGGTTCAGGTCTCCAGCTAAAATCTCTCCATGCAGCCAAGTGTTTCTTCCCCAGGGAACACAGCCATTCCCATGGGGGACTTGCCAGGTGCCTCCTGCTGGGAAGAGCTAGACTTCGGCCCATGTCCCCTCCCAAAGTACTCCCACCCCTTCTCCCCTCCACATGCAGTCCCCAGGGTCCCTCCAGCTCCTATTTCCTACCTTCTCTCCCATTTGCTGTCCCTCCTCCTCCCTGCAACCCACTGATGGACATGGCGAGGCCAGGTCTGCACCCAGTGTGCACCCATCTCATTGCTGTCTTGTGAGGACACTGGGAAAAGAACGCTCCTTGGAGGATACCCCTGGCTGGACTTCCTCAAGCACCCAGCCACAGCTGGTGTTTGCAGCCATGGCCCTGCAGCTCTCCCCTGTAAACTGTGGGTGATGAGCAGTCCCCAGGGAATCATCCAGATCTGCAAGTCTCCCTTCCCACAAGCAAAGCGAGGTCAGCATCAACACTCCTCTCCATCTGTTACCCCTTTCCCAGTTTTCCTGTTGGACCTCTTTCCTACTCAACGGGGCAGGCTGCTGAGATCATCTTTCTCAATACCAGCTGGTTTTGTCCCCCTTTTCCCACGTTCATTCCTCCCTGATCCACCTTGGTCTTTTCACCTCCTTTGGCCCTTCCCCTAAACATCCCATAAGTCCTGGACAACCCCCAGGCTCTCTTATTCAGTCCCAAACTCCCACCCCAAGATGCTACATAAGCAGCACCCTTCACCCGCTCCTTTTTTGGCATGGGTCCATGGTGAGCAGTTCCTCCATGGGATCTCACAAGGCCAGTAACATCCCTAGTAGCCCAAGAGGACAAGGCTGGCCAGGTGCCACGTCCAGCATTGCTCCTCTGAGTCTGGTCACTGCAACTATTTTGGCCATTAACCTGTTTTCCTTACAAATAATCACACCTCACATTTTGGGCCAAAATTGCAAGGAAAATAAATCAAATCTGTTGTTAAAATGGATCCCTTCTTTCAAATGAAAGGATGGTGTTTTCATTTAATTTTTCAGCAGTAGAGAAAAAAGCACATTCAAAATTTTTTGAGACCAAGAAACTTCATATTAAAGAAGCAAACTGACCAGAATTACCTCATTCTTCTTGGAGTTACTTTTGTAGTTTCACATTAAAAGCTCCACAGTGCTGGCAAGGAGTCACAAATATTTTCTAACCACCAAATTCCTATCCTGGAGCACTCTGCCCAGATCTACTTTAACATGACATTGCAGTGACAAGCATGACAGTTACAGAGCAGCTCCATGGATGGGACCTGCCCTTAACCCAGTGTGTGACCACCAGCACCAGGGATTGGAAAGTATCATCAGCTGAACACCAGCCTCTTCACCATGGGCCCATCCTCAAGGACTATCAAGGCATAGGTAAGTACTTCATGTGTATCTACATCCAGCCCTGCAAGCCAGGGGCTTGGACAGACAGTGCTCCTCACTCCTGCCTGAAGCCAGTATTAATGTGTGCACTTTTCAACTATTTCTGCCAGTCTTTTTGTTTCTCTGAAGCTGCTTGACCCAGGCACATCTCCAGTATTCCTGGCCAGGGCTGCAGTTCCTGCAGCAGAAGGAACTGGTCCAGCTGGCAGTGGGAACAATCAAAATTGTCATTTTAAAAATAATTTTCAATTTATTCCCTTCTCTGTGCAACTCAGATGGGAGTTAAATTGATTTTTTTACACTGCCTTCATTTAATGTACACAGCTCTTTCACTCTCTCTGCATCACTGGAAGAAATCTATGAAAATCAGTTAAACAAACACATCTGTGCTCAGAGCCCTGGAAATGCAGAGTGGGCATCTCACTGGGGAAACCAGAGTGGTTTGCAGAGTCCAGAAACAGACCTCCCATCTACATGGGGGCTCAAGAACATCACAGCTAGAGGAAGCTGCGTAGATCAGGGTCTCAGTTTGAGGCATGAACTGGGTACAAGCCAAGGACATTGTAGCAATGTGCAGTCTGGTCTTCTGCTTCAGGTGCTGCTTGGTGTCCAGAGCCCAATGCACAGGAAGCGCAGTGCCAGCACAGCCACCCAGTATCAGCGTGGCTAAAAGTGTCACAGAGCATCCTGCATCATCTTTCCTAGCCTGCCTTTCAGCCACTGGAGACTATGTCACAACTGCTCTTCCCATCAGCATCACCCCATGGTCCTTCTGAGCTCTTCTGGGGATGGACAGGGAGAGTTGGGTGACAGTCCCAACCACCAGCACTGTGTAGGGCCAGTGTAGTTCCATTAGTCCCTGCAGAAGCAAGGGGATGGGAAACAGGTGCTACTGGGCAGGGATGTGGACTTTGAAGAGGCTGGGATTTCCTTAGAATGACCCTTTTGGTGACAGATTTCACCCCAGAAGATTCAAATTACATGGATAGCATTGCTGGGAGTGTGCTGCTGAGCAAGTCTGAAAGCCCAGGCCACAGGTGTACCTTCAACATCTCACTGACATGATCTGAGAGGACCCCAGAAATATGTCCTTCCCCTCCCTGGTACCACCAATTCTTGCAGGAACAGGGGTCCTGGCTCTGTGGGTGTAACACACCACCATCCCCAAGAGAAGTCCTCCCAGCCTCCCCCAAGCTGCAGTGACCTGTCCTCCCTGCCTTGTCCCCTCCCTAGTCTATGGCATAAACTAGATCTGAAAGCGGAGTCAAACCAAAACTCAGCCTCACTTCTTCCTACAGGAACTCTGACCACACATCTGATTCAGCATGTTGCTGCATAATTTCAAGCCCTGCCCTGACATATAGACATTCATTCCCTCCTTGGCAGGGGTGCTCAGACAATCCTGGACTCTCATCTGGGTTAGGTGCTTCAGGCTGCATCTCTACAGCACATGCTACCTTCCCCACACGATGTTATGTGGTGGGAAATGAGACCTTGCACATACTCCCAGGTTTCCTGCTCCTTACTTTACTGGGCAACCTCCCCTCAGAGTGGGAACTGTGTCACTGTTGTCCCAGGATAGCTGCCAGACTGGGCCAGACTCACTCCAGCTCCTGCCCTGCATGGGACCTGCTCCCTGCCCACCAAGTAGCTCCAATGCAGTCTTGCAGCATGAAAAGAAGATGCTCTGTTTGATCCACAAGGAAAGTGAAACAGTTCATCTTTGATATCATGGTAAAGCTAGCTTAGGTGAATTACCAGCTCCAATACAAAGTGCACCACAAGCCAGAGGCAGAAAATGTCTTGGCTAATCGTAACAGGTCCTCAAAAAAACCAGTCCTGGAGTAGCCAGGTGGGGTGGGAGCTTTTGGGTGCCTGCACTGTTCCTGGCTGTCGTGGTTTTGGGTTCAGCTCAGTCAGTAACAAAGCACCACGAAGCCGCTCACTCACCCCCCACCCCCACGCCTGGCCACGGTGGGATGAGGAGAAAATACAAAGGCAGGCTTGTGGGTCGAGACAAGGACTGGGAGGGATCACTCCCCACTTCTGGTCACGGGCAAAAGACAGGCTCAACTTGGGGAAGAAACAAAATCAATTTAATTTACTACAAATCAAAACAGAAACAAAACACAAGGGTATTAGGAAGGGAAACCAAACATCAGAACAACCTCCCCCCACCCCTCCCACCTTCCCGGCTCAGCTCCATTCCCGGTTCTCTCTCCCTCCTCCCCCCGGTGGCGCAGGGGAACAGGGGATGGGGGTTGGGTCAGCTCGCCACACCTGGTCTCTGCCGCTCCTTTCCTCAGGGGGAAGATTCCTCACTCGTCCCCTGCTCCACCGTGGGGTCCCTCCCACGGGAGACAGTCCTTCATGAACTGCTCCAACGTGGTTCCTTTCCGCAGGCTGCAGTTCCTCACAAACTTCCCTGGCGCGGGTCCTTTCCACGGGCTTCAGTTCTTCCCGAACTTCCCTGGCGCGGGTCCTTTCCGCAGGCTGCTCTCCAGTCTCACACTGCTCCAGTGCGGATTTTCCCATGGAGTTACAGCCATCTTTGGGAGCCTCCGCTCCACCGTTCACCTCCATGGGCTGCAGGGGGACAGCCTGCTGTCTCACCACAGGCTGCAGAGCCATCAGCCTCCTCAGGCACCCCTCCTCCCCCTCCTTCTTCACTGACTCCAGTATCAGCAGAGATGTTCCTCTCATGTTTCCCAACCCCCACACCGCCAGTTACCCTTCTTAAATATGTTCTCCCAGAGGCGCTACCACCATCACTCCCCTCCCAGAGGCAGGTCTGACATTTTGGAGCCAGGGAAGCTTCCAGAAGCTTCTTAAAGGAGCCACCTCTGCAGCCCCCTCCCCCACTACCAAAGAAAACCGTGCCACACAAACCCATAACACTGGCCCACCACCTGGCCCCATACAGGTAGTCAGGGCCCAGAGGGGAGGCTGTTGCTAGCACCTTTACCTTGTCCTACCTGCACAAAAGACAGCAGCCCTTGCCTCCATATACATGCATCACCACCAGGTGACCCAGTCTCACTGCATCTCTGCTGGCAGTGCTTTCCTTACCTCCCCAGGTGGTCAACAGGAGCAGGTCTCCAACAGGGAACCTGCAACCTCAGGGTAGGAACAAGCAATATGGAAACTGCTGCTCTCAAGCCCTCCATGCAAAGCCTCAAGTCCCCACATCACTGTGAGGGAACAGAAAAAGCAGAGCTGCTCCTCAAGGGACAGGGAGCAAGGTGAGCAGAGCAGACCCTGAGACAGCAGCCAGGTCCAACCAAGAGTCCAGCTCATAAGGCAATAACATGGTGATGAAGCAGGTCCAACTTCAATGCTGGGAGTCAGCCCTCAGGTCAGGTTTAGGATAAGGCTCAACAAGTACCAGACCAGCACCCCTCCAACATAGTTTATGAGTGAAGGCCAACTGCTGAGCTTAAATAGAGCTCCTGGGCCCAGGGATGTGGGTGGAGGCTCCAGGTGAGGCTGATCAGGGCCATTAAGACTTATTAGTGTCCTCAGAGCCCTGACAAACATGTTTGAAAAAGATAATATGTGGAACTTCTCCCATTGCCCTGAGGACCCAAAGGTTTCAACCAAAGGTTTATGGACTTTTCTGCTTGGATGAAGCTCCCCCAGGTGGGTGCCAACCTCACACCCACTATGCAAAGCAGACGTAACCCAGCAGTAGCTCTGTGCCCCAGGAGCAGGTATCTCCTGTGGACGGAGGGCAGGAAGGAAGGGGAAGGACGATCTGGGTGGCTATGGTGACAACATGGCTTGAAAGAAGGCACATCAGCTCCGGCTCCAGGGATGGGGCTGCCCAAGGGCCATGCAAACCCTGGGGGTGCTGGGGGTGCAGGAATACCTCGCTGAGGTGGGCATCCCACCTGGATTTGCCTGCCTGGACCTCCAGGAGTCATGCACGCAACAGCAGATGTTTTGAAGGGAGTTTGGAAGAACACAAAACTTCTTTGGGGCCTGTTTTCTGTACTGACTATAAATGTTTGTTGGATGAGGAACACGCTACCAGAGGTATGCACCTAATGGATCTCAAGGAGCCACCATCTCTTTTCTGATGGTTTATAAAGATGCTCAACCATTCAGCCATTGGAAAAACATGAACAGGGACTTAATAAAGGCATATTTCCAATATACAAAAAATTAATGAATTTGTATGGTATCCTGCCTACAAGATGCATTAATTTCGATAGACAGCACTCAAGGCTTTAAGAGCTGGTACTGCAGAATGTGGACAGAATGAAAGCAAAGGAGAGTAAACAGAGGAGAGATTTCTAAGTGCCCATGACATTTGTTCAAATACTTTATTTCAATCAGCTTAAAAGGGAAACATAAAGCTGAGGTTGCTCCTAGGAAAGGGAATGAAATTGAAAACCAAGTAATGCACTGAGAGCAATTCAAAGGGAGCTGAGAGGCAGCCATCTGCTGCAGACAGGGCACAAGCAGCCCCACCAAGGACAGGCTTTTGCTCTTCTGATGATATTTTTATTTCCAAATACCATCTCCCATTGTCTTGTCTGTGGAAGAGAAGCCACTCCAAAAAACCAGTCCATGAATAACACAGGGAGAGTTTCACCTGCACAGACTAAGTAATTTCACATTTATTTTGCCAAATGCTTGGGGTGGGGGTCCAGACCAGACAGAGGAACCTGCCCTTCAGGAGAGCATCCAATGTTTAAAGCTCATGTTCAATTCAGTTTAGAAATGCCAAGAACCGTTGCAGGGAAAAAAAAGCAAAAAACGAAATATCATCTCAGAAAAGGTGTGAAATTCTACTTCGACACTAAAAATTTCTCTTTCCAATTCTCCAGCCTCTTTCATGTGAGCTGGGAGTGTGCCGAGGAGAGGAGAGGTGTGCGATGTCCTATCCAGGCGTACATTCCTGGGCACCGTCTGGTGCTTCTTTAAAGCAAGGCTTGATGAAAGCTGCTCCAATTTCCATCACAACCTCACCATGCCCCACAGCAAGGCAGATGCTGGGCTGTCCCGGTGCCTCCATGGCATCAAACAGCAGCACCAAGGGGAATATTTAGGTGGAAAAGTGGATTTGGGGCAAAGTGATACTTATGGCTTGGTTTCCAAGGAAAGCTGTGATATTTTTTGTTTGAAAAATAGAAAACCAGCAAGCCGAAGAAGAAGGAAGGCTGTTTATGACCACCTTCACTACAATAGACTGTGGGGTAAAAAATGTATTTGTTCAGTGATGTAATTTACTTCTAGTAACAGAAGAAAAAGGTGAGACTATTGATTTATCACTATTTTATATTTGTTTTCTTCTTTTTACATTCATTAGCTCCCAGGGTTTATTTTATCTGTGAGCTGTCTCTGATAGTATTCAATACATTCAGCATTTCTATAAATATGTAAATATAAGATCTGTATGTGTAAACACACACACATAAATAAAACAGTAATGATGTGGGTAACTATATTTGTGTATATATAAAAGCTAAATTATCTCCAATTTATCCAACGTCCTTTATATCTCCTATATGCATCCCAAGCCAGTATTATGTTCCTAAGTACATATAGTCTTCATATTTATATGAAAATGGCACCTATGAGGAAAATAGATAAAAGACTGAAAAGTGTTTCTGGTGGATAAGTAACTCCTAATTCCTCACTTTCTTTTTACTCATTCCCCAGAGCAAGCAGTGGAAGATACATAAATAAACCTGTACACATTTCTTTAACTTCCTTGTTTAGCCATTTTTTGTGTGGTTTGTATCAGAGATACCTGAGCTGATACTGAGAAAAGCGAGCAATTCTCCCAGGAGCTCCTCTGCTGCTGGTGCCTTGGTCCTGATCCAGAGCAAAGTTTGGAATTATGAGTAGGGAAAATAAGGTTGCACCAAGCAAGGTAAAGGCTGAGAGGAAGGAAAACATCCCAGGGAGACCTTGAGCTGAGTTCTCCTTGAACACCAGGCAAATAGGAGGCTTACGTCTCTCAACTGTGCACAAAGAGCTGGGGGTGCCTGGGGCTGCACATAATCTCCCACTGGCCCCAACCCAACTGCAGCATCCTCGGGACCTTCCCCTTTTCCCCATGCACACAGTTAATCCTAGTTAACGCTGAACCTTCTCCAGCTGTTAGAAAAGAAAATCAGATGAGAAAATTCTCCGTCCTTGTTAAAAATTGTGAGATGGCCCAGCAGTACCCCAAGATCCAGACTGTCTCCAAAGGGGTGATGCCTTTGAGTCATCCCGAGCTCTGCTACGACCTTCACCCTCTGCCCATCTCCCAGGAAGTTTTTCTGGGGCAAGGAGGAAAAGTCTTCCCATAAAGGCTGGCCTGGGTATTTTGTAAGCACCAGTAAACAGAGCTCAAAGGGCCAAACAGTGCTTAAAGGGCCAACTGCTGCTGGTGGAAACGGGCACAAGAACCAGGAAAATCAAAAGGATTGATGCATGAGCAGAACGAGCCCCAAAATTGCTGCTCATTCTGACTTATTTAGGGATAAAGCAGTACTCCAGCCAGGCGAAAGCTCCGGGGGAAGCTGCTCTCCCAGCTCAAACGGTGCAGGAGCATCCTTGGGGAAGGGGCTTGCTCTGGCTGTGTGGGAAGAGACCGCTGGCCTTGAAGACAGCTCTGTGTGTGTGTATGTATGCAGGGGGTGTATCTGCGCGTATGACTGTGAGCCCAGCTCCTAAGTAAAAGCCCTTTGTCAGCCATCAGCTGCTATTTACTGCATGGACTGGCTGTCCCAGGCTGCAGCGGGGATCATTAGGAGGGAGGCGTCACCGCCTTCAATTTCTCCTCAGTTAGTTTGCCAGATATGAAACTTCGCCTCATTTGCAAGAGAATTTCTTCTGAGAAGGAGGAAAAATCCCATTCGGGGTGAGGGGGAAGGTGCTGGGAGTTGGGGTGCGCTGCCGCACAGCACGAGCTCCCCCTGCAGCGCCCTGGGAAAAGCAGACGTGCTGTGCAGCCAGGCCTGCACCCTGGCATGGAATAAATTTAAACCAAAATTGTCCGGTTTTAGCCAAGAAAGCACCCATGCAACTGGCGTTGCACCAGGCCGGTGCACGGGTGAGCCCCCGGGGTGGCAGGCAACCCTCGGAGGGACTCCAAGCCCTCTCCTCCCTGTTTTCTGCATTTCCCGCGCCTGCCCAGATTGAGTCCAGATTTGAGACAGCAGCACCCGAGGAAGACCCACAGCTGGACCCGCCGGCTCTGTTGGGGACGGCCCTGCAGTGGGAGGGGGGTGGCAGGGGGACCGACCAAGCCCCCACATCCTCTCACTGCTGCCAGTCCCCAGCATCCAGTTCCCACCTTTCTGCTCTGGGCAAGTTTCAGGAATGTTTTACAAACTGCATTTATTTTGCACCCTGTGCCTATAGGTCTAATGGAAGGAAAAGAGCCACCAATATTTTGGGACTCCTGAAAGAGCCATTTCCTAAATGCTAGTGCTCTGGGATCATGTCGGTTAGAGCCGTACTCTGTCCCATTGCTTGTGGCTTTGGATGCAATTTTGGATTTGCTCTGTAATGAAGCAGTGAGGTATTTATAGCGTTGATGGCTTGTGCTGGGCATTAATGCTGTCCTGGAGCCAAGAACCTAGATTCTTGCTTTTATGCTAAAATAACATGGAGATCAGTGCCACCCCAGGAGGGAAAAGGGGAGGCGGAGGATGCTGAAACGCACACTCAGTGGGACCCAGAGTAAATTCTCATTTGGCTGCAGGATATGGAGGTGTGGGCTCAAGCCCAGGTTTGTGGGGTTGTAGGGCTGGGATTTACCAGTTCCCTGGCCCTGGCATTTTGGTGAGAACATGAGCAAAGCCTGATAAAGTCCCACCAGCACAGGGGATGCTGTGCTTGCTGCTGGCATTGCCAGGGGCTCTGCAGGCAACTTGCACTGCTCTTACTTCCCTCCGAGACATGAAGGTTATGATGGAAATTACCATCCACTCATCTCTCACTCCCCTGAGCTAAGATCCTTGGGATGAGAACATGCTGTGGGATATTGGAGATAAGATGTAGTGCCCAAGTCCTGCATTTATCTATGGGTCTCAAGAGCCCCCGCTTCCCCCAAGATGTCTGTAGAGATGACTTCTCCCTACTGCAAGGATGCCCATGTAGGGTTTTCTCTGGGCAGCAGATTATGCGAGCCCCAGGTCTATGCTCTTACTAAAGCCCCTGGAGAAGGGGCTCTGCCAGGGTCACAGAGCGCCAGCGGCATCCAGGGATGCCATCACCCTTCCCCTGGTGCCCAGGAGGATCAGAAATATTTCTAAGTGTTTTGCCAAGAGAGATTTCCTGGGACAAGTGCTGCCAATCTGCCCTGGGTGGGTGCGAGCATGGAAGGGGACTTCATGGTTTGCCACGGTCAATGTGAGGGAGGAGGAGGAAGAAATAACCAATAAAGCAAGCTAAGCTTTTGCTGGCATCCCAGCAGCCAGAGACATTACAGCAGGGATGATACAGCCTAAGGACCCTTCCAGCACATGGGGGATTTGCAGATCTTTCCCAGGCAGAAGGTGAGGTTATCTCCATCAGCAATTGCTAACAATGCTGCAGAAACCTTAATGGCCAGGGGGACCAGTGGGAAACACAAAGTGTTAGTGATTTCTACCAGTGGGGATATGGTCGTGGATGTAACCAGAGTGGGGAGATGACAGCTGGGGAAGGGAGGCAGTGAACTGGGGGTCCCCATGGGTCCTCCTCCTCCAGAGCCCTGGCTGCCCAGCTTCACTGCAGACCCACAAAAAATGTGTATTTTGACTCCATCCCTTCCCGGGCTCATCTGGGCAGCTCCCTTACCCGTGCCAGGAGTGATGCCGGGCCAAAACGCCAGCTTTGGCAGGGCAGGGCTCGGGAGAGGTGCTGGAAAAGAGAGCGAAGAGACACAAGTAGTGTGTCGAAGGTGGGGAGGACCAAAAGCAGGAGGATCCCTACTCAGCTGCCATCAGCCACCCAGGCACAACACATGCCAAGTCCCCCAGGCCCCCGCGTTCACCCGGACTGGAGAGAGCTCACTTGCAGAGAGGCCGTTTCCATCTAGACTTGTGGGAAGCAGCACAAGCCATGAGTTCTCTGCAGCTCCCGCTGGGCTGTGAAGGGGGGGACAGCAGCAGGTGGGACAAGGGGAATTAGCCCCTGAGTTCCCCTGCCACCCGGTACTCCTGGGGCAGGGCCACTCCTCTTTGCCCCTATATTTTTGAGTCTTTTTTTTCCCTTTTTCTCTCCAGTCCTAGGCCAGCCTCCCCACTCGATGCTGCAGACAGCATCTGCAGGAAGGGTTCAGGCCAGGGTACCCCCAGGGCAGGGGTTACCCCACAACTCAGTGCTGTCAGCAGGCAGGACCCAACAATGCACCAGATTAAATACACTGAAACTCAGAGAGAGCCATGAAATAGCCTGAAACCACTGAGCAGTCCCCAGCACTCCCGGGCTCCTGGGGCTGCCAGGGCATCCCTCCCTCCACTTTGCTGCAGGACCAGCTCCTCCACAGATGGTCCTGCAGCCACCAGGACACAAGCCAGGAGATGTCCCTTGCATGGGAGGGCCAGGGCCACAGGCACAGGGGACATTGAGGACCAGCTGGGTGCTCCACACCTGGAGCAGCACAGTTCCCGCAGGGGATCCCAGCATTGCATCCCACCCCAGGCCGGGTGCAGAGTGGTGCCTGCTGCAGTGCAGACAGCTGGACTTTTCCACTGAGCTTCTCACTCCCTCTTCTTGCTGGGTAGAAAATTCTGAGTATCCTATGGGGGAAAATAGAGCTTTTTTTTTTCCTCCTCATTTTCAAAGTGTTCTGCAAATCTCAACACATCCTTTTCTTACCATTGGTGAAATGCTGCCTTGCCAGCACTAGTTTTTAGCCTCTTTACAAAATTCAAACCCAGAAAAAGTTCAGCCAATGTGCTGGTTTTCCACAATTTTCTGTTTGCCAAAAACTCAAAGCCTTCCCAAAAAGCTGTTGCAGCTTTGCGGCTCACAGCTGGCTGGCACATGTCCCCTGCAGGCAGGAGCACATGGCGGGCTGTGATGCCACAAGGATACTTGGTGCCTACCGATGCCGGGCCTTCAGCTGCTGCCACCAGACATCAACAGGGCTCCCCCGGGCTTCCCTGCACCCCATGCAGCCCTGAACCAGCACAGCCCTAAATTTCCAGCCTTTGTCACCAGATTTGCATCGCTCCACATATACAGGTTGGGGTGGTCCTCCTCCACAGTGGTCTCTGAGTCATGTGCAGGGAGTGCAGAGGAGATGGAGGCAGCCAAGTCCTGGATTCAGCCATGGGATGCTTCCCCATCCTTCTGCCGTGCCTGCATCCCCACTCCCTACCTGTGCCAGGCTGCAGAACTGCCAGGATCACTTTCCAGACTCCTCTGGCTCATTCTTCACTCTGCTGCCCAATATTTCATCATCCACCTCAGCAAAATGTATATTTCCCTTTTAAGAGCTCTCCTAGAATAATATATTTTTTTATTATCGTGACAGTGAGGGCTCCTGTTGCCATGGATACGTGCCCTTTGCTAGAGCAGGAGCTTTCTGAGTGTGGGAAATTCTGCTATTTTTCCTGATCTAGAGGGTTTGATTTTTTTTTTTTTTAATTTGGTATTTATTCCCATTATCATAATCTGAAACAACAGGTCATTTATACTGCATATGGATATGTCACCAGTACAGTAAAGCCTTCAGAAACAACCTTCTGCTTTTAGAAGGATTTTTTTGGGGGGGGAGGGTGGAAATCTACCATGTGGCATTGATAATATATAGTATAACAAAAACATGGAAACTCTGAAAAGGTCTCATCTGTATCTCGCCACGTTATACATTAAATCCCATTTCTGGCTTCAGGACTCCTGAATGAGTGTTATAAAACCAAGTCCAATTTCATGTGGTTTTCATACTCTTGCTGTAGAACAAACCTATATATTCTGGTTGTCAATTCAGCCATCCTCCAGTCCTGAGCCTCTTGAAACCTAATCTATTTGAGAACACACAGAAATTAAATGGATATATTAAATGGAGAGATAGACAGATAGATAGGTAGGCAGGCAGATAGATAGATACAGAGATACATAGATAAATCAATTCAGCTTTTTACGCCAACATTCCCTTACAGGTGAGTGCTGTAACATTTACATTTATAAAGGTATCACACATACACAAATACATTACAGGAACTTTTCCAAAGCACTCTATCCCTCAGGGTAATTAGTGGTGCAGGATTGTGCTCTGCTTCTGCTGTTCATGGCTGTCAATGAGCACTGGGAGGGAGCAGGAATATGCCCATTTTACAGAAAGGGAAACTGAGGCACAGAGCCAGCCTGTACTTGGTCCCAAAGCAAATGAGCAGCAGAGCTAGGGTGAAAACATCTGGCTTTCTGCTGAATCTTTCCCCAGTGTCTTCAGTAACAACATCCATACTGGCTGCCTCCTTGTCTTGTGGTGAGGAGGACAATCGAGATGTCACCTGAGGGCTTGTTTCCCTCTGTTTCATCAGGACCAGAGGTGCTGCATGAGACCCATTTGCTTCCTTCTACTTGTACTCTCAGCTTTTTTTTGTTTTGGTATTTTTTTAACTAAAAATAGTAGAAATTAGTTAAAGCAGACTAACATCACATAGAAACTCCCAAAAGCAAATACTACAGAAAAGGTCCAAGATTCGCCTACAATAAGGCAAAAGGTTTGCTACTGAAGTTTTAAAATGAAACAGCTGAAGTGAGATACCGAGTGGATTTAATGGTTTATGCAAACTTGTATTGAGCAGATGCTGATACTTACCTGTTTCAAAGATTATAGCTGGGTGGGAGATGGTTTAGATGGTTTCCCCAAGTCCCGGTGAAGCCCTTCACCCTGCATGAGGCGCAGCCAGCAGCTGTGCAAGGGACCCCCATGTGCCCAGGCTGGGCAGCTCCTCCTGCATCACTGCCCAGGTCTCTGCAGCATCCACAGCCCCCCACGTTCAGCAAAGAGATGTGGGGAAGATGAAAACACGGGTGTGCATCACTGTGTTTCACCCTGGAGGGCTCAGGAGGCTGCTGAAGGAGTCTCTGCCACAGTGGCCAGGACCCAGGGCCCGCCCCCCGGGGTGATGCCAACGGGGAGAGCAAGGCGGCTCAGAGCCCCTTTGCCTGCAGCTGGAGCACACAGGAGGGCCGTGGGAAAGGACACGGAGCTCCCAGAGAGCGTGTGATGGCAGGGGAGCAGCTACTGGGAAAAGGAAATAGGGCCCAGCCCCATGGAGAAATGGGGATGTCCTCAGCTGGTGGTGGGAAACCAGTTAAAAGGTGTTTGTATCCTCACCCAAGCCTCGCAGAGATGCCAGCACTGCCAGAAATGAGAGGCAGAGGGACACCCCAGCAGTGCCCAAAGAGATGGAGGAAAAGCCCTGGCTGAACCAGGGGGTCCCACCTGGGCACGGCCTCTCCCTGCCCACACCAACCAGCTCTTGATCCCCCCCCAAGACAAGGTGATTTCCACCCAAGGACGTGGCTGAAAACCTCTGCCATCGGCTGCCCTGCAGCATTTCGGGGGAAAGTCTCCTTGAGAATGTCACACGTTAAAACATATCTCACTGCAATTTGATTTACCTCTAAGACGGAGGGGAGAAAAGGGTTATCCATGATTCGTGCAAGCCGTGCAATTTCGCATCACGCTCTGTTGCCATGGAAATGTCACACGCGGGCTGGAAGGGGACCGAGCACCCCGGCAGGCAGGCACAGCACCAGGGAAGCAAGGAGGAAACAAATACTTTCCATAAAGAACGAGAGGAAGAGGAACATGGGGGAAAGCAGCAGCCCAGCAGGCACAAGGCAAAATATTAATTACTGGGGTGCAGAGCTGAGGTCGCTGCAGGTCAGGGACACAGCTTCTAGCAGCACCCATAGAGCAGGACCTGGTGTTTGGGTGCCCCACACCAGCATCCCAGTGCCGGGGCCAGCTGCAGTTAGTGAAGCCCCTGCAGTTTTCTAGAGACATCCACATTTGAGAGCTGGCCACATTTAAAGTGCAATTTTTAGGTGCAATTTGATAAAAGTGAGAAATAAGCCTTTTAAAAAAAAAAAAAAAAAAAGAAAAAATTGCTTTTTCTGTGTTTCTCTCATTTCTTTATGAAACTGGCAGGCCATTGCACCGAGGGTGCACGCCACCACCAATGCAGCTGCCAACAGCATGAGCGTGTTCGTGCAAGCAGTCATGCCCAAGCCCCCGTCTGTGCTGCGGCGTGCTCGTGCTTCACAGCACCCGAGCACCTTCACCTCCTCTGTCCCACCGCTGCACCCTGCCTGATCTTTCCTTGCACCGCCACCGACAAGCAACGCCCGAGCAGAGCCGAAGACCATGGGAACATCTCGCAGACAGCACTCTCGTTCCTCTGAGCAAAATATTTCCGTGTCCAGCTACTTTGGGAAATGCTGTTTGAAGCAAAGCGGTTGCAGACACAAATCCTAGTGGGATGTTCCCACACAGGAGCACAACATCAGTACTTCAGAAAAGCAGCACATGGAGCAACGCTGGGAAAATAGGGCAATAACAAGTGTTTTGGACGGCTCATGTTCTGTTTTCCACAATTTAAACAAATATATTAATTTCTTCAATTGTGTTATTAGCAAAGGAAGAGAAGAGTCATGATTCAGCCGGGTGGGGCAGAGTATTTGGGACTGTTTAAGCCTATTTATGGGACAAGGATGTTCCCAGGCAGGGTGGAGGGTGAGCTGTGTTGCCACTGTTTGCAGCCCATCTGCTGTTGCTGCTGTTTGGAGTAAGCAGGAGGAGCACTGAAGGTTGCGAGCAGCAGCATGGGAAACCTTTTTAAAACATTTTTTTAACAGCTTTAACTTAATAGAGTGGCTCAAGTGGGAAGTTATCACACGGGAGGAGAAGACACAGCCACCGCTGCACGAGGACAAGCCAGTGAAGCCACAGTGGGATGGGTGCAGGACCTGGGGGCTCCCAGGGGTGTTTTGGCTCTCAGCACACCCCGACATCCCACCAGACTTATATCCTCACCAGGCAAACACCATTAAAT
Organism: Pandion haliaetus; assembly: GCA_013401275.1. NCBI lineage: Eukaryota > Metazoa > Chordata > Aves > Accipitriformes > Pandionidae > Pandion > Pandion haliaetus. Next base: position 280,685 of record VYZV01001437.1, on the reverse strand, counting down.
GCTCAGGGCTTGGTTGCCCCAGAGACAGGGCTGGAAAAGCCCATCCCTGCCCAGGGACACGCATGGGGATGGCACAGGCGAGGGGCTACCACAAGGCACATGTGGGGCTGCGGAGCCACAGCGAGGGATGCACCAAATGCTCACTTTTCAGGCAAGGATACAGCCGAGGCTGAACGAGAGAAAACATCCTCATTACTGCCTTGGATCCTTAACATTTAATGTAGCTTCCCCACTCCTGCAGGGCTCCCGCCTGGGTAAGATCACTCCTGTTTACATTCATCAAATGCCAAATACAGTTTCCCCACACCCCAAATGGGAGATGTCTGCGGGATCACTGGCACTGGCATGCCGCACTAACTCCAGATGAATATTGACTTTTTAATGACAAACGCTCTAGTACAAATACCAACCGATGCAATGCGGGCCTGGGCAGACAGCTGAAGGGGGCTGGCATGCCTGTTATTCAGCAAATGAATTATTTGATTCCCCTTCCCTGCAGCATGCTGTCTGCTAGGAAATTTTCATTTGGTCTCTCTAACTCGAGAACCAATTGTAAATGTCAGCGCTAAACGCTCAGATTTAAGTGTTAGGTTGTCTTGTTTGATTACGGCACTAAAAGGTCAGAGCCGACTAATGGAAAGTACAAGCGGTATCGTGAGGGAAACAGTGTTCTGCCATGGGTGAGCAAACGCCTGGGGACAACCTAATCACTCTTCTCGCAGCATCTCTCTCTCTTCCCTCTCTGGCTCCTTCATTCGGGGCTTTTTTCCAGGTCTTAGGACCTGGAAAAGCCATTTCTGGGGAAAATTCCTGCTTGTGATGGGGATGCGCATGGCTCAGACTGGCATCAAAGTGTTTTGGGTGCCAGTGCCTCTGCGCCTCCATTTCCATCCCCATTTTGGTCCCACTCTGGCAAGCAGCATTCCAAGAGCTTGACATAGAGAGCAAAATGTGACTTTTTTCCTCCTCCTTTCCCATTTGCCATCCATTTCCTGACACTCACAGCACCTTTAATATCCTCTTTCCCTGAGCTGTTTCAGTCACGGTGGCCAAATAAAACTACAGTTGCCTTGAAGTAACTCAGCTGAGGAAATCTGCTTTTTATCTGAGCTCATTACCATCATTCCAGTTCTCTAAGCCGAGTTCATTACATTTATTTTAAAGCCACTTTCAAAAATATTAGTCCTTCTGCCATAAAAGTGCCTGGCAGAATAAAACCCCAATGAGCTGTTATTCCTCCCCGGGGAATAGCATGGTGTAGTCCCAAGCAGGAGCACTCATCACTCCATACAGAGGCCGTCCTGCACTAGGAACCTGTCCCCACTGCCAACCCCAAAACCTTCCCTGGGCAGAGAAATTCAGTGCCAATTCCAGATGTCAGAATGTTTCTGGACATTTACATCAATAAGAATGGGGAATTTTAAGAAAATGAGGAGCTTTAGGAAATAATTGCAATTTTTTTTTTCCCCAAGACTTTGGGGTCTCTGATGAGCGCCGGCCTCAATCCTTCAGCACCAGCCTGGAAAATAACTACCATCCCCGGGATGTTCATACCACCTCTCTGGACATCTTCCCAGGAACTAAAGATGCTGCTGGACTTAGGGAGAGATCTCCAGTTGCCACAGGCTCCTCTTGGGGAGGCAGTTTCTATCCTCTCTTTCTGGGTAGTTTATCTTACAAGGTCTCACATCACTCAGAGAAATAAGAGGTAGTTGTCTTATTCACAGCCCCTTTGCAAGAGCATCACTGGGGAAAGGGTCCCATTAAGCAGCGGATGGTGCCGAAAGGGTGAAGAGGCTGAGAAACCACCATAAAATACATGAGAGGAAAAACATCTTCACCCCATCACCCACATCAAATGCAAATAAATCAAAGAAAAGAAATACCCATCTCTAAACTGAGCCATTTCTTTCATAGCCCAGGCATGTAGTGGGACAGTCTGCCTGAGCTGGGCTGGTAAAGTCAAGGCAGTTTGTGGTCTATAAGTTTAATAGGAAATCTGCTCTGGATTGGGAGTGATTCCCTCTTTTATTGGAATGAACCCCAAAGAGTAATGGCTGTAGGGCAGGAAGAGGAAGGTAAATTGCAGTAATAATGTGTTTCCTTGTGCAGACATGCTTTTGATCATAGAAAAATACACCATCTGTTTCTAAATTACTTGTTGTATTGATTTAACAGTTAGTAACGCGGGGTGGGTTTTTTTTCTTTTTTTCTTTTGCAAATCCATTTCGCAAGGTCTCCTGGAAATCTGACAGTTATGTGCAATAAAAAGTACGGGCTTGTTCATCATAAAAGATGACTGCTGCCAGCCATGGGGCTCTGTGCAGGGAGGAATGGGCCATACCCGCATGGGCTCCTTGAGCCCCCTCCTCGCCAGCACCCTGTCCTGCCAAGAGCTGAGCAGTTAAGTGCTTATGCGCGTCATAAGAACTATTTCTTTATACCAAAGCTGTTCCCATGCCTTCCCCCTGCTCAAACCACATGCACCTCACTGCCCTTGTTGCTTTGCGTTTTTATTGCTTTCCTTCCATTTTTTGCAGTTTATGCCCTGTTTCTCCCCCTGCACCCCAAAGGCTGCCACTACATCAGGGTCCCTGCACATGGGAGCGGTTCTGCACATGGCAAGCCACATTTCCCCACCCCAAACGCCTCCCCCAGGATGCACACCTTCCCAGGGGCAGCCTTCTCCCAGCCCCAGTAACTGCACCCACCCTCATCTGCCAGGGACCAGCTCATCTTCATTAGGCAAAACATTAATTTCCCAGTGGTGCACTGATACTCACTCTAACCAGAGCAGAAGCCCTGCAGCTCTCAGCCTCCTCACCAGCAAGTGCCACTTCTGTGTAATAAGCACCCAAGGAGCCGCATTCTACACCCACAGCTGATCCTGGGAAAGAGGGATTCCCTCGCTGAAACAAGGCTCCAAAGGGAATACCCGCTGCAGCCCGGCCAGTGATGCTGCGACGCACCCCACCGCTCTGATCAGTGCTGTGCTGGGCATGACTCCATACAGCGCAACAGGATGCATGACTTATCATTAAAAATTATATTATTTTGCTGCTAATTATCTGCTATTATTTAGCCTGCAGCCTGAGCATTAGCCTTCTCCCTGGCTAACAGCTTTCCTGGGAGACCCCAGGCTCCCCCACATACAGGGCCAGGACAAAGGAGGTTAACCCAGAATTTGTCACTGTGCAGCGATGCAAATGCAGCGCTTTCCCACCGTGGTATCCCTGTGCAGGTGCAGACACTGTGCCGAGAGCTCTGCTCCTGCCACTGACCCGGGGTGCTGGACGAGCACATCTCGCAGCCCGGTAGAAACATGTTGGCAAATCACACCTCTCATTAAACCACGCTGACAGGTCCCGGCACTTGTGCAGCACATTCCCCGAGGAGATGGGGGAGGGACCCTTGGGTGGCTGACAGCTCTCGCCAAGCTCCTGGAGATCCCCCAAGGACCAGTGTCTGCACACAGCCTTGGTGCTTCGTGTTGGGCATCTGCGAGGACAGGCTGCATCACCAGAGCATGGAAAGCCATCAGCTCCAGGAGGTTTTCCCAGGGAACTTGGCCATTTCTGGACATCCTCTGTAGCTCACCCGCAGCAGCCACTGCCGCAGGACAGCCCCTCACTTTTTGGGAGAGCAAAAGGTTTTCCGTGCCGAGCCCCACACTAACAGGGATGCACCCAGGGTAACCATGATCGAGGTTAATCCAGGAAGCACTCTGTAAATACCGGCTGTGCTGCTCATGTGCCGGGAGCCCACAGACACCATAACGACGCTGCGAGGGCTGCATTCACTGCCTGACTTTTCCAGCAAGGGTGGCACGTGAAGGGAACAACATGCAAAGCCTCTGCTGCTGCTCAGCCAGGCAGCTACTTTTACTGGAAAAAGAAACTTATAAAAAGCAAAACACACAACTTTTTTTGAGTTTGGAAACAATGCCCGCCCTCCACTGAGCATCCTGCAGCACGAAGCACAGGGTATTCAAACCCACCTGGTATCGCCAAAGCTGGTGCCGGCGTCAGCGTGTCCCTCTCTGCCGCACCCAGTGCAGTGTTGGGCACCTTAAGAGACTTTTTGTCCCCACCTGAAATCCACCCCCTAGGGTCCCCAGCACCCCAATGCCACTGGCTCACAGCAATGTCCCACAGGCTCCAAGCAAAAACCCTTCCTTCCCCTGGTAGAAAACACCCTGAGGCACAGCCCAGGTATCACCCACAAACATTTTCTACTTCTCCAAGTGAAACCAGGAGACAGATCTTGGCTCCCGCTGGTTGTGATCTGCAATGTTTATTTGACCCCCCCAAAAAAGGCATTTTCATGCAGAATCTTTTGGTTCATAAAAGAAGTTATTCCTCAGAAGCCACCCGACAACCCTCCCCCCTAAACTGAGAAATAAAGTGACCCAGGAATTAGCAAAATAAAATGAACTGTCCAACTCCAACAAAGAAAAGTGGTTCCTGTCATTCAGTACAATATGGAAAAATTTGGCAAACAGAGCTGATCCACAGTTCCCATCTCTCAAGCACTATGGAGCTGGCTTTGGTCTCCAGCCCTCAGGTTGTCTGTCCAGGAGACAGACACACATCCTTGTGCTGCAGGACTTGAGGACTCTCCAGGGAGTCCAGGCAAGGCGGACGAGAGCTGCTGCATCAGCATTTTTAACTGGGCAATATAAATATAAAACATTGATACAAATGGGTTCTTTGTACAGAAAATATCATCTCACAAGGCACTGGGGTGACGACTGCGTGGCCGCTCGCGGCGGGCTCCGACTGGGCTTCTCCAGCCGCCGCCTGGCATCGGGGTGGAGGAAGGAGGGGAAGAAGGGACCGGAGAAGTCCTGGTGCTGCCATCCAAGAAGGATTTCACCCCACCACTGCCCCCAAATGCCCCAGGAGTGGTTTTTCCCAGCCAGATGGTGCTTTTCCTTGGTGGGGGTGGCATGACCCCGCGGGGGCTCCGGTCTCCTTGGGATGGCTTGGGGCTGGGTTTGGCCTGGAGGGAGGTGCATAGATCGGCTTGGGGCTGTGGCTGCTCTGCCCAGCACTCCGCTCCCTCTTCACGCCAGCAGCCCCAGCCGGGTCACCTTGGCCGAGAGGAAGGAGTGGATGATGAAGACGATGGTTTTGGGGCAGGAGTGAAGGTCCAATTGCTGCACGAAAGGAACAAAGGGATGTTTGCAATGGGGAGGGCCGTTCCTGGAGCAGCCAGCTTTCTGCTTGCAGTGCGGAGGGCAGGGACCACCCAGAGCCCCCCAGACCCCACCACAGCCTTACTGGGGCCCTGGGAAGGGCTGTGCACAGCAGGGGCTGCGCGTGGCCAGGCGTGGGTGGATGGGCCATGCCCCACCCCCACGTGCAGGCAGGATGGGTGCTTTGCGCAGGGTGGGTGCTCTGCTCCCCCTCTCCCCTCGGGCCGGTCGGAGCATGGGTGCGGGGTGGCGAGGGCAAAGCCAACTCACAATCTCTCCCTCCGGGCCACCGAAATCCAGGTAGAGCATCTTGGTGCCATCATCAGAGGACATCTGCAGCTTCTCGAAGGGCTGCTGGAGCAGGATGGTCTTGCTGAGCCCGGGCTCGGTGGCAGAGATGGTGAAGCCCTTGTCGATGTGGATGGACAGGGTGCAATCCTGCCCCTTCCACGTGCAGGCTGGGGACGGGGACAGGGGTGAGATGGCGGCCAGCCACCCCGCCGCCCGGGTCCCCCCCCGGGCCCCCCCGCTGACCTGCCGAGACCTCCTGGACCAATTCGGCGGCGCCGTGGGTGCCGTCCACCAGCAGGCGGGTCCACAGCGCCAGGTCGCGAGGGCTCTCCAGGCTGAAGAGGTGGGTCTGCACGCCCAGCCGGGTGCCGGTACGCAGGGCGAACGAGAGCTTCGCCTCGTACAGCGCCGAGCC